>JAXGFW010000025.1:0-331905 GCA_034376525.1 Nicotiana benthamiana | reverse complement strand
ACACGTCAGGACATGGCAGGGCGTGGCCATGGCAAGACTCATGACCTCGCAGGACATGGCAGGGCGTGGCCATGGCAAGAGTCAGGACGTCGCAGGACGCGTTAGGACATGGCCATGGCACGTGTCAGGATGCATCAGGACATGCCATGGCCCGTATCAGGACGCGTCAGGACATGGCAGGGCGTGGCCATGGCACGAGTCGGGACGTCGCATGACATGGCCATGGTACGTGTCAGGACGTGACTATGGCACGACATCGCACTACGTCGCTCGAAGCCGCACCATGTCGCACCAGCGTCGGGCGATGGCCGGTCGACACGTGTCAGGACATGGCCATGACACGAGTCAGGACGTCGCAGGACGAGTCAGGACATGGCCATGGCACGTGTTAGGACATAGTAGTGGCACGTGTCAGGACACGTCAGGACATAGCAGGGCGAGGCCATGGCATGACTCATGACGTCGCAAGACATGGCAGGGCGTGGCCATGGCAAGAGTCAGGACGTTGCAGGACGCCTCAGTACATGGCCATGGCACGTGTCAGGACGCATCAGGACATGGCCATGGCATGTGTCAGGACGCATCAGGACATGGCCATAGCACATGTCAGGACGCGTCAAGACATGGCAGGGCGTGTCCATGGCACGAGTTGGGACGCCGCAGGACATGGCAGGGCGTGGCCATGGCACGTGTCAGGGCGCATCAGGACATGGCCTTGCCACGTGTCAGGACGCGTCAGGATATGGCAGGGCGTGGCCATGGCACGAGTCGAGACGTCGCAGGACATGGCAGGGCGTGGCCATGGCACGAGTCGGGACGTTGCAGGACATGGCAGGGCATGGCCATGGCACGAGTGGGGACGTCGCAGGACGTGTCAGGACATGGCCATGGCACGTGTCAGGACGCGTCAGGACATGGCAGGGTGTGGACATGGCACGAGTCAGGACGCCGCAGGACATGGCAGGATATGGCCAGGGTACGTGTCAGGACGCGTCCGGACATGGCCATGGCACGCGTCAAGACGTGGCAGGGCGTGGCCATTGCACGAGTCAGGACGTCACGGGACATAGCCATGGCACGCATTAGGACGTGGCAGGGCGTGGTCATGGCACGAGTCAGGATGTCGCAGGACATGGCAGGATATGGCCATGGTACGTCTCGGGACGCGTCAGGACGTGGCCATGGTACGTGTCAGGACGCGTCAGGACGTGGCCATGGCATTATTCAGGACGTCGCAGGACATGGCAGGATATGATCATGGTACGTGTCATGACGTGTCAGGCCATGGCCATGGTACGTGTAAGGACGTCGCAGGACATGGCAGGATATGGTCATGGTACGTGTCAGGACGTGTCAGGCCATGGCCATGGTACGTGTAAGGACGCGCAGGACATGGCAGGGTATAGTCATGGTACGTGTCAGGACGAGTAAGGACGCGCAGGACATGGCCTAGGTATGGCCATGGTACGTGTCAGGACGTGTCAGGACTTGGCCATGGTACGTGTGAAGACGTGGCCATGGCACGACATCGTAGTACGTCGCTCCAAGCCGCACCACGTCGCACCACGTCTATTGCTAACCAATGCTTAGAAACATGTCAAGCACAATGATGTTGTTGGTCATTGGCGGCGGTGGTGGAAAGTCGGGGTGGTTCGAGCGGTAGCGTCGGGCGACGGCCGGTCGACACGTGTCAGGACATGGCCATGGCACGAGTCAGGACGTCGCAGGATGAGTCAGGACATGGCCATGGCACATGTCAGGACGCGTCAGGACATCGCAGTGGCACGTGTCAGGACACGTCAGGACATGGCAGGGCGTGGCCATGGCACGTGTCAGGACGCATCAGGACATGGCAGGGCATGGCCATGGCAAGAGTAAGGACGTCGCAGGACGGTCGATACGTGTCAGGACATGGCCATGGCACGAGTCAGGACGTCGCACGACGAGTGAGGACAAGGCCATGGCACGTGTCAGGACGCGTCAGGACATGGCAGTGGCACGTGTCAGGACACGTCAGGACATGGCAGGGCGTGGCCATGGCATGACTCATGACGTCGCAGGACATGGCAGGGCATGGCCATGGCAAGAGTCAGGACGTCGCAGGACGCGTCAGGACATGGCCATGGCACGTGTCAGGACGCATCAGGACATGCCATGGCACGTGTCAGGACGCGTCAGGACATGGCAGGGCGTGGCCATGGCACGAGTCGGGACGTCGCAGGACATGGTAGGGCGTGGCCATGGCACGTGTCAGGACGTGTCAGGACGCATCAGGACATGGCAGTGGCACGTGTCAGGACACGTCAGGACATGGCAGGGCGAGGCCATGGCATGACTCATGACGTCGCAAGACATGGCAGGGCATGGCCATGGCAAGAGTCAGGACGTTGTAGGACGCGTCAGTACATGGCCATGGCACGTGTCAGGACGCATCAGGACATGTAATGGAATGTGTCAGGACGCATCAGGACATGGCCATGGCACGTGTCAGGACGCGCCAGGACATGGCAGGGCGTGTCCATCGCACGAGTTGGGACGTCGCAGGACATGGCAGGGCGTGGCCATGGCACGTGTGAGGACACATCAGGACATGGAAGGGCGTGGCCATGGCATGACTCATGATGCGTCAGGACATGGCAGGGCATGGCCATGGCAAGAGTCAGGACGTCGCAGGACGCGTCAGGACATGGCCATGGCACGTGTCAGGACGCATCAGGACATGCCATGGCACGTGTCAGGACGCGTCAGGACATGGCAGGGCGTGGCCATGGCACGAGTCGGGACGTCGCAGGACATGGTAGGGCGTGGCCATGGCACGTGTCAGGACGCATCAGGACATGGCAGTGGCACGTGTCAGGACACGTCAGGACATGGCAGGGCGAGGCCATGGCATGACTCATGACGTCGCAAGACATGGCAGGGCATGGCCATGGCAAGAGTCAGGACGTTGTAGGACGCGTCAGTACATGGCCATGGCACGTGTCAGGACGCATCAGGACATGTAATGGAATGTGTCAGGACGCATCAGGACATGGCCATGGCACGTGTCAGGACGCGTCAGGACATGGCAGGGCGTGTCCATCGCACGAGTTGGGACGTCGCAGGACATGGCAGGGCGTGGCCATGGCACGTGTCAGGACACATCAGGACATGGCCTTGCCACGTGTCAGGACGCGTCAGGACATGGCAGAGCGTGGCCATGGCACGAGTCGAGACGTCGCAGGACATGGCAGGGCGTGGCCATGGCACGAGTCGGGACGTCGCAGGACGTGTCAGGACATGGCCATGGCACGTGTCAGGACGCGTCAGGACATGGCAGGGTGTGGACATGGCACGAGTCAGGACGTCGCAGGACATGGCAGGATATGGCCATGGTACGTATCAGGACGCGTCCGGACATGGCCATAGCACGCGTCAGGACGTGGTAGGGCGTGGCCATGGCACGAGTCAGGACGTCACAGGACATAGCCATGGCACGCGTCAGGACGTGGCAGGGCGTGGTCATGGCACGAGTCAGGATGTCGCAGGACATGGCAGGATATGGTCATGGTACGCGTCAGGACGTGTCAGGACATGGCCATGGTACGTGTTAGGATGTGACCATGGCACGACATCGCACTACGTCACTCCAAGCCGCACCACGTCGAACCACGTCTAATTCTAACCAATGCTTAGAAACATGTCAAGCGCAATGATGTTGGTGGTCGTTGGCGGCGGTGGTGGAAAGTCGGGGTGGTTCGAGCAGTAGCGTCGGGCGATTGGCGGTCGACACGTGTCAGATAATGGCCATGGCACGAGTCAGGACGTCGCAGGGCGAGTCAGGACATGGCCATGGCATGTGTCTGGACGCGTCAGGACATGGCAGTGGCACGTGTCACGACACGTCAGGACATGGCAGGGCATGACCATGGCATGACTCATGACGTCGCAGGACATGGTAGGGCGTGGCCATGGCATGACTCATGACGTCGCAGGACGCGTCAGGACACGGCCATGGAAAGAGTCAGGACGTCGCAGGACGCGTCAGCACATGGCCATGGCAACTGTCAGGACGCATCAGGACATGCCATGGCACGTGTCAGGACGTATCAGGACATGGCCATGGCACGTGTCAGGACGCGTCAGGACATGGTAGAGTGTGGCCATGGCACGAGTCGGGACGTCGCAGGACATGGAAGGGCGTGGCCATGGCACGTGTCAAGACGCATCAGGACATGGCCATGGCACGTGTCAGGACGCGTCAGGACATGGCAGGGCGTGGCCATGGCACGAGTCGGGATGTTGCTGGACATGGAAGGGCGTGGCCATGGCATGAGTCGGGACGTCGCAGGACATGGAAGGGTGTGGCCATGGCACGAGTCGGGACGTCGCAGGACGTGTCAGGACATGGCCATGGCACGTGTCACGACGCGTCAGGACATGGCAGGGCGTGGCCAGGGCACGAGTCAGGACGTCGTAGGACATGACAGGATATGGCCATGGTACGTGTCAGGACGCGTCCGGACATGGCCATGGCACGCGTCAGGACATGGCAGGGCGTGGCCATGGCATTACTCATGACGTCACAGGACATGGCAAGGTGTGGCCATGGCAAGAGTCAGGACGTCGCAGGACGCGTCAGGACATGGCCATGGCACGTGTCAAGACGCGTCAGGACATGGTAGTGGCACGTGCCAAGACACGTCAGGACATGGCAGGGCGTGGCCATGGCAAGACTCATGACGTCGCAGGACATGGCAGGGCGTGGCCATGGCAAGAGTCAGGACGTCGCAGGACGCGTTAGGACATGGCCATGGCACGTGTCAGGATGCATCAGGACATGCCATGGCCCATATCAGGACGCGTCAGGACATGGCAGGGCGTGGCCATGGCACGAGTCGGGACGTCGCATGACATGGCCATGGTACGTGTCAGGACGTGACTATGGCACGACTACGCACTACGTCGCTCCAAGACGCACCATGTCGCACCAGCGTCGGGCGATGGCCGGTCGACACGTGTCAGGACATGGCCATGACACGAGTCAGGACGTCGCAGGACGAGTCAGGACATGGACATGGAACGTGTTAGGACATAGTAGTGGCACATGTCAGGACACGTCAGGACATAGCAGGGCGAGGCCATGGCATGACTCATGACGTCGCAAGACATGGCAGGGCGTGGCCATGGCAAGAATCAGGACGTTGCAGGACGCGTCAGTACATAGCCATGGCACGTGTCAGGACGCATCAGGACATGGCCATGGCATGTGTCAGGACGCATCAGGACATGGCCATGGCACATGTCAGGACGCGTCAAGACATGGCAGGGCGTGTCCATGGCACGAGTTGGGACGCCGCAGGACATAGAAGGGCGTGGCCATGGCACGTGTCAGGGCGCATCAGGACATGGCCTTGCCACGTGTCAGGACGCGTCAGGATATGGCAGGGCGTGGCCATGGCACGAGTCGAGACGTCGCAGGACATGGCAGGACATGGCCATGGCACGAGTCGGGACGTTGCAGGACATGGCAGGGCATGGCCATGGCACGAGTGGGGACGTCGCAGGACGTGTCAGGACATGGCCATGGCACGTGTCAGGACGCGTCAGGACATGGCAGGGTGTGGACATGGCACGAGTCAGGACGTCGCAGGACATGGCAGGATATGGCCATGGTACGTGTCAGGACGCGTCCGGACATGGCCATGGCACGCGTCAAGACGTGGCAGGGCGTGGCCATTGCACGAGTCAGGACGTCACGGGACATAGCCATGGCACGCATTAGGACGTGGCAGGGCGTGGTCATGGCACGAGTCAGGATGTCGCAGGACATGGCAGGATATGGCCATGGTACGTGTCAGGACGCGTCAGGACGTGGCCATGGTACGTGTCAGGACGCGTCAGGACGTGGCCATGGCACGATTCAGGACGTCGCAGGACATGGCAGGATATGATCATGGTACGTGTCATGACGTGTCAGGCCATGGCCATGGTACGTGTAAGGACGTCGCAGGACATGGCAGGATATGGTCATGGTACGTGTCAGGACGTGTCAGGCCATGGCCATGGTACGTGTAAGGACGCGCAGGACATGGCAGGGTATAGTCATGGTACGTGTCAGGACGAGTAAGGACGCGCAGGACATGGCCTGGGTATGGTCATGGTACGTGTCAGGACGTGTCAGGACTTGGCCATGGTACGTGTGAAGACGTGGCCATGGCACGACATCGTAGTACGTCGCTCCAAGCCGCACCACGTCGCACCACGTCTATTGCTAACCAATGCTTAGAAACATGTCAAGCACAATGATGTTGTTGGTCGTTGGCGGCGGTGGTGGAAAGTCGGGGTGGTTCGAGCGGTAGCGTCGGGCGACGGCCGGTCGACACGTGTCAGGACATGGCCATGGCACGAGTCAGGACGTCGCAGGATGAGTCAGGACATGGCCATGGCACGTGTCAGGACGCGTCAGGACATCGCAGTGGCACGTGTCAGGACACGTCAGGACATGGCAGGGCGTGGCCATGGCACGTGTCAGGACGCATCAGGACATGGCAGGGCATGGCCATGGCAAGAGTAAGGACGTCGCAGGACGCGTCAGGACATGGCCATGGCACGTGTCAGGACGCGTCAGGACATGGCAGTGGCACGTGTCAGGACACATCAGGACATGGCAGGGCGTGGCCATGGCATGACTCATGATGTCGCAGGACATGGCAGGGCATGGCCATGGCAAGAGTCAGGACGTCGCAGGACGCGTCAGGACATGGCCATGGCACGTGTCAGGACGCATCAGGACATGCCATGGCACGTGTCAGGACGCGTCAGGACATGGCAGGGCGTGGCCATGGCACGAGTCGGGACGTCGCAGGACATGATAGGGCGTGGCCATGACACGTGTCAGGACGCATCAGGACATGGCCATGACACGAGTCAGGACGCGTCAGGACATGACAGGACGTGGCCATGGCACGAGCCGGGAACTCGCAGGACATGGCAGGGCGTGGCCATGGCATGAGTCGGGACGTCGCAGCACGTGGCAGGGCGTGGCCATGGCAAGAGTCAGGACGTCGCAGGACGCGTCAGGACATGGCCATGGCACGTGTCAGGACGCATCAGGACATGCCATGGCACGTGTCAGGACGTATCAGGACATGGCCATGGCACGTGTCAGGACGCGTCAGGACATGGCAGGGTGTGGCCATGGCACGAGTCGGGACGTCGCAGCACATGGCAGGGCGTGGCCATGGTACGTGTCAGGACGTCGCAGGACATGGCAGGATATGGTCATTGTACGTGTCAGGGCGTGTCAGGCCATGGCCATGGTTCGTGACAGGACGCGTCAAAACATGGCAGGGCGTGGCCATGGCACGAGTCGGGACGTTGCAGGACATGGCAGGGCGTGGCCATGGCATGATTCGGGAAGTCGCAGGACATGGCAGGGCGTGGCCATGGCACGAGTCGGGACGTCGCAGGACGTGTCAGGACATGGCCATGGCACGTGTCAGGACATAGTAGTGGCACGTGTCAGGACACGTTAGGACATAGCGGGCGAGGCCATGGCAAGACTCATGACGTCGCAATACATGGCAGGGCGTGGCCATGGCAAGAGTCAGGATGTTGCAGGATGCGTCAGTACATGGCCATGGCACGTGTCAGGACGCATCAGGACATGGCCATGGCATGTGTCAGGACGCATCAGGACATGGCCATGGCACGTGTCAGGACGCGTCATGACATGGCAGGGCGTGTCCATGGCACGAGTTGGGACGTCGCAGGACATGGCAGGGCGTGGCCATGGCACGTGTCAGGACGCATCAGGACATGGCCTTGCCACGTGTCAGGACGCGTCAGGATATGGCAGGGCGTGGCCATGGCACGAGTCGAGACGTCGCAGGACATGGCAGGGCGTGGCCATGGCACGAGTCGGGACGTGCAGGACATGGCAGGGCGTGGCCATGGTACGAGTTTGGACGTCGCAGAACGTGTCAGGACATGGCCCTGGCAAGTGTCAGGACGCCTCAGGACATGACCATGGCATTTGTCAGGACGCATCAGGACAGGGCGTGGCCATGGCACGAGTCGGGACGTCGCAGGATGTGTCAGGACATGGCCATGGCACGTGTCAGGACCCGGCAGGACATGGCAGGGCGTGGCCATGGAACAAGTCAGGACGTCGCAGGACATGGCAGGATATGGCCATGGTACGTGTCAGGACGCGTCCGGACATGGCCATGGCACGCGTCAGGACGTGGCCATGGCACTAGTCAGGACGTCGCAGGACATGGCCATGGCACGAGCAGGACGTGGCAGGGCGTTGTCATGGCACGAGTCAGGACGTTGCAGGACATGGCAGGATATGGCCATCGTACGTGTCAGGACGCGTCAGGACGTGGCCATGGTACGTGTCAGAACCCGTTAGGACGTGGTCATGGTACGATTCAAGACGTCGCAGGACTTGGCAGGATATGATCATGGTACGAGTCATGACGTGTAAGGGCATGGCCATGGTACGTGTAAAGACATCGCAGGACATGTCAGGATATGGTCATGGTACGTGTCAGGACTTGTCAGGCCATGGCCATGGTACGTGTCAGGACGTCGCAGGATATGGTCAAGGTACGTGTCAGGACGTGTCAGTCCATGGCCCTGGTACTTGAAAGGACGTCGCAGGACATGGCATGATATGGTCATGGTACGTGTCAGGACGTGTGAGGACATGGCCATGGTACGTGTCAGGACGCGTCAGGACGTGACCATGGCATGATTCAGGACGTCGCAGGACATGGCAAGATATGGTCATGGTACGTGTCATGACGTGTCAGGCAGGGCGTGGCCATGGCATGAGTCAGGATGTCGCAGGACATGGCAGGGCGTGGCCATGGCACGAGTCGGGACGTCGCAGGACGTGTCAGGAAATGGCCATGGCACGTGTCAGGACGCGTCAGAACATGGCAGGGCGTGGCCTTGGCACGAGTCAGGACGTCGCAGGACATGGCAGAATATGGCCATGGTACGTGTCAGAACGCGTCCGGACATGGCCATGGCACGCGTCAGTACATGGCAGGGCGTGGCCATGGCATGACTCATGACGTCGCAGGACATGGCAGGGCGTGGTCATGGCAAGAGTCAGGACGTCGCAGGACCTGTCGGAACATGGCCATGGCACGTGTCAGGATGCGTCAGGACATGTCAGGACATGGCAGGGTGTGGCCATGGCATGACTCATGACGTCGCAAGACATGGCAAGGCATGGCCATGGCAAGAGTCAGGACGTCGCATGACACGTCAGGACATGGCCATGGCACGTGTCAGGACTTGCCATGGCACGTGTCAGGACGCGTTAGGACATGGCAGGGCGTGGCCATGGCACGTGTCAGGACATCACCGGACATTGCAGGATATGGCCATGGCACGCGTCAGGACGTGGCAGGGCGTTGTCATGGCACGAGTCAGGACGTCGCAGGACATGGCAAGATATGTCCATGGTAGTCTCAGGACGCGTCAGGACATAGCCATGGCACGTGTAAGGATGCGTCAGGACATGGCAGGGCGTGGCCATGGCATGACTCATGACGTCGCAGGACATGGCAGGGCGTGGCCATGGCAGAGTTAGGATGTCGTAGGACGTGCCAAGACATGGCCATGGCACGTGTCAGGACGCATTAGTACATGGCCATGGCATGTGTCAGGACATGGCAGGGCGTGGCCATGGCACGAGTCAGGACGTCGCAGGACATGGGAGGGCGTGGCCATGGCACGAGTCGGGACGTCGCAGGACATGGCAGGGCGTGGCCATGGCACGAGTCGGGACGTCGCAGGACGTGTCAGGACATGGCCATGGCACGTGTCAGGACGCGTTAGGACATGGCAGGGCGTGGCCATGGCACGAGTCAGGACATCACCGGACATTGCAGGATATGGCCATGGCACGCGTCAGGACGTGGCAGGGCGTGGCCATGGCACGAGTCAAGACGTCGCAGGACATGGCCATGGCACGCGTCAGGACGTGGCAGGGCGTGGTCATGGCACGAGTCAGGACGTCACAGGACATGGCAGGATATGGTCATGGTATGTGTAAGGACGCGTCAGGACATGGCCATGGCTCGATTGAGGATGTCGCAAGACATGGCAAGATATGGTCATGGTACGTGTCATGACGTGTCAGGCTATGGCCATGGTACGTGTCAGGACGTCGCAGGACATGGCAGGATATGGTCATTGTACGTGTCAGGACGTGTCAGGCCATGGCCATGGTTCGTGACAGGACGTCGCAGGACATGGCAGATATGGTCTTGGTACGTGTCAGGACGAGTCAGGACATGGCCATGTACGTGTCAGGACGTGGCCATGTCACGACATCGCACTACGTCCTCCAAGCCGTAACACGTCGCACCACGTCTAAATCTAACCAATGCTTAGAAACATGTCAAGCGCAATGATGTTGGTGGTCGTTGGCGGCGGTGGTGGAAAGTTAGGGTGGTTTGAGCGGTAGCGTCGGGCGACGGCCGATCGACACGTGATAGGACATGGCCATGGCACGAGTTGGGACGTCGCAGGACGTGTCAGGACATGGCCATGGCACGTGTCAGGACGCGTCAGGACATGGCAGTGGCACGTGTCAGGACACGTCAGGACATGGCAGGGCGTGGCCATGGCAGGACTCATGACGTCGCAGGACATGGCAGGGCGTGGCCACGGCAAGAGTTAGGACGTCGCAGGACGCGTCAGGACATGGCCATGGCACGTATCAGGACGCATCAGGACATGCCATGGCACGTGTCAAGACACGTAAGGACACGACATGGCGTGGCGATGGCACGAGCCAGGACGTTGCAGGACATGGAAGGATATGGCCATGGTACGTGTCACGATGCGTCCGGACATGGCCATGGCACGCGTCAGGACGTGGCAGGGCGTGGCCATGGCACGAGTCAGGACATGGCCATGGCACGCGTCAGGACATGGCAGGGCGTGGCCATGGCATGAGTCTGGACGTCACAGGACATGGTAGGATATGGCCATGGTACATGTCAGGACGCGTCCGGACATGGCCACGGCACGTGTCAGGACGCGTCAGGACATGGCCACGGTACGTAACAGGACCTCGCAGGACAAGGCATGATATGGTCATGGTACGTGTCAGGACGTGTCATGCCATGGCCATGGTACGTGACAGGACGTCGCAAAACATGGCAGGATATGGCCATGGTACGTGTCAGGACGCGCCAGGACGTGGCCATGGTACGTGTAAAGACACATCAGGACATGGCCATGGCACGTGTCAGGACGCGTCAGGAAATGCAGGGCGTGGCCATGGCACGAGTCGGGATGTCGCTGGACACAGCAGGGCATGGCCATGGCATGAGTCAGGACGTCGCAGGACATGGAAGGGTGTGGCCATGGCACAAGTCGGGACGTCGCAGGACATGTCAGGACATGGACATGGCACGTGTCACGACGCATCAGAACATGGCAGGGCGTGGCCAGGGCACGAGTCAGGACGTCGTAGGACATGACAGGATATGGCCATGGTACGCGTCAGGACGCGTCAGGACATGGTAGTGGCACGTGCCAAGACACATCAGGACATGGCAGGGCGTGGCCATGGCAAGACTCATGACGTCGTAGGACATGGCAGGGCGTGGCCATGGCAAAGGTCATGACGTCGCAGGACGCGTCAAGGCATGGCCATGGCACGTGTCAGGACGCATCAGGACATGCCATGGCACGTATCAGGACGCGTCAGGACATGGCAGGGCGTGGCCATGGCACGAGTCGGGACGTCGCATGACATGGCCATGGTACGTGTCAGGACGTGACTATGGCACGACATCGCACTACGTCGCTCCAAGCCGCACCATGTCGCACCAGCATCGGGTGATGGCCGGTCGACACGTGTCAGGACATGGCCATGACACGAGTCAGGACGCCGCAGGACGAGTCAGGACATGGCCATGGCACGTGTCAGGACATAGTAGTGGCACGTGTCAGGACACGTCAGGACATAGTAGGGCGGGCGAGGTCACGTCAGGACATAGCAGGATATGGCAATGGTACGTGTCAGTACGCGTCAGGACGTGGCCATTGCACGAGTCGGGACGTCGCAGGACATGGTCAGGATATGATCATGGTACGTGTCATGGACGTCTCAGGCCATGGCCATGGTACGTGTTAGGACGTCTAAGGACATGGCAGGATATGATCATGGTACGTGTCATGACGTCTCATGACCTGGCCATGGTACGTGTCAGGACATGGCCATGGCACGTGTCAGGACATAGTAGTGGCACGTGTCAGGACACGTCAGGACATAGAAGGGCGGGCGAGGTCATGGCATGACTCGCGACGTCGCAAGACATGGCAGTGTGTGGCCATGGCAAGAGTCAGGACGTTGCAGGACGCGTCAGTACATGGCCATGGCACGTGTCAGGACGCATCAGGACATGGCCATGGCATGTGTCAGGACGCATCAGGACATGGCCATGGCACATGTCAGGACGCGTCAGGACATGGCAGGGCGTGTCCATGGCACGAGTTGGGACGCCGCAGGACATGGCAGGGCGTGGCCATGGCACGTGTCAGGACGCATCAGGACATGGCCTTGCCACGTGTCAGGACGCGTCAGGATATGGCAGGGCGTGGCCATGGCACGAGTCGAGACGTCGCAGGACATGGCAGGGCGTGGCCATGGCACGAGTCGGGACGTTGCAGGACATGGCAGGGCATGGCCATGGCACGAGTGGGGACGTCGCAGGACGTGTCAGGACATGGCCATGGCACGTGTCAGGACGCGTCAGGACATGGCAGGGTGTGGACATGGCACGAGTCAGGACGTCGCAGGACATGGCAGGATATGGCCATGGTACGTGTCAGGACGCGTCCGGACATGGCCATGGCACGCGTCAAGACGTGGCAGGGCGTGGCCATTGCACGAGTCAGGACGTCACGGGACATAGCCATGGCACGCATTAGGACGTGGCAGGGCGTGGTCATGGCACGAGTCAGGATGTCGCAGGACATGGCAGGATATGGCCATGGTACGTGTCAGGACGCGTCAGGACGTGGCCATGGTACGTGTCAGGACGTGGCCATGGCACGATTCAGGACGTCGCAGGACATGGCAGGATATGATCATGGTACGTGTCATGACGTGTCAGGCCATGGCCATGGTACGTGTAAGGACGTCGCAGGACATGGCAGGATATGGTCATGGTACGTGTCAGGACGTGTCAGGCAATGGCCATGGTACGTGTAAGGACGCGCAGGACATGGCGGGGAATAGTCATGGTACGTGTCAGGACGAGTAAGGACGCGCAGGACATGGCCTGGGTCTGATCATGGTACGTGTCAGGACGTGTCAGGACTTGGCCATGGTACGTGTGAAGACGTGGCCATGGCACGACATCGTAGTACGTCGCTCCAAGCCGCACCACGTCGCACCACGTCTATTGCTAACCAATGCTTAGAAACATGTCAAGCACAATGATGTTGTTGGTCGTTGGCGGCGGTGGTGGAAAGTCGGGGTGGTTCGAGCGGTAGCGTCGGGCGACGGCCGGTCGACACGTGTCAGGACATGGCCATGGCACGAGTCAGGACGTCGCAGGATGAGTCAGGACATGGCCATGGCACGTGTCAGGACGCGTCAGGACATGGCAGTGGCACGTGTCAGGACACGTCAGGACATGGCAGGGCGTGGCCATGGCACGTGTCAGGACGCATCCGGACATGGCAGGGCGTGGACATGGCAAGAGTAAGGACGTCGCAGGACGCGTCAGGACATGGCCATGGCACGTGTCAGGACGCGTCAGGACATGGCAGTGGCACGTGTCAGGACACATCAGGACATGGCAGGGCGTGGCCATGGCATGACTCATGACGTCGCAGGACATGGCAGGGCGTGGCCATGGCAAGAGTCAGGACGTCGCAGGACGCGTCAGGACATGGCCATGGCACGTGTCAGGACGCATCAGGACATGCCATGGCACGTGTCAGGACGCGTCAGGACATGGCAGGGCGTGGCCATGGCACGAGTCGGGACGTCGCAGGACATGGTAGGGCGTGTCCATGGCACGTGTCAGGACGCATTAGGACATGGCCATGGCACGTGTCAGGACGCGTCAGGACATGGCAGGATTTGGCCATGGCACGAGTCGGGAACTCGCAGGACATGGCAGGGCGTGGCCATGGCACGAGTCGGGATGTCGCAGCACGTGGCAGGGCGTGGCCATGGCAAGAGTCAGGACGTCGCAGGACGCGTCAGGACATGGCCATGGCATGTGTTAGGACGCATCAGGACATGCCATGGCACGTGTCAGGACGTATCAGGACATGGCGATGGCACGTGTCAGGACGCGTCAGGACATGGCAGGGCGTGGCCATGGCACGAGTCGGGACGTCGCAGGACATGGCAGGGCGTGGCCTTGGCATGTGTCAAGACGCATCAGGACATGGCCATGGCACGTGTCAGGACGCGTCAAAACATGGCAGGGCGTGGCCATGGCACGAGTCGGGACGTCGCAGGACATGGCAGGGCGTGGCCATGGCACGAGTCGGGACGTCGCAGGACATGGCAGGGCGTGGCCATGGCACGAGTCGGGACGTCGCAGGACGTGTCAGGACATGGCCGTGGCACGTGTCAGGACATAGTAGTGGCACGTGTCAGGACACGTCAGGACATAGCAGGGCGAGGCCATGGCATGACTCATGACGTCGCAAGACATGGCAGGGCGTGGCCATGGCAAGAGTCAGGACGTTGCAGGATGCGTCAGTACATGGCCATGGCACGTGTTTGGACGCATCAGGACATGGCCATGGCATGTGTCAGGACGCATCAGGACATGGCCATGGCACGTGTCAGGACGCATCAGGACATGGCAGGGCGTGTCCATGGCACGAGTTGGGACGTCGCAGGACATGGCAGGGCGTGGCCATGGCACGTGTCAGGACGCATCAGGACATGGCCTTGCCACGTGTCAGGACGCGTCAGGATATGGCAGGGCGTGGCCATGGCACGAGTCGAGACGTCGCAGGACATGGCAGGGCGTGGCCATGGCACGAGTCGGGACGTGCAGGACATGGCAGGGCGTGGCCATGGCACGAGTCGGGACGTCGCAGGACGTGTCAGGACATGGCCATGGCACGTGTCAGGACGCGTCAGGACATGGCAGGATATGGCCATGGTACGTGTCAGGACGCGTCCGGATATGGCCATGGCACGCGTCAGGACGTGGCAGGGCGTGCCCATGGCACGAGTCACGACGTCACAGGACATGGCCACGGCACGCGTCAGGATGTGGCAGGGCGTGGTCATGGCACGAGTCAGGATGTCGCAGGACATGGCAGGATATGGCCATGGTACGTGTCAGGACGCGTCAGGACGTGGCCATGGTACGTGTCAGGACGCGTCATGACGTGGCCATGGCACGATTCAAGACGTCGCAGGACATGGCAGGATATGATCATGGTACGTGTCATGACGTGTCAGGCCATGGCCCTGGTACGAGTCAGGACATGGCCATGGCACGTGTCAGGACATAGCAGTAGCACTTGTAAGGACACGTCAGGACATGGCACGGCGAGGCCATGGCATGACTCATGACGTCGCAAGACATGGCAGGGTGTCGCCATGGCAAGAGTTAGGACGTTGCAGGACGCGTCAGTACATAGCCATGGCACGTGTCAGGACGCATCAGGACATGGCCATGGCATGTGTCAGGACGCATCAGGACATGGCCATGGCACGTGTCAGGACGCGTCAGGACATGGCAGGGCGTGTCCATGGCACGAGTTGGGACGTCGCAGGACATGGCAGGGCGTGGCCATGGCACGTGTCAGGACGCATCAGGACATGGCCTTGCCACGTGTCAGGACGCGTCAGGATATGGCAGGGCGTGGCCATGGCACGAGTCGAGACGTCGCAGGACATGGCAGGGCGTGGCCATGGCACGAGTCGGGACGTTGCAGGACATGGCAGGGCATGGCCATGGCACGAGTGGGGACGTCGCAGGACGTGTCAGGACATGGCCATGGCACGTGTCAGGACGCGTCAGGACATGGCAGGGTGTGGACATGGCACGAGTCAGGACGTCGCAGGACATGGCAGGATATGGCCATGGTACGTGTCAGGACGCGTCCGGACATGGCCATGGCACGCGTCAAGACGTGGCAGGGCGTGGCCATTGCACGAGTCAGGACGTCACGGGACATAGCCATGGCACGCGTCAGGACGTGGCAGGGCGTGGTCATGGCACGAGTCAGGATGTCGCAGGACATGGCAGGATATGGCCATGGTACGTGTCAGGACGCGTCAGGACGTGGCCATGGCACGATTCAGGACGTCGCAGGACATGGCAGGATATGATCATGGTACGTGTCATGACGTGTCAGGCCATGGCCATGGTACGTGTAAGGACGTCGCAGGACATGGCAGGATATGGTCATGGTACGTGTCAGGACGTGTCAGGCCATGGCCATGGTACGTGTAAGGACGCGCAGGACATGGCAGGGTATAGTCATGGTACGTGTCAGGATGAGTAAGGACGCGCAGGACATGGCCTGGGTATGGTCATGGTACGAGTCAGGACGTGTCAGGACTTGGCCATGGTACGTGTGAAGACGTGGCCATGGCACGACATCGCAGTACGTCGCTCCAAGCCGCACCACGTCGCACCACGTCTATTGCTAACCAATGCTTAGAAACATGTCAAGCACAATGATGTTGTTGGTCGTTGGCGGCGGTGGTGGAAAGTCAGGGTGGTTCGAGCGGTAGCGTCGGGCGACGGCCGGTCGACACGTGTCAGGACATGGCCATGGCACGAGTCAGGACGTCACAGGATGAGTCAGCACATGGCCATGGCACGTGTCAGGACGCGTCAGGACATGGCAGTGGCACGTGTCAGGACACGTCAGGACATGGCAGGGCGTGGCCATGGCACGTGTCAGGACGCATCAGGACATGGCACGGCGTGGCCATGGCAAGAGTAAGGACGTCGCAGGACGCGTCAGGACATGGCCATGGCACGTGTCAGGACGCGTCAGGACATGGAAGTGGCACGTGTCAGGACACATCAGGACATGGCAGGGCGTGGCCATGGAATGACTCATGACGTCGCAGGACATGGCAGGGCGTGGCCATGGCAAGAGTCAGGACGTCGCAGGACGCGTCAGGACATGGCCATGGCACGTGTCAGGACGCAACAGGACATGCCATGGCACGTGTCAGGACGCGTCAGGACATGGCAGGGCGTGGCCATGGCACGAGTCGGGACGTCGCAGGACATGGTAGGGCGTGGCCATGGCACGTGTCAAGACGCATCAGGACATGGCCATGGAACGTGTCAGGACGCGTCATAACATGGCAGGTCCTGGCCATGGCACGAGTCGGGAACTTGCAGGACATGGCAGGGCGTGGCCATGGCACGAGTCGGGACGTCGCAGCACGTGGCAGGGCGTGGCTATGGCAAGAGTCAGGACGTCGCAGGACGTGTCAGGACAAGGCCATGGCACGTGTTAGGACGCATCAGGACATGCCATGGCACGTGTCAGGACGTATCAGGACATGGCCATGGCACGTGTCAGGACATGGCGGGGCGTGGCCATGGCACGAGTCGGGACATCGCATGACATGGCAGGGCGTGGCATTGGCATGTGTCAAGACGCATCAGGACATGGCCATGGCACGTGTCAGGACGCGTCAAAACATGGCAGGGTGTTGCCATGGCACGAGCCGGGACGTCGCAGGACATGGCAGGGCGTAGCTATGGCATGATTTAGGACGTCGGAGGACATGGTAGGGCGTGGCCATGGCACGAGTCGGGACGTCGCAGGACGTGTCAGGATATGGCCATGGCACGTGTCAGGACATAGTAGTGGCACGTGTCAGGACACGTCAGGACATAGCAAGGCGACGCCATGGCATGACTCATGACGTCGCAAGACATGGCAGGGCGTGGCCATGGCAAGAGTCAGGACGTTGCAGGACGCGTCAGTACATGGCCATGGCACGTGTCAGGACACATCAGGAAATGGCCATGGCATGTGTCAGGACGCATCAGGTCATGGCCATGGCAAGTGTCAGGACGCATCAGGACATGGCAGGGCGTGTCCATGGCACGAGTTGGGACGTCGCACGACATGGCAGGGCATGGCCATGGCACGTGTCAGGACGCATGACATGGCCTTGCCACGTGTCAGGACGCGTCAGGATATGGCAGGGCATGGCCATGGCACGAGTCGAGACGTCGCAGGACATCGCAGGGCGTGGCCATGGCACGAGTCGGGACGTGCAGGACATGGCAGGGCGTGGCCATGGCACGAGTTGGGACGTCGCTGGACATGTCAGGACATGGCCATGGCACGTGTCAGGACGCGTCAGGACATGGCAGGACGTGGCCATAGTATGTGTCAGGACGCGTCCGGACAAGGCCATGGCACGCGTCAAGACGTGGCAGGGCGTGGCCATGGCACGAGTCAGGACGTCACAGGACATAGCCATGGCACGCGTCAGGACGTGGCAGGGCGTGGTCATGGCACGAGTCAGGATGTCGTAGGACATGGCAGGATATGGCCATGGTACGTGTCATGACACGTCAGGACATGGCCATGGTACGTGTCTGGACGCGTCAGGACGTGGCCATGGCACGATTCAGGACGTCGCAGGACATGGCAGGATATGATCATGGTACGTGTCATGACGTGTCAGGCCATGGCCATGGTACGTGTAAGGACGTCGCAGGACATGGCAGGATATGGTCATGGTACGTGTCAGGACATGTCAGGCCATGGCCATGGTACGTGTAAGGACGCACAGCACATGGCAGGGAATAGTCATGAACGTGTCAGGACGTGTAAGGACGCGTAGGATATGGCCTGGGTATGGTCATGGTACGTGTCAGGGCATGTCAGGACTTCGCCATGGTACGTATCAAGACGTGGCCATGGCACAACATCGCATTACGTCGCTCCAAGCCGCTCCACATCGCACCACGTCTATTGCTAAAAAATGCTTAGAAACATGTCAAGCACAATGATGGTGGTGGTCGTTGCCGGCGGTGGGGGAAAGTCGGGGTGGTTCGAGCGGTAGCGTCGGGCGACGGCCGGTCGACACGTGTCAGGACATGGCCATGGAGCAAGTCAGGACGTCGCAAGATGAGTCAGAACATGGCCATGGCACGTGTCAGGACGCGTCAGGACATGGCAGTGGCACGTTTCAGGACACGTCAAGACATGGCAGAGAGTGGCCATGGCACGTGTCTGGACGCATCCGGACATGGCAGGGCGTGGCCATGGCAAGAGTAAGGACGTCGCAGGACGCATCAGGACATGGCCATGGCACGTGTCAGGACGCATCAGGACATGGCAGTGGCGCGTGTCAGGACACATCAGGACATGGCAGGGCGTGGCCATGGCATGACTCATGACGTCGCAGGACATGGCAGGGCGTGGCCATGGCAAGAGTCAGGACGTCGCAGGACGCGTCAGGACATTGCCATGGCACGTGTCAGGACGCATCAGGACATGCCATGGCACGTGTCAGGACGCGTCAGGACATGGCAGGGCGTGGACATGGCACGAGTCGGGACGTCGCAGGACATGGCAGGGCGTGGCCATGGCACGTGTCAGGACGCATCAGGACATGGCCATGGCACGTGTCAGGACATGGCAGGACGTGGCCATGGCACGAGTCAGGACGTCACAGGATATGGCAGGGCGTGGCCATGGCACGAGTCGGGACGTCGCACCACGTGGCAGGGCGTGGCCATGGCAAGTGTCAGGACGTCGCAGGACGCGTCAGGACATGGCTATGGCATGTGTCAGGACGTATCATTACATGGCCATGGCACGTGTCAGGACGCGTCAGGTCATGGCAGGGCGGCGCCATGGCACGAGTCGGAACGTCGCAGGACAGGGTAGGGCCTGGCCATGGCACGTGTCAAGACGCATCAGGATATGGCCATGGCACGTGTCAGGACGCGTCAAAACATGGCAGGGCGTGGCCATGGCATGAGTCGGGACGTCGCAGGACATGGCAGGGCGTGGCCATGGTACGAGTCGGGATGTCGCAGCACGTGTCAGGACATGGCCATGGCACGTGTCAGGACGCGTCAGGACATGGTAGGGCGTGGCCATGGCACAAGTCTGGACGTCGCAGGGAATGGTAGGATATGGCCATGGTACGTGTCAGGACGCGTCCGGACATGGCCATGGCACGCGTCAGGACATGGCAGGGCGTGGCCATGGCATGACTCATGATGTCGCAGGACATGATAGGGCGTGGCCATGGCAAGAGTCAGGACGTCGCAGGACGTGTCAGGACATGGCCATGGCACGTGTCAGGACGCGTCAGGACATGGTCGTGGCATGTGTCAAGACACGTTAGGACATGGCAGGGCGTGGCCATGGCATGACTCATGACGTCGCGGGACATGGCAGGGCGTGGCCATGGCAAGAGTCAGGACGTCGCAGGACGCGTCAGGACATGGCCATGGCACGTGTCAGGACAAGTCAGGACATGGCAGGGCGTGGCCATGGCACGAGTCGGGACGCATCAGGACATGCCATGGCACGTGTCAGGACGTATCAAGACATGGCCATGGCACGTGTCAGGACGCGTCAGGACATGGAAGAGCGTGGCCATGGCACGAGTCGGGACGTCGCAAGACATGGCAGGGCGTGGCCATGGCACGTGCCAAGACGCATCAGGACATGGCCATGGCACGTGTCAGGACGCGTCAGGACATGGCAGGGCGTGGCCATGGCATGAGTCGGGATGTCGGAGGACATGGTAGGGCGTGGCCAAGGCATGAGTCGGGACGTCGCAAGACATGGCAGGGCGTGGCCATGGCACGAGTCGGGACATCGCATGACGTGTCAGGACATGGCCATGGCACGTGTCAGGACGCGTTAGGACATGGCATGGCGTGGCCATGGCACGAGTCAGGAGGTCGCAGGACATGGCAGGATATGGCCATGGTACGTGTCAGGACGCGTCCGGACATGGCCATGGCACGCGTTAGGACATGGCCGGGCGTGGCCATGGCATGACTCATGACGTCGCAGGACATGGCAGGGCGTGGCCATGGCAAGAGTCAGGACGTCGCAGGACGCGTCAGGACATGGTCATGGCACGTGTCAAGACGCGTCAGGACATGGCTGGGAATAGTCATGGTACGTGTCAGGACGTGGCCATGCCACGACATCGCATTACGTCGCTCCAAGCCGCACCACGTCGCACCACGTCTATTGCTAACCAATGCTTAGAAACACGTCAAGCACAATGATGTTGGTGGTCATTGGCGGCGGTGGTGGAAAGTCGGGGTGGTTCAAGCGGTAGAGTCGGGCGACGGCCGGTCGACACGTGTCAGGATATGGCCATGGCACGAGTCAGGACGTCGCAAGATGAGTCAGGACATGGCCATGGCACGTGTCAGGACACGTCAGGACATGGCAGGGCGTGGCCATGGCACGTGTCAGGACCCATCCGGACATGGCAGGGCATGGCCATGGCACGTGTCAAGACGCATCAGGACATGGCCATGGAACGTGTCAGGACGCGTCATAACATGGCAGGTCCTGGCCATGGCATGACTCATGACGTCGCAGGACATGGCAGGGCGTGGCCATGGCAAGAGTCAGGACGTCGCAGGACGCGTCAGGACATGGCCATGGTACGTGTCAGGACGCATTAGGACATGCCATGGCACGTGTCAGGACGCATTAGGACACGCCATGGCACGTGTCAGGACGCGTCAGGACATGGCAGGGCGTGGCCATGGCACGAGTCGGGACGTCGCAGGACATGGCAGGGCATGGCCATGGCACGTGTCCGGACGCACAAGGACATGGCCATGGCACGTGTTAGGACGCGTCAGGACATGGCAGGGCGTGGCCATTGCACGAGTCATGACGTCGCTTGACATGGCAGGGCGTGGCCATGGCACGAGTCGGGACGTCTCAGGACATGGCAGGGCGTGGCCATGGCACGAGTCGGGACGTCGCAGGACATGGCAGGGCGTGGCCATGGCACGAGTCGGGACGTCGCAGGACATGGCAGGGCGTGGCCATGCAAGAGTCAGGACGTTGCAGGACGCGTCAGGACATGGCCATGGAACGTGTCAGGATGCGTCAGGACATGGCAGTGGCACGTGTCAGGACACGTCAGGACATGGCAGGGTGTGGCCATGGCACGTGTCAGGACGCGTCAGGACATGGCAGGGCGTGGCCGGGGGACGAGTAAGGACGTCGCAGGATGCGTCAGGACATGGCCATGGCACGTGTCAAGACGCGTCAGGACATGGTAGTGGCACGTGCCAAGACACGTCAGGACATGGCAGGGCGTGGCCATGGCAAGACTCATGACGTCGCAGGACATGGCAGGGCGTGGCCATGGCAAGAGTCAGGACGTCGCAGGACGCGTTTGGACATGGCCATGGCACGTGTCAGGATGCATCAGGACATGCCATGGCCCATATCAGGACGCGTCAGGACATGGCAGGGCGTGGCCATGGCACGAGTCGGGACGTCGCATTACATGGCCATGGTACGTGTCAGGACGTGACTATGGCACGACTACGCACTACGTCGCTCCAAGACGCACCATGTCGCACCAGCGTCGGGCGATGGCCGGTCGACACGTGTCAGGACATGGCCATGACACGAGTCAGGACGTCGTAGGACGAGTCAGGACATGGACATGGCACGTGTTAGGACATAGTAGTGGCACGTGTCAGGACACGTCAGGACATAGCAGCGCGAGGCCATGGCATGACTCATGACGTCGCAAGACATGGCAGGGTGTCGCCATGGCAAGAGTTAGGACGTTGCAGGACGCGTCAGTACATAGCCATGGCACGTGTCAGGACGCATCAGGACATGCCCATGGCATGTGTCAGGACGCATCAGGACATGGCCATGGCACATTTCTGGACGAGTCAGGACATGGCAGGGCGTGTCCATGGCACTAGTTGGGACGCCGCAGGACATGGCAGGGAGTGGCCATGGCACGTGTCAGGACGCAACAGGACATGGCCTTTCCACATGTCAGGATGCGTCACGATATGGCAGGGCGTGGCCATGGCACGAGTCGAGACGTCGCAGGACATGGCAGGGTGTGTCCATGGCACGAGTCAGGATGTGCAGGACATGGCAGGGCGTGGCCATGGCACGTGTCAGGACGCATGGCACGTGTCAGGACGCATCAGGACATGGCCTTGCCACGTGTCAGGACGCGTCAGGATATGGCAGGGCGTGGCCATGGCATGAGTCGAGACGTCGCAGGACATGGCAGGACGTGGCCATGGCACGAGTCGGGACGTTGCAGGACATGGCAGGGCATGGCCATGGCACGAGTGGGGACGTCGCAGAACGTGTCAGGACATGGCCATGGCACGTGTCAGGACGCGTCAGGACATGGCAGGGTGTGGACATGGCACGAGTCAGGACGTCGCAGGACATGGCAGGATATGGCCATGGTACGTGTCAGGACGCGTCCGGACATGGCCATGGCACGCGTCACGACGTGGCAGGGCGTGGCCATTGCACGAGTCAGGACGTCACGGGACATAGCCATGGCACGCATTAGGACGTGGCAGGGCGTGGTCATGGCACGAGTCAGGATGTCGCAGGACATGGCAGGATATGGCCATGGTAAGTGTCAGGACGCGTCAGGACGTGGCCATGGTACGTGTCAGGACGCGGCCATGGCACGATTCAGGACGTCGCAGGACATGGCAGGATATGATCATGGTACGTGTCATGACGTGTCAGGCCATGGCCATGGTACGTGTAAGGACGTCGCAGGACATGGCAGGATATGGTCATGGTACGTGTCAGGACGTGTCAGGCAATGGCCATGGTACGTGTAAGGACGCGCAGGACATGGCAGGGTATAGTCATGGTACGTGTCAAGACGAGTAAGGACGCGTAGGACATGGCCTGGGTATGATCATGGTACGTGTCAGGACGTGTCAGGACTTGGCCATGGTACGTGTGAAGACGTGGCCATGGCACGACATCGTAGTACGTCGCTCCAAGCCGCACCACGTCGCACCACGTCTATTGCTAACCAATGCTTAGAAACATGTCAAGCACAATGATGTAGTTGGTCGTTGGCAGCGTTGGTGGAAAGTCGGGGTGGTTCGAGCGGTAGCGTCGGGCGACGGCCGGTCGACACGTGTCAGGACATGGCCATGGCACGAGTCAGGACGTCGCAGGATGAGTCAGGACATGGCCATGGCACGTGTCAGGACGCGTCAGGACATGGCAGTGGCACGTGTCAGGACACGTCAGGACATGGCAGGGCGTGGCCATGGCACGTGTCAGGACGCATCAGGACATGGCAGGGCATGGCCATGGCAAGAGTAAGGACGTCGCAGGACGCGTCAGGACATGGCCATGGCACGTGTCAGGACGCGTCAGGACATGGCAGTGGCACGTGTCAGGACACATCAGGACATGGCAGGGCGTGGCCATGGCATGACTCATGATGTCGCAGGACATGGCAGGGCATGGCCATGGCAAGAGTCAGGACGTCGCAGGACGCGTCAGGACATGGCCATGGCACGTGTCAGGACGCATCAGGACATGCCATGGCACGTGTCAGGACGCGTCAGGACATGGCAGGGCGTGGCCATGGCACGAGTCGGGACGTCGCAGGACATGGTAGGGCGTGGCCATGGCACGTGTCAGGACGCATCAGGACATGGCCATGGCACGAGTCAGGACGCGTCAGGACATGGCAGGACGTGGCCATGGCACGAGTCGGGAACTCGCAGGACATGGCAGGGCGTGGCCATGGCACGAGTCGGGACGTCGCAGCACGTGGCAGGGCGTGGCCATGGCAAGAGTCAGGACGTCGCAGGACGCGTCAGGACATGGCCATGGCACGTGTTAGGACGCATCAGGACATGCCATGGCACGTGTCAGGACGTATCAGGACATGGCCATGGCACGAGTCAGGACGCGTCAGGACATGGCAGGGTGTGGCCATGGCACGAGTCGGGACGTCGCAGGACATGGCAGGGCGTGGCCATGGCACGAGTCGGGACGTCGCAGGACATGGCAGGGCGTGGCCTTGGCATATGTCAAGACGCATCAGGACATGGCCATGGCACGTGTCAGGACGCGTCAAAACATGGCAGGGCGTGGCCATGGCACGAGTCGGGACGTTGCAGGACATGGCAGGGCGTGGCCATGGCATGATTCGGGACATCGCAGGACATGGCAGGGCGTGGCCATGGCACGAGTCGGGACGTCGCAGGACGTGTCAGGACATGGCCATGGCACGTGTCAGGACATAGTAGTGGCACGTGTCAGGACACGTCAGGACATAGCGGGCGAGGCCATGGCATGACTCATGACGTCGCAATACATGGCAGGGCGTGGCCATGGCAAGAGTCAGGATGTTGCAGGACGCGTTAGTACATGGCCATGGCACGTGTCAGGACGCATCAGGACATGGCCATGGCATGTGTCAGGACGCATCAGGACATGGCCATGGCACGTGTCAGGACGCGTCATGACATGGCAGGGCGTGTCCATGGCACGAGTTGGGACGTCGCAGGACATGGCAGGGCGTGGCCATGGCACGTGTCAGGACGCATCAGGACATGGCCTTGCCACGTGTCAGGACGCGTCAGGATATGGCAGGGCGTGGCCATGGCACGAGTCGAGACGTCGCAGGACATGGCAGGACGTGGCCATTGCACGAGTCGAGACGTGCAGGACATGGCAGGGCGTGGCCATGGTACGAGTTTGGATGTCGCAGGACGTGTCAGGACATGGCCATGGCACGTGTTAGGACGCCTCAGGACATGACCATGGCATTTGTCAAGACGCATCAGGACAGGGCGTGGCCATGGCACGAGTCGGGACGTCGCAGGATGTGTCAGGACATGGCCATGGCACGTGTCAGGACCCGGCAGGACATGGCAGGGCGTGGCCATGGAACAAGTCAGGACGTCGCAGGACATGGCATGATATGGCCATGGTACGTGTCAGGACGCGTCCGGACATGGCCATGGCACGCGTCAGGGCGTGGCCATGGCACGAGTCAGGACGTCGCAGGACATGGCCATGGCACGAGCAGGACGTGGCAGGGCGTTGTCATGGCACGAGTCAGGACGTCGCAGGACATGGCAGGATATGGCCATCGTACGTGTCAGGACGCGTCAGGATGTGGCCATGGTACGTGTCAGAACCCGTTAGGACGTGGCCATGGTACGATTCATGACGTCGCAGGACATGGCAGGATATGATCATGGTACGAGTCATGACGTGTAAGGGCATGGCCATGGAACGTGTAAGGACATCGCAGGACATGTTAGGATATGGTCATGGTACGTGTTAGGACTTGTCAGGCCATGGCCATGGTACGTGTCAGGACATCGCAGGATATGGTCAAGGTACGTGTCAGGACGTGTCAGTCCATGGCCATGGTACTTGAAAAGACGTCGCAGGACATGGCATGATATGGTCATGGTACGTGTCAGGACGTGTGAGGACATGGCCATGTTACGTGTCAGGACGCGTCAGGACGTGGCCATGGCATGATTCAGGACGTCGCAGGACATGGCAAGATATGGTCATGGTACGTGTCATGACGTGTCAGGCAGGGCGTGGCCATGGCATGAGTCGGGACGTCGCAAGACATGGCAGGGCGTGGCCGTGGCACGAGTCGGGACGTCGCAGGACGTGTCAGGACGTGGCCATGGCACGTGTCAGGACGCGTCAGAACATGGCAGGGCGTGGCCATGGCACGAGTCAGGACGTCGCAGGACATGGCAGAATATGGCCATGGTACGTGTCAGAACGCGTCCGGACATGGCCATGGCACGCGTCAGTACATGGCAGGGCGTGGCCATGGCATGACTCATGACGTCGCAGGACATGGCAGGGCGTGGTCATGGCAAGAGTCAGGACGTCGCAGGACCTGTCGGAACATGGCCATGGCACGTGTTAGGATGCGTCAGGACATGTCAGGACATGGCAGGGTGTGGCCATGGCATGACTCATGATGTCGCAAGACATGGCAAGGCGTGGCCATGGCAAGAGTCAGGACGTCGCATGACGCGTCAAGTAATGGCCATGGCACGTGTCAGGACACAACAGGACATGCCATGGCACGTGTCAGGACGCGTTCGGACATGGCAGGGCGTGGCCATGGCACGAGTCAGGACGTTGCAGGACATGGAAGGGCATGGCCATGACATGAGTCGGGACGTCGCAGGACATGGCAGGGCGAGGCCATGGCATGACTCATGACGTCGCAGGACATGGCAGGGCGTGGTCATGGCAAGAGTCAGGACGTCGCAGGACCTGTCGGAACATGGCCATGGCACGTGTTAGGATGCGTCAGGACATGTCAGGACATGGCAGGTTGTGGCCATGGCATGACTCATGACATCGCAAGACATGGCAGGGCGTGGCCTTGGCAAGAGTCAGGACGTCGCATGACGCGTCAGCACATGGCCATGGCACGTGTCAGGACACATCAGGACATGCCATGGCACGTGTCAGGACGCGTTAGGACATGGCAGGGCGTGGCCATGGCACGAGTCGGGACATCGCAGGACATGGAAGGGCATGGCCATGGCATGAGTCGGGACGTCGCAGGACATGGCAGGGCGTGGCCATGGCACGAGTCGGGACGTCGAAGGATGTGTTAGGACATGGCCATGGCACGTGTCAAGACACGTCAGGACATGGCAGGGCGTGGCCATGGCACGAGTCAGGACATCACCGGACATTGCAGGATATGGCCATGGCACGCGTCAGGACGTGGCAGGGCGTGGCCATGGCACGAGTCAAGACGTCACAGGACATGGCCATGGCACGCGTCAGGACGTGGCAGGGCGTGGTCATGGCACGAGTCAGGACGTCACAGGACATATGGTCATGGTATGTGTAAGGACGCATCAGGACGTGGCCATAGCTCGATTGAGGACGTCGCAAGACATGGCAAGATATGGTCATGGTACGTGTCATGACGTGTCAGGCTATGGCCATGGTACGTGTCAGGACGTCGCAGGACATGGCAGGATATGGTCATTGTACGTGTCAGGACGTGTCAGGCCATGGCCATGGTTCGTGACAGGATGTCGCAGGACATGGCAGATACGATCTTGGTACGTGTCAGGACGAGTCAGGACATGGCCATGTACGTGTCAGGACGTGGCCATGTCACGACATCGCACTACGTTGCTCCAAGCCGTAACACGTCGTACCACGTCTAAATCTAACCAATGCTTAGAAACATGTCAAGCGCAATGATGTTGGTGGTCGTTGGCGGCGGTGGTGGAAAGTTAGGGTGGATTGAGCGGTAGCGTCGGGCGACGGCCGATCGACATGCGATAGGACATGGCCATGGCACGAGTTGGGACATCGCAGGACGTGTCAGGACATGGCCATGGCACGTGTCAGGACGCGTCAGGACATGGCAGTGGCATGTGTCAGGACACGTCAGGACATGGCAGGGCATGACCATGGCATGACTCATCACGTCGCAGGACATGGCAGGGCGCGGCCATGGCAAGAGTTAGGACGTCGCAGGACGCATCAGGACATGGCCATGGCATGTGTCAGGACGCATCAGGACATGCCATGGCACGTGTCAGGACACGTTTGGACACGGCAGGGCGTGGCGATGGCACGAGCCAGGACGTCGCAGGACATGGAAGGATATGGCCATGGTACGTGTCACGACGCGTCCGGACATGGCCATGGCACGCGTCAGGACGTGGCAGGGCGTGGCCATGGCACGAGTCAGGACATCGCAGGACATGGCCATGGCACGCGTCAGGACGTGGCAGGGCGTGGCCATGGCATGACTCATGACGTCGCAGGACATGGAAGGTCAGGATATGGCCATGGCACGAGTCAGGAAGCATCAGGACATGGCCATGGCATGTGTCAGGACGCGTCAGGACATGTCAGGACATGGCAGGACAAGGCATGATATGGTCATTGTAAGTTTCAGGACGTGTCAGGACATGGCCATGGCATGAGTCGGGACGTCGCAGGACATGGCAGGGTATGGCCATGGCACGAGTCGGGACGTCGCAGGACGTGTCAGGACATGGCCATGGCACGTGTCACGACGCGTCAGGACATGGCAGGGCGTGGCCATGGCACGAGTCAGGACGTCGTAGGACATGACAGGATATGGCCATGGCACGTGTCAGGACGCATCAGCACATGCCATGGCACGTATCAGGACATGGCAGGGCGTGGCCATGGCATGACTCATGACGTCACAGGACATGGCAAGGCGTGGCCATGGCAAGAGTCAGGACGTCGCAGGACGCGTCAGGACATGGCCATGGCACGTGTCAAGACGCGTCAGGACATGGTAGTGGCACGTGCCAAGACACGTCAGGACATGGCAGGGCGTGGCCATGGCAAGACTCATGACGTCGCAGGACATGGCAGGGCGTGGCCATGGCAAGAGTCAGGACGTCGCAGGACGCGTCAGGACATGGCCATGGCACGTGTCAGGACGCATCAGGACATGCCATGGCACGTATCAGGACGCGTCAGGACATGGCAGGGCGTGGCCATGGCACGAGTCGGGACGTCGCATGACATGGCCATGGTACGTGTCAGGACGTGACTATGGCACGACATCGCACTACGTCGCTCGAAGCCGCACCATGTCGCACCAGCGTCGGGCGATGGCCGGTCGACACGTGTCAGGACATGGCCATGACACGAGTCAGGACGTCGCAGGACGAGTCAGGACATGGCCATGGCACGTGTTAGGACATAGTAGTGGCACGTGTCAGGACACGTCAGGACATAGCAGGGCGGGCGAGGACACGTCAGGACATAGCAGGATATGGCAATGGTACGTGTCAGGACGCGTCAGGACGTGGCCATGGCACGATTCAGGACGTCGCAGGACATGGAAGGATATGATCATGGTACGTGTCATGACGTGTCAGGCCATGGCCATGGTACGTGTAAGGACGTCGCAGGACATGGCAGGATATGATCATGGTACGTGTCATGACGTGTCAGGCCATGGCCATGGTACGTGTCAGGACATGGCCATGGCACGTGTCAGGACATAGTAGTGGCACGTGTTAGGACACGTCAGGACAGAGCAGGGCGGGCGAGGTCATGGCATGACTCGCGACGTCGCAAGACATGGCAGTGTGTGGCCATGGCAAGAGTCAGGACGTTGCAGGACGCGTCAGTACATGGCCATGGCATGTGTCAGGACGCATCAGGACATGGCCATGGCATGTGTCAGGACGCATCAGGACATGGCCATGGCACATATCAGGACGCGTCAGGACATGGCAGGGCTTGTCCATGGCACGAGTTGGGACGTCGCAGGACATGGCGTGGCCATGGCACGTGTCAGGACGCATTAGGACATGGCCTTGCCACGTGTCAGGACGCGTCAGGATATGGCAGGGCGAGGCCATGGCACGAGTCGAGACGTCGCAGGACATGGCAGGGCGTGGCCATGGCACGAGTCGGGACGTTGCAGGACATGGCAGGGCATGGCCATGGCACGAGTGGGGACGTCGCAGGACGTGTCAGGACATGGCCATGGCACGTGTCAGGACGCGTCAGGACATGGCAGGGTGTGGACATGGCACGAGTCAGGACGTCGCAGGACATGGCAGGATATGGCCATGGTACGTGTCAGGACGCGTCCGGACATGGCCATGGCACGCGTCAAGACGTGGCAGGGCGTGGCCATTGCACGAGTCAGGACGTCACGGGACATAGCCATGGCACGCGTCAGGACGTGGCAGGGCGTGGTCATGGCACGAGTCAGGATGTCGCAGGACATGGCAGGATATGGCCATGGTACGTGTCAGGACGCGTCAGGACGTGGCCATGGCACGATTCAAGACGTCGCAGGACATAGCAGGATATGATCATGGTACGTGTCATGACGTGTCAGGCCATGGCCATGGTACGTGTAAGGACGTCGCAGGACATGGCAGGATATGGTCATGGTACGTGTCAGGACGTGTCAGGCCATGGCCATGGTACGTGTAAGGACGCGCAGGACATGGCAGGGTATAGTCATGGTACGTGTCAGGACGAGTAAGGACGCGCAAGACATGGCCTGGGTATGGTCATGATACGTGTCAAGACGTGTCATGACTTGGCCATGGTACGTGTGAAGACGTAGCCATGGCACGACCTCGCAGTACGTCGCTCCAAGCCGCACCACGTCGCACCACGTCTATTGCTAACCAATGCTTAGAAACATGTCAAGCACAATGATGTTATTGGTCGTTGGCGGCGGTGGTGGAAAGTCAGGGTGGTTCGAGCGGTAGCGTCGGGCGACGGCCGGTCGACACGTGTCAGGACATGGCCATGGCACGAGTCAGGACGTCGCAGGATGAGTCAGGACATGGCCATGGCACGTGTCAGGACGCGTCAGGACATGGCAGTGGCACGTGTCAGGACACGTCAGGACATGGCAGGGCGTGGCCATGGCACGTGTCAGGACCCATCCGGACATGGCAGGGCGTGGCCATGGCAAGAGTAAGGACGTCGCAATACGCGTCAGGAAATGGCCATGGCACGTGTCAGGACGCGTCAGGACCTGGCAGTGGCACGTGTCAGGACACATCACGACATGGCAGGGCGTGGCCATGGCATGACTCATGACGTCGCAGGACATGGCAGGGCGTGGCCATGGCAAGAGTCAGGACGTCGCAGGACGCGTCAGGACATGGCCATGGCACGTGTCAGGACGCATCAGGACATGCCATGGCACGTGTCAGGACGCGTCAGGACATGGCAGGGCGTGGCCATGGCACGAGTCGGGACGTCGCAGGACATGGCAGGGCGTGGCCATGGCACGTGTCAGGACGCATCAGGACATGGCCATGGCACGTGTCAGGACGCGTCAGGACATGGCAGGACGTGGCCATGGCACGAGTCGGGAACTCGCAGGACATGGCAGGGCGTGGCCATGGCACGAGTCGGGACGTCGCAGCACGTGGCAGGGCGTGGCCATGGCAAGAGTCAGGACGTCGCAGGACGCGTCAGGACATGGCCATGGCATGTGTTAGGACGCATCAGGACATGCCATGGCACGTGTCAGGACGCATCAGGACATGGCCATGGCACGTGTCAGGACGCGTCAGGACATGGCAGGGCGTGGCCATGGCACGAGTCGGGACGTCGCAGGACATGGCAGGGCGTGGCCTTGGCATGTGTCAAGACGCATCAGGACATGGCCATGGCACGTGTCAGGACGCGTCAAAACATGGCAGGGCGTGGCCATGGCACGAGTCGGGACGTCGCAGGACATGGCAGGGCGTGGCTATGGCATGATTCAGGACGTCGGAGGACATGGCAGGGCGTGGCCATGGCACGAGTCGGGACGTCGCAGGACGTGTCAGGATATGGCCATGGCACGTGTCAGGACATAGTAGTGGCACGTGTCAGGACACGTCAGGACATAGCAGGGCGAGGCCATGGCATGACTCATGACGTCGCAAGACATGGCAGGGCGTGGCCATGGCAAGAGTCAGGACGTTGCAGGACGCGTCAGTACATGGCCATGGCACGTGTCAGGACGCATCAGGACATGGCCATGGCATGTGTCAGGACGCATCAGGTCATGGCCATGGCAAGTGTCAGGACGCATCAGGACATGGCAGGGCGTGTCCATGGCACGAGTTGGGACGTCGCAGGACATGGCAGGGCGTGGCCATGGCACGTGTCAGGACGCATGACATGGCCTTGCCACGTGTCAGGACGCGTCAGGATATGGCAGGGCATGGCCATGGCACGAGTCGAGACGTCGCAGGACATCGCAGGGCGTGGCCATGGCACGAGTCGGGACGTGCAGGACATGGCAGGGCGTGGCCATGGCACGAGTTGGGACGTCGCTGGACATGTCAGGACATGGCCATGGCACGTGTCAGGACGCGTCAGGACATGGCAGGACGTGGCCATGGTACGTGTCAGGACGCGTCCGGACAAGGCCATGGCACGCGTCAAGACGTGGCAGGGCGTGGCCATGGCACGAGTCAGGACGTCACAGGACATTGCCATGGCACGCGTCAGAATGTGGCAGGGCGTGGTCATGGCACGAGTCAGGATGTCGTAGGACATGGCAGGATATGGCCATGGTACGTGTCAGGACATGTCAAGACATGGCCATGGTACGTGTCTGGACGCGTCAGGACGTGGCCATGGGACGATTCAGGACGTCGCAGGACATGGCAGGATATGATCATGGTACGTGTCATGACGTGTCAGGCCATGGCCATGGTACGTGTCAGGACATGGCCATGGCACGTGTCAGGACATAGTAGTGGCACGTGTCAGGACACGTCAGGACATAGTAGGGCGGGCGAGGTCATGGCATGACTCACGACATCGCAAGACATGGCAGGGTGTGGCCATGGCAAGAGTCAGGACGTTGCAGGACGCATCAGTACATGGCCATGGCATGTGTCAGGACGCATCAAGACATGGCCATGGCATGTGTCAGGACGCATCAGGACATGGCCATGGCACATATCAGGACGCGTCAGGACATGGCAGGGCTTGTCCATGGCACGAGTTGGGACGCTGCAGGACATGGCATGGCGTGGCCATGGCACGTGTCAGGACGCATTAGGACATGGCCTTGCCACGTGTTAGGACGCGTCAGGATATGGCAGGGCGTGGCCATGGCACGAGTCGGGACGTCGCAGGACATGGCAGGGCGTGGCCATGGCACGAGTCGGGACGTTGCAGGACATGGCAGGGCATGGCCATGGCACGAGTGGGGACGTCGCAGGACGTGTCAGGACATGGCCATGGCACGTGTCAGGACGCGTCAGGACATGGCAGGGCGTGGACATGGCACGAGTCAGGACGTCGCAGGACTTGGCAGGATATGGCCATGTACGCGTCAGGACTCGTCCGGACATGGCCATGGCACGCGTCACGACATGGCAGGGCGTGGCCATGGCACGAGTCAAGACGTCGCAGGAAATGGCCATGGCACGCATCTGGACGTGGCAGGGCGTGGTCATGGCACGAGTCAGGACGTCACAGGACATGGCAGGATATGGTCATGGAATGTGTCAGGACGCGTCAGGACGTGGCCATGGCACGATTCAGGACGTCGCAGGACATGGCAGGATATGATCATGGTACGTGTCATGACGTGTCAGGCCATGGCCATGGTATGTGTAAGGACGTCGCAGGACATGGCAGGATATGGTCATGGTACGTGTCAGGACGTGTCAGGCCATGGCCATGGTACGTGTCAGGACATGGCCAGGGTATAGTCATGGTACGTGTCAGGACGTGTAAGGACGCGCAGGACATGGCCTGGGTATGGTCATGGTACGAGTCAGGACGTGTCAGGACTTGGCCATGGTACGTGTCAAGACGTGGCCATGGCACGACATCGCACTACGTCCCTCCAAGCCGCACCACGTCGCACCACGTCTATTGCTAACCAATGCTTAGAAACATGTCAAGCGCAATGATGTTGGTGGTCGTTGGTGTTGGTAGTGGAAAGTTGGGGTGGTTCGAATGGTAGCGTCGTGCGACGACCGGTCGACACGTGTCAGGACATGGCCATGGCACGAGTCTGGACGTCCCATGATGAGTCAGGACATGGCCATGGCACGAGTCAGGACGCGTCAGGACATGGCAGTGGCACGTGTCAGGACTCATCAGGACATGGCAGGGTGTGGCCATGGCATGTCTCATGACGTCGCAGGACATGGCAGCAGGGCGTGGCCATGGCAAGAGTAAGGACGTCGCAGGACGCGTCAGGACATTGCCATGGCACGTGTCAGGACGCGTCAGGACATGGAAGTGGGACGTGTCAGGACACATCAGGACATGGCAGGGCGTGGCCATGGAAAGACTCATGACGTCGCAGGACATGGCAGGGCGTGGCCATGGCAAGAGTCAGGACGTCGCAGGACGCGTCAGGACATGGCCATGGCACGTGTCAGGACGCAACAGGACATGCCATGGCACGTGTCAGGACGCGTCAGGACATGGCAGGGCGTGGCCATGGCACGAGTCGGGACGTCGCAGGACATGGTAGGGCGTGGCCATGGCACGTGTCAGGACGCATCAGGACATGGCCATGGAACGTGTCAGGACTCGTCATGACATGGCAGGACCTGGCCATGGCACGAGTCGGGAACTCGCAGGACATGGCAGGGCGTGGCCATGGCACGAGTCAGGACGTCGCAGCACGTGGCAGGGCGTGGCTATGGCAAGAGTCAGGACGTCGCAGGACGTGTCAGGACAGGGCCATGGCACGTGTTAGGACGCATCAGGACATGCCATGGCACGTGTCAGGACGTATAAGGACATGGCCATGGCACGTGTCAGGACCCGTCGGGACATGGCAGGGCGTGGCCATGGCACGAGTCGGGACATCGCATGACATGGCAGGGCGTGGCATTGGCATGTGTCAAGACGCATCAGGACATGGCCATGGCACGTGTCAGGACGCGTCAAAACATGGCAGGGTGTGGCCATGGCACGAGTCGGGACGTCGCAGGACATGGCAGGGCGTAGCTATGGCATGATTCAGGACGTCGGAGGACATGGCAGGGCGTGGCCATGGCACGAGTCGGGACGTCGCAGGACGTGTCAGGATATGGCCATGGCACGTGTCAGGACATAGTAGTGGCACGTGTCAGGACACGTCAGGACATAGCAGGGCGAGGCCATGGCATGACTCATGACGTCGCAAGACATGGCAGGGCGTGGCCATGGCAAGAGTCAGGACGTTGCAGGACGCGTCAGTACATGGCCATGGCACGTGTCAGGACGCATCAGGAAATGGCCATGGCATGTGTCAGGACGCATCAGGTCATGGCCATGGCAAGTGTCAGGACGCATCAGGACATGGCAGGGCGTGTCCATGGCACGAGTTGGGACGTCGCAGGACATGGCAGGGCGTGGCCATGGCACGTGTCAGGACGCATGACATGGCCTTGCCACGTGTCACGACGCGTCAGGATATGGCAGGGCATGGCCATGGCCCGAGTCGAGACGTCGCAGGACATCGCAGGGCGTGGCCATGGCACAAGTCGGGACGTGCAGGACATGGCAGGGCGTGGCCATGGCACGAGTTGGGACGTCGCTGGACATGTCAGGACATGGCCATGGAACGTTTCAGGACGCGTCAGGACATGGCAGGACGTGGCCATAGTACGTGTCAAGACGCGTCCGGACAAGGCCATGGCACGCGTCAAGACGTGGAAGGGCGTGGCCATGGCACGAGTCAGGACGTCACAGGACATAACCATGGCACGCGTCAGGACGTGGCAGGGCGTGGTCATGGCACGAGTCAGGATGTCGTAGGACATGGCAGGATATGGCCATGGTACGTGTCAGGACACGTCAGGACATGGCCATGGTACATGTCTGGACGCGTCAGGACGTGGCCATGGCACGATTCAGGACGTCGCAGGACATGGCAGGATATGATCATGGTACGTGTCATGACGTGTCAGGCCATGGCCATGGTACGTGTAAGGACATCGCAGGACATGGCAGGATTTGGTCATGGTACGTGTCAGGACATGTCAGGCCATGGCCATGGTACGTGTAAGGACGCGCAGGACATGGTAGGGAATAGTCATGGTACGTGTCACGACGTGTAAGGACGCGCAGGATATGGCCTGGGTATGGTCATGGTACGTGTCAGGACGTGTCAGGACTTGGCCTTGGTACATATCAAGACGTGGCCATGGCACAACATCGCATTACGTCGCTCCAAGCCGCGCCACATCGCACTATTGCTAAAAAATGCTTAGAAACATGTCAAGCACAATGATGTTGGTGGTAGTTGCCGGAGGTGGGGGAAAGTCGGGGTGGTTCAAGCGGTAGCGTCGGGCGACGGCCGGTCGACACGTGTCAGGACATGGCCATGGAGCTAGTCAGGACGTCGCAAGATGAGTCAGAACATGGCCATGGCACGTGTCAGGACGCGTCAGGACATGGCAGTGGCACGTGTCAGGACACGTCAGGACATGGCAGGGAGTGGCCATGGCAGGTGTCTGGACGCATTCGGACATGGCAGGGCGTGGCCATGGCAAGAGAAAGGACGTCGCAGGACGCGTCAGGACATGGCCATGGCACGTGTCATGACGCATCAGGACATGGCAGTGGCGCGTGTCAGGACACATCAGGACATGGCAGGGCGTGGCCATGGCATGACTCATGACGTCGCAGGACATGGCAGGGCGTGGCCATGGCAAGAGTCAGGACGTCGCAGGACGCGTCAGGACATGGCCATGGCACGTGTCAGGACGCATCAGGACATGCCATGGCACGTGTCAGGACGCGTCAGGACATGGCAGGGCGTGGACATGGCACGAGTCGGGACGTCGCAGGACATGGCAGGGCGTGGCCATGGCACGTGTCAAGACGCATCAGGACATGGCCATGGCACGTGTCAGGACGCGTCAGGACATGGCAGGACGTGGCCATGGCACGAGTCGGGACGTCACAGGATATGGCAGGGCGTGGCCATGGCACGAGTCGGGACGTCGCAGCACGTGGCAGGGCGTGGCCATGGTAAGTGTCAGGACGTCGCAGGACGCGTCAGGACATGGCTATGGCACGTGTCAGGACGTATCATTACATGGCCATGGCACGTGTCAGGACGCGTCAGGACATGGCAGGGCGTCGCCATGGCACGAGTCGGAACGTCGCAGGACAGGGTAGGGCCTGGCCATGGCACGTGTCAAGACGCATCAGGATATGGCCATGGCACGTGTCAGGACGCGTCAAAACATGGCAGGGCGTGGCCATGGCATGAGTCGGGACGTCGCAGGACATGGCAGGGCGTGGCCATGGCACGAGTCGGGATGTCGCAGCACGTGTCAGGACATGGCCATGGCACGTGTCAGGACGCGTCAGGACATGGCAGGGCATGGCCATGGCACGAGTCTGGACGTCGCAGGGAATGGTAGGATATGGCCATGGTACGTGTCAGGACGTGTCCGGACATGGCCATGGCACGCGTCAGGACATGGCAGGGCGTGGCCATGGCATGACTCATGATGTCGCAGGACATGATAGGGCGTGGCCATGGCAAGAGTCAGGACGTCGCAGGACGTGTCAGGACATGGCCATGGCACGTGTCAGGACGCGTCAGGACATGGTCGTGGCATGTGTCAAGACACGTTAGGACATGGCAGGGCGTGGCCATGGCATGACTCATGACGTCGCGGGACATGGCAGGGCGTGGCCATGGCAAGAGTCAGGACGTCGCAGGACGCGTCAGGACATGGCCATGGCACGTGTCAGGACAAGTCAGGACATGGCAGGGCGTGGCCATGGCACGAGTCGGGACGCATCAGGACATGCCATGGCACGTGTCAGGACGTATCAAGACATGGCCATGGCACGTGTCAGGACGCGTCAGGACATGGAAGAGCGTGGCCATGGCACGAGTCAGGACGTCGCAGGACATGGCAGGGCGTGGCCATGGCACGTGCCAAGACGCATCAGGACATGGCCATGGCACGTGTCAGGACGCGTCAGGACATGGCAGGGCGTGGCCATGGCATGAGTCGGGATGTCGGAGGACATGGTAGGGCGTGGCCAAGGCATGAGTCGGGACGTCGCAAGACATGGCAGGGCGTGGCCATGGCACGAGTCGGGACATCGCATGACGTGTCAGGACATGGCCATGGCATGTGTCAGGACGCGTTAGGACATGGCATGGCGTGGCCATGGCACGAGTCAGGAGGTCGCAGGACATGGCAGGATATGGCCATGGTACGTGTCAAGACACGTTAGGACATGGCCGGGCGTGGCCATGGCATGACTCATGACGTCGCAGGACATGGCAGGGCGTGGCCATGGCAAGAGTCAGGACGTCGCAGGACGCGTCAGGACATGGTCATGGCACGTGTCAAGACGCGTCAGGACATGGCTGGGAATAGTCATGGTACGTGTCAGGACGTGGCCATGCCACGACATCGCATTACGTCGCTCCAAGCCGCACCACGTCGCACCACGTCTATTGCTAACCAATGCTTAGAAACACGTCAAGCACAATGATGTTGGTGGTCGTTGGCGGCGGTGGTGGAAAGTCGAGGTGGTTCAAGCGGTAGAGTCGGGCGACGGCTGGTCGACAAGTGTCAGGATATAGCCATGGCACGAGTTAGGACGTCGCAAGATGAGTCAGGACATGGCCATGGCTCGTGTCAGGACGCGTCAGGACATGGCAGGGCATGGCCATGGCACGTGTCAGGACGCATCCCGACATGGCAGGGCATGGCCATGGCACGTGTCAGGACGCGTCAGGACCTGGAAGTGGCATGTGTCAGGACACATCACGACATGGCAGGGCGTGGCCATGGCACGACTCATGACGTCGCAGGACATGGCAAGGCGTGGCCTTGGCAAGAGTCAGGACGTCGCAGGACGCGTCAGGACATGGCCATGGCACGTGTCAGGACGCATCACGACATGCCATGGCACGTGTCAGGACGCATCAGGACATGGCCATGGCACGTGTCACGACGCGTCAGGACATGGCAAGGCGTGGCCATGCCACGAGTCGCGACGTCATAGGACATGGCAGGGCGTGTCCATGGCACGTGTCAGGACGCATTAGGACATGGTCATGGCACGACTTGAGACGTCGCAGGACATGGCAGGGCGTGGCCATGGCACGTGTCAGGACGCATCAAGACATTGCCATGGCACGTGTCAGGACGCGTCAGGACATGGCAGGACGTGGCCATGGCACGAGTCGGGACGTTGCAGGACATGGCAGGGCGTGGCCATGGCACAAGTCGGGACGTCGCAGCACGTGGCAGGGCGTGGCCATGGCAAGAGTCAGGACGTCGCAGGACGCGTCAGGACATGGCCATGGCACGTGTCAGGACGCATCAGGACATGGCCATGGCATGTGTCAGGACGCATCAGGACATGGCCATGGCACGTGTCACGACGCGTCAGGACATGGCAAGGCGTGGCCATGCCACGAGTCGCGACGTCGCAGGACATGGCAGGGCGTGGCCATGGCACGTGTCAGGACGCATTAGGACATGGTCATGGCACGAGTTGGGATGTCGCAGGACTTGTTAGGACATGGCCATGGCACGTGTCAGGACACGTCAGGACATGGCAGGGCGTGGCCATGGCACTAGTCAGGATGTTGCAGGACATGGCAGGATATGGCCATGGCACGTATCAGGACGCATCAGGACATGCCATGGCACATATCAGGACGTGTCAGGACATGGCAGGGCGTGGCCATGGCACGAGTCGGGACGTCGCATGACATGGCCATGGTACGAGTCAGGACGTGACTATGGCACGACATCGCACTACGTCACTCCAAGTCGCACCATGTCGCACGAGCGTCGGGCGATAGCCGGTCGACACGTGTCAGGACATGGCCATGACACGAATCAGGATGTCGCAGGACGAGTCAGAACATGGCCATGGCACGTGTCAGGACATAGTAGTGGCACGTCTCAGGACACGTCAGGACGTAGCAGGGCGAGGCCATGGCATGACTCATGACGTCGCAAGACATGGCAGGGCATGGCCATGGCAAGAGTCAGGACATTGCAGGATGCGTCAGTACATGGCCATGGCATGTGTCAGGACGCATCAGGACATGGCCATGGCATGTGTCAGGACGCATCAGGACATGTCCATGGCACATGTCTGGACGCGTCAGGACATGGAAGGGCTTGTCCATGGCACGAGTTGGGACGCCGCAAGACATGGCATGGCGTGGCCATGGCACCTGTCAGGATGCATCAGGACAGGGCCTTGCCACGTGTCACGACGCGTCAGGATATGGCAGGGCGTGGCCATGGCACGAGTCGAGACATCGCAGGACATGGCAGGGCGTGGCCATGGCACGAGTAGGGACGTCGCAGGACATGGCAGGGCGTGGCCATGGCCCAAGTCGGGACATGGCAGCACGTGTCAGGGCGCATCAGGACATGGCCTTGCCACGTGTCAGGATGCGTCAGGATATGGCAGGGCGTGGCCATGGCATGAGTCGAGACGTTGCAGGACATGGAGGACGTGGCCATGGCACGAGTCGGGACGTTGCAGGACATGGCAGGGCATGGCCATGGCACGAGTGGGGACGTCGCAAAACTTGTCAGGACATGGCCATGGCACGTGTCAGGACGCGTCGGGACATGGCAGGGTGTGGACATGGCACGAGTCAGGACGTCGCAGGACATGGCAGGATATGGCCATGGTACGTGTCAGGACGCGTCCGGACATGGCCATAGCACGCGTCACGACGTGGCAGGGCGTGGCCATTGCACGAGTCAGGAAGTCACGGAACATAGCCATGGCACGCATTAGGACGTGGTAGGGCGTGGTCATGGCACGAGTTAGGATGTCGCAGGACATGGCAGGATATGGCCATGGTAAGTGTCAGGACGCGTCAGGACGTGGCCATGGTACGTGTCAGGACGCAGCCATGGCACGATTCAGGACGTCGCAGGACATCGCAGGATATGATCATGGTACGTGTCATGACGTGTCAGGCCATGGCCATGGTACGTGTAAGGACGTCGCAGGACATGGCAGGATATGGTCATGGTACGTGTCATGACGTGTCAGGCAATGGCCATGGTACGTGTAAGGACGCGCAGGACATGGCAGGGTATAGTCATGGTACGTGTCAGGACGAGTAAGGACGCGCAAGACATGGCCTGGGTATGATCATGGTACGTGTCAGGACATGTCAGGACTTGGCCATGGTACGTGTGAAGACGTGGCCATGGCATGACATCGTAGTACGTCGCTCCATGCCGCACCACGTCGCACCATGTCTTTTGCTAACCAATGCATAGAAACATGTCAAGCACAATGATGTAGTTGGTCGTTGGCGGCGTTGGTGGAAAGTCGGGGTGGTTCGAGCGGTAGCGTCGGGCGACAGCCGGTCGAAACGTGTCAGGACATGGCCATAACACGAGTCAGGACGTCGCAGGATGAGTCAGGACATGGCCATGGCACGTGTCAGGACGCGTCAGGACATCGCAGTGGCACGTGTCAGGACACGTCAAGACATGGCAGGGCGTGGCCATGGCACGTGTCAGGACGCATAAGGACATGGCAGGGCATGGCCATGGCAAGAGTAAGGACATCGCAGGACGCGTCAAGACATGGCCATGGCACGTGTCAGGACGCGTCAGAACATGGTAGTGGCACGTGTCAGGACACATCACGACATGGCAGGGCGTGGCCATGGCATGACTCATGATGTCGCAGGACATGGCAGGGCATGGCCATGGCAAGAGTCAGGACGTCGCAGGACGCGTCAGGACATGGCCATGGCACGTGTCAGGACGCATCAGGACATGCCATGGCACGTGTCAGGACGCGTCAGGACATAGCAGGGCGTGGCCATGGCACGAGTCGGGACGTCGCAGGACATGATAGGGCGTGGCCATGACACGTGTCAGGACGCATCAGGACATGGCCATGGCACGAGTTAGGACGCGTCAGGACATGGCAGGACGTGGCCATGGCACGAGTCGGGAACTCGAAGGACATGGCAGGGCGTGGCCATGGCATGAGTCGGGACGTCGCAGCATGTGGCAGGGCGTGGCCATGGCAAGAGTCAGGACGTCGCAGGATGCGTCTGGACATGGCCATGGCACGTGTTAGGACGCATCAGGACATGCCATGGCACGTTTCAGGACGTATCAGGACATGGCCATGGCACGAGTCAGGACGCGTCAGGACATGGCAGGGTGTGGCCATGGCACGAGTCGGGACGTCGCAGGACATGGCAGGGCGGCGCCATGGCACGAGTCGGAACGTCGCAGGACAGGGTAGGGCCTGGCCATGGCACGTGTCAAGACGCATTAGGATATGGCCATGGCACGTGTCAGGACGCGTCAAAACATGGCAGGGCGTGGCCATGGCACGAGTCAGCACGTGGCAGGACATTGCAGGGCGTGGCCATGGCATTATTCGGGACATCGCAAAACATGGCAGGGCGTGGCTACGACACGAGTCGGGACGTCGCAGAACGAGTCGCGACATGGCCATGGCACGTGTCAGGACATAGTAGTGGCACGTGTCAGGACACGTCAGGACATAGCGGGCGAGGCCATGGCATGACTCATGACGTCGCAATACATGGTAGGGCGTGGCCATGGCAAGAGTCAGGATGTTGCAGGACGCGTCAGTACATGGCCATGGCACGTGTCAGGACGCATTAGGACAAGGCCATGGCATGTGTCAGGACGCATCAGGACATGGCCATGGCACGTGTCAGGAGGCGTCATGACATGGCAGGGCGCGTCCATGGCACGAGTTGGGACGTCGCAGGACATGGCAGGGCGTGGCCATGGCACGTGTCAGGACGCATCAGGACATGGCCTTGCCACGTGTCAGGACGCGTCAGGATATGGCAGGGCATGGCCATTGCACGAGTCGAGACGTCGCAGGACATGGCAGGGTGTGGCTATGGCACAAGTCGGGACGTGCAAGACATGGCAGAGCGTGGCCATGGTACGAGTTTGGACGTCGCAGAACGTGTCAGGACATGGCCCTGGCAAGTGTCAGGACGCCTCAGGGCATGACCATGGCATTTGTCAGGACGCATCAGGACAGGGCGTGGCCATGGCACGAGTCAGGACGTCACAGGATGTGTCAGGACATGGCCATGGCACGTGTCAGGACCCGGCAGGATGTGTCAGGCCTTGGCCATGGTACGTGACAGGACGTCGCAAGACGTGGCAGGATATGGCCATGGTACGTGTCAGGACGCGTCCGGACATGGCCATGGCACGCGTCAGGACGTGGCCATGGCACGAGTCAGGACGTCGCAGGACATGGCCATGGAACGAGCAGGACGTGGCAGGGCGTTGTCATGGCACGAGTCAGGACGTCGCAGGACATGGCAGGATATGGCCATCGTACGTGTCAGGACGCATCAATACGTGGCCATGGTACGTGTCAGAACCCGTTAGGACATGGCCATTGTACGATTCATGACGTCGCAGGACATGGCAGGATATGATCATGGTACGAGTCATGACGTGTAAGGGCATGGCCATGGTACGTGTAAGGACATCGCAGGACATGTCAGGATATGGTCATCGTACGTGTTAGGACTTGTCACGCCATGGCCAAGGTAAGTGTCATGACGTCGCAGGATATGGTCAAGGTACGTGTCAAGACGTGTCAGTCCATGGCCATGGTACTTGAAAGGACGTCGCAGGACATGGCATGATATGGTCATGGTACGTGTCAGGACGTGTGAGGACATGGCCATGGTACGTGTCAGGACGCGTCAGGACATCGCCATGGCATGATTCAGGACGTCGCAGGACATGGCAAGATATGGTCATGGTACGTGTCATGACGTGTCAGGCAGGGCGTGGCCATGGCATGAGTCGGGACGTCGCAGGACATGGCAGGGCGTGGCCATGGCACGAGTCGGGACGTCGCAGGACGTGTCAGGACGTGGCCATGGCACGTGTCAGGATGCGTCAGAACATGGCAGGGCGTGGCCATGGCACGAGTCAGGACGTCGCAGGACATGGCAGAATATGGCCATGGTACGTGTCAGAACGCGTCCAGACATGGCCATGGCACGCGTCAGTACATGGCAGGGCGTGGCCATGGCATGACTCATGACGTCGCAGGACATGGCAGGGCGTGGTCATGGCAACAGTCAGGACGTCACAGGACCTGTCGGAACATGGCCATGGCAGTGTCAGGACGCGTCAAGACATGTCAGGACATGGCAGGGTGTGGCCATGGCATGACTCATGACGTCGCAAGACATGGCAGGGCGTGGCCATGGCAAGAGTCAGGACGTCGCATGACGCGTCAGGACATGGCCATGGCACGTGTCAAGACATATCAGGACATGCCATGGCTCGTGTCAGGACGCGTTAGGACATGGCAGGGCGTGGCCATGGCACGAGTCGGGACGTCGGAGGACATGGAAGGGCATGGCCATGGCATGAGTCGGGACGTCGCAGGACATGGCAGGGCGTGGCCATGGCATGACTCATGACGTCGCAGGACATGGCAGGGCGTGGTCATGGCAAGAGTCAGGACGTCACAGGACCTGTCGGAACATGGCCATGGCACGTGTCAGGACGCGTCAAGACATGTCAGGACATGGTAGGGTGTGGCCATGGCATGACTCTTGACGTCGCAAGACATGGCAGGGCGTGGCCATGGCAAGAGTCAGGACGTCGCATGACGCGTCAGGACATGGCCATGGCACGTGTCAGGACACATCAGGACATGCCATGGCTAGTGTCAGGACGCGTTAGGACATGGCAGGGCGTGGCCATGGCACGAGTCGGGACGTCGGAGGACATGGAAGGGCATGGTCATGGCATGAGTCGGGACGTCGCAGGACATGGCAGGGCGTGGCCATGGCACGAGTCGGGACGTCGCAGGACGTGTTAGGACATGGCCATGGCACGTGTCAGGACACGTCAGGACATGGCAGGGCGTGGCCATGGCACGAGTCAGGACATCACCGGACATTGCAGGATATGGCCATGGCACGCGTCAGGACGTGGCAGGGCGTGGCCATGGCACGAGTCAGGACGTTGCAGGACATGGCCATGGCACGCGTCAAGACGTGGCAGGGCGTGGTCATGGCATGAGTCAGGACGTCACAGGACATGGCAGGATATGGTCATGGTATGTGTCAGGACGTGGCCATGGCTCGATTGAGGACGTCGCAAGACATGGCAAGATATGGTCATGGTACGTGTCACGACGTGTCAGGCCATGGCCATGGTACGTGTCAGGACGTCGCAGGACATGGCAGGATATGGTCATTGTACATGTCAGGACGTGTCAGGCCATGGCCATGGTACGTGACAGGACGTCGCAGGACATGGCAGATATGGTCTTGGTACGTGTCAGGACGAGTCAGGACATGGCCATGTACGTGTCAGGACGTGGCCATGTCAGGACATCGCACTACGTTGCTCCAAGCCGTAACACGTCGTACCACGTCTAAATCTAACCAATGCTTAGAAACATGTCAAGCGTAATGATGTTGGTGGTCGTTGGCGGCGGTGGTGGAAAGTTAGGGTGGTTTGAGCGGTAGCGTCCGGCGACGGCCGATCGACACGTGATAGGACATGGCCATGGCACGAGTCTGGACGTCGCAGGACGAGTCAGGACATGGCCATGTCACGTGTCAGGACGCGTCAGGACATGGCAGTGGCACGTGTCAGGACATGTTAGGACATGGCAGGGCTTGGCCATGGCAGGACTCATGACGTCGCAGGACATGGCAGGGCGTGGCCACGACAAGAGTTAGGACGTCGCAGGACGCGTCAGGACATGGCCATGGCATGTGTCAGGACGCATCAGGACATGCCATGGCACGTATCAAGACACGTTAGGACACGACAGAGCGTGGCGATGGCACGAGCCAGGACGTTGCAGGACATGGAAGGATATGGCCATGGTACGTGTCACGACGCGTACGGACATGGCCATGGCACGCGTCAGGACGTGGCAGGGCATGGCAATGGCACGAGTCAGGACATCGCAGGACATGGCCATGGCACGCGTCAGGACGTGGCAGGGCGTGGTCATGGCACGAGTTAGGACGTCACAAGACATGGCAGAATATGGTCATGGTAGTTGTCAGGACGCATCAGGACGTGGCCATGGCACGATTCAGGACGTCGCAAGACATGGCCACGGTACGTAACAGGACGTCGCAGGACAAGGCATGATATGGTCATGGTACGTGTCAGGACGTGCCATGCCATGGCCATGGTACGTGACAGGACGTCGCAAAACATGGCAGGATATGGTCATGGTATGTGTCAGGACGTGTCAGGGCATGGCCATGGTACGTGTCAGGACGCCTCAAGACATGGCCATGGCATGTGTCAGGACGCATCAGGACATGGCAAGATATGGTCATGGTACGTGTCATGACGTGTCAGGCAGGGCGTGGCCATGGCATGAGTCGGGACGTCGCAGGACGTGTCCGGACATGGCCATGGCACGTGTCACGATGCGTCAGGACATGGCAGGGCGTGGCCCTGGCACGAGTCAGGACGTCGTAGGACATGACAGGATATGGCCATGGTACGCGTCAGGACGCGTTAGGACATGGTAGTGGCACGTGCCAAGACACATCAGGACATGGAAGGGCGTGGCCATGGCAAGACTCATGACGTCGCACGACATGGCAGAGCGTGGCCATGGCAAAGGTCATGACGTCGCAGGACGCGAAAAGACATGGCCATGGCACGTGTCAGGACGCATTAGAACATGCCATGGCACGTATCAGGACGCGTCAGGACATGGCAGGGCGTGGCCATGGCCCGAGTCGGGACGTCGCATGACATGCCCATGGTACGTGTCAGGACGTGACTATGGCACGACATCGCACTACGTCGCTCCAAGCCGCACCATGTCGCACCAGCATCGGGTGATGGCCGGTCGACACGTGTCAGGACATGGCCATGACACGAGTCAGGACGCCGCAGGACGAGTCGGGACATGGCCATGGCACGTGTCAGGACATAGTAGTGGCACGTGTCAGGACACGTCAGGACATAGCAGGGCGGGCGAGGACACGTCAGGACATAGCAGGATATGGCAATGGTACGTGTCAGGACGCGTCAGGACGTGGCCATGGCACGATTCAGGACGTCGCAGGACATGGAAGGATATGATCATGGTACGTGTCATGACGTGTCAGGCCATGGCCATGGTACGTGTAAGGACGTCGCAGGACATGGCAGGATATGATCATGGTACGTGTCATGACGTGTCAGGCCATGGCCATGGTACGTGTCAGGACATGGCCATGGCACGTGTCAGGACATAGTAGTGGCACGTGTCAGGACACGTCAGGACATAGCAGGGCGGGCGAGGTCATGGCACGACTCACGACATCGCAAGACATGGCAGGGTGTGGCCATGGCAAGAGTCAGGACGTTGCAGGACGCATCAGTACATGGCCATGGCATGTGACAGGACGCATCAAGACATGGCCATGGCATGTTTATGGATGCATCAGGACATGGCCATGGCACATATCAGGACGCGTCAGGACATGGCAGGGCTTGTCCATGGCACGAGTTGGGACGCCGGAGGACATGGCATGGCGTGGCCATGGCACGTGTCAGGACGCATTAGGACATGGCCTTGCCACGTGTCAAGACGCGTTAGGATATGGCAGGGCGTGGCCACGGCACGAGTCGAGACGTCGCAGGACATGGCAGGGCGTGGACATGGCACGAGTGGGGACGTTGCAGGACATGGCAGGGCATGGCCATGGCACGAGTGGGGACGTTGCAGGACGTGTCAGGACATGGCCATGGCACGTGTCAGGACGCGTCAGGACATGGCAGGGTGTGGACATGGCACGAGTCAGGATGTTGCAGGACATGGCAGGATATGGCCATGGTACGTGTCAGGACGCGTCCGGACATGGCCATGGCACGCGTCAAGACGTGGCAGGGCGTGGCCATTGCACGAGTCAGGACGTCACGGGACATAGCCATGGCACGCGTCAGGACGTGGTAGGGCGTGGTCATGGCACGAGTCAGGATGTCGCAGGACATGGCAGGATATGGCCATGGTACGTGTCAGGACGCGTCAGGACGTGGCCATGGCACGATTCAGGACGTCGCAGGACATAGCAGGATATGATCATGGTACGGGTCATGACGTGTCAGGCCATGGCCATGGTACGTGTAAGGACGTCGCAGGACATGGCAGGATATGGTCATGGTACTTGTCAGGACGTGTCAGGCCATGGCCATGGTACGTGTAAGGACGCGCAGGACATGGCAGGGTATAGTCATGGTACGTGTCAGGATGAGTAAGGACGCGCAGGACATGGCCTGGGTATGGTCATGGTACGAGTCATGACGTGTCAGGACTTGGCCATGGTACGTGTGAAGACGTGGCCAAGGCACGACATCGCAGTACGTCGCTCCAAGCCGCACCACCTCGCACCACGTCTATTGCTAACCAATGCTTAGAAACATGTCAAGCACAATGATGTTGTTGGTCGTTTGCGGCGGTGGTGGAAAGTCAGGGTGGTTCGAGCGGTAGCGTCGGGCGACAGCCGGTCGACACGTGTCAGGACATGGCCATGGCACGAGTCAGGACGTCACAGGATGAGTCAGCACATGGCCATGGCACGTGTCAGGACGTGTCAGGACATGGCAGTGGCACGTGTCAGGACACGTCAGGACATGGCAGGGCGTGGCCATGGCACGTGTCAGGACGCATCAGGACATGGCACGGCGTGGCCATGGCAAGAGTAAGGACGTCGCAGGACGCGTCAGGACATGGCCATGGAACGTGTCAGGACGCGTCAGGACATGGAAGTGGCACGTGTCTGGACACATCAGGACATGGCAGGGCGTGGCCATGGAATGACTCATGACGTCGCAGGACATGGTAGGGCGTGGCCATGGCAAGAGTTAGGACGTCGCAAGACGCGTCAGGACATGGCCATGGCACGTGTCAGGACGCAACAGGACATGCCATGGCACGTGTCAGGACGCGTCAGGACATGGCAAGGCGTGGCCATGGCACGAGTCGGGACGTCGCAGGACATGGCAGGGCGTGGCCATGGCACGTGTCAGCACGCATCAGGACATGGCCATGGAACGTGTCAGGACGCGTCATGACATGGCAGGACCTGGCCATGGCACGAGTCGGGAACTCGCAGGACATGGCAGGGCGTGGCCATGGCACGAGTCGGGACGTCGCAGCACGTGGCAGGGCGTGGCTATGGCAAGAGTCAGGACATCGCAGGACGTGTCATTACAGGGCCATGGCACGTGTTAGGACGCATCAAGACATGCCATGGCACGTGTCAGGACGTATCAGGACATGGCCATGGCACGTGTCAGGACGCGTCAGGACATGGCAGGGCGTGGCCATGGCACGAGTTGGGACATCGCATGACATGGCAGGGCGTGGCATTGGCATGTGTCAAGACGCATCAGGACATGGCCATGGCACGTGTCAGGACGCGTCAAAACATGGCAGGGCGTGGCCATGGCACGAGTCGGGACGTCGCAGGACATGGCAGGGCGTGGCTATGGCATGATTCAGGACGTCGGAGGACATGGCAGGGCGTGGCCATGGCACGAGTCGGGACGTCGCAGGACGTGTCAGGACATGGCCATGGCACGTGTCAGGACATATTAGTGGCACGTGTCAGGACACGTCAGGACATAGCAGGGCGAGGCCATGGCATGACTCATGACGTCGCAAGACATGGCAGGGCGTGGCCATGGCAAGAGTCAGGACGTTGCAGGACGCGTCAGTACATGGCCATGGCACGTGTCAGGACGCATCAGGAAATGGCCATGGCATGTGTCAGGACGCATCAGGTCATGGCCATGGCAAGTGTCAGGACGCATCAGGACATGGCAGGGCGTGTCCATGGCACGAGTTGGGACGTCGCAAGACATGGCAGGGCGTGGCCATGGCACGTGTCAGGACGCATGACATGGCCTTGCCACGTGTCAGGACGCGTCAGGATATGGCAGGGCATGGCCATGGCACGAGTCGAGACGTCGCAGGACATCGCAGAGCGTGGCCATGGCACGAGTCGGGACGTGCAGGACATGTCAGGGCGTGGCCATGGCACGAGTTATGACGTCGCTGGACATGTCAAGACATGGCCATGGCACGTGTCAGGACGCGTCAGGACATGGCAGGACGTGGCCATGGTACGTGTCAGGACGCGTCCGGACAAGGCCATGGCACGCGTCAAGACGTGGCAGGGCGTGGCCATGGCACGAGTCAGGACGTCACAGGACATTGCCATGGCACGCGTCAGAATGTGGCAGGGCGTGGTCATGGCACGAGTCAGGATGTCGTAGGACATGGCAGGATATGGCCATGGTACGTGTCAGGACATGTCAAGACATGGCCATGGTACGTGTCTGGACGCGTCAGGACGTGGCCATGGGACGATTCAGGACGTCGCAGGACATGGCAGGATATGATCATGGTACGTGTCATGACGTGTCAGGCCATGGCCATGGTACGTGTCAGGACATGGCCATGGCACGTGTCAGGACATAGTAGTGGCACGTGTCAGGACACGTCAGGACATAGCAGGGCGGGCGAGGTCATGGCATGACTCACGACATCGCAAGACATGGCAGGGTGTGGCCATGGCAAGAGTCAGGACATTGCAGGACGCATCAGTACATGGCCATGGCATGTGTCAGGACGCATCAAGACATGGCCATGGCATGTGTCAGGACGCATCAGGACATGGCCATGGCACATATCAGGACGCGTCAGGACATGGCAGGGCTTGTCCATGGCACGAGTTGGGACGCCGCTGGACATGGCATGGCGTGGCCATGGCACGTGTCAGGACGCATTAGGACATGGCCTTGCCACGTGTCAGGACGCGTCAGGATATGGCAGGGCGTGGCCATGGCACGAGTCGGGACGTCGCAGGACATGGCAGGGCGTGGCCATGGCACGAGTCGGGACGTTTCAGGACATGGCAGGGCATGGCCATGGCACGAGTGGGGACGTTGCAGGACGTTTCAGGACATGGCCATGGCACGTGTCAGGACGCGTCAGGACATGGCAGCGTTTGGACATGGCACGAGTCAGGACGTCGCAGGACATGGCAGGATATGGCCATGTTACGTGTCAGGACGCGTCCGGACATGGCCATGGCACGCGTCAAGACATGGCAGGGCGTGGCCATTGCACGAGTCAGGACGTCACGGGAACTAGCCATGGCACGCGTCAGGACGTGGTAGGGCGTGGTCATGGCACGAGTCAGGATGTCGTAAGACATGGCAGGATATGGCAATGGTACGTGTCAGGACGCGTCAGGACGTGGCCATGGCACGATTCAGGACGTCGCAGGACATGGAAGGATATGATCATGGTACGTGTCATGACGTGTCAGGCCATGGCCATGGTATGTGTAAGGACGTCGCAGGACATGGCAGGATATGGTCATGGTACTTGTCAGGACGTTTCAGGCCATGGCCATGGTACGTGTCAGGACATGGCCAGGGTATAGTCATGGTACGTGTCAGGATGAGTAAGGACGCGCAGGACATGGCCTGGGTATGGTCATGGTACGAGTCAGGACGTGTCAGGACTTGGCCATGGTACGTGTGAAGACGTGGCCATGGCACGACATCGCAGTACGTCGCTCCAAGCCGCACCACGTCGCACCACGTCTATTGCTAACCAATGCTTAGAAACATGTCAAGCACAATGATGTTGTTGGTCGTTGGCGGCGGTGGTGGAAAGTCAGGGTGGTTCGAGCGGTAGCGTCGGGCGACGACCGGTCGACACGTGTCAGGACATGGCCATGGCACGAGTCAGGACGTCACAGGATGAGTCAGCACATGGCCAAGGCACGTGTCAGGACATGGCAGTGGCACGTGTCAAGACACGTCAGGACATGGCAGGGCGTGGCCATGGCACGTGTCAGGACGCATCAGGACATGGCACGGCGTGGCCATGGCAAGAGTAAGGACGTCGCAGGACGCGTCAGGACATAGCCATGGCACGTGTCAGGACGCGTCAGGACATGGAAGTGGCACGTGTCTGGACACACCAGGACATGGCAGGGCGTGGCCATGGAAAGACTCATGACGTCGCAGGACATGGCAGGGCGTGGCCATGGCAAGAGTTTGGACGTCGCAGGACGCGTCAGGACATGGCCATGGCACGTGTCAGGACGCAACAGGACATGCCATGGCACGTGTCAAGACGCGTCAGGACATGGCAGGGCGTGGCCATGGCACGAGTCGGGACGTCGCAGGACATGGTAGGGCGTGGCCATGGCACGTGTCAGGACGCATAAGGACATGGCCATGGAACGTGTCAGGACGCGTCATGACATGGCAGGACCTGGCCATGGCACGAGTCGGGAACTCGCAGGACATGGCAGGGCGTGGCCATGGCACGAGTCGGGACGTCGCAGCACGTGGCAGGGCGTGGCTATGGCAAGAGTCAGGACATCGCAGGACGTGTCATTACAGGGCCATGGCACGTGTTAGGACGCATCAGGACATGCCATGGCACGTGTCAGGACGTATCAGGACATGGCCATGGCACGTGTCAGGACGCGTCAGGACATGGCAGGGCGTGGCCATGGCACGAGTCGGGACATCGCATGACATGGCAGGGCATGGCATTGGCATGTGTCAAGACGCATCAGAACATGGCCATGGCACGTGTCAGGACGCGTCAAAACATGGCAGGGCGTAGCCATGGCACGAGTCGGGACGTCGAAGGACATGGCAGGGCGTGGCTATGGCATGATTCAGGACGTCGGAGGACATGGCAGGGCGTGACCATGGCACGAGTCGGGACGTCGCAGGACGTGTCAGGACATGGCCATGGCACGTGTCAGGACATAGTAGTGGCACGTGTCAGGACACGTCAGGACATAGCAGGGCGAGGCCATGGCATGACTCATGACGTCGCAAGACATGGCAGGGCGTGGCCATGGAAAGAGTCAGGATGTTGCAGGACGCGTCAGTACATGGCCATGGCACGTGTCAGGACGCATCAGGAAATGGCCATGGCATGTGTCAGGATGCATCAGGTCATGGCCATGGCAAGTGTCAGGACGCATCAGGACATGGCAGGGCGAGTCCATGGCATGAGTTGGGACGTCGCAGGACATGGCAGGGCGTGGCCATGGCACGTGTCAGGACGCATGACATGGCCTTGCCACGTGTCAGGACGCGTCAGGATATGGCAGGGCATGGCCATGGCACGAGTCGAGACGTCGCAGGAGATCGCAGGGCGTGGCCATGGCACGAGTCGGGACGTGCAGGACATGGCAGGGCGTGGCCATGGCACGAGTTGGGACGTCGCTGGACATGTCAGGACATGGCCATGGCACGTGTCAGGACGCGTTAGGACATGGCAGGAAGTGGCCATGGTACGTGTCAGGACGCGTCCGGACAAGGCCATGGCACGCGTCAAGACGTGGCAGGGCGTGGCCATGGCACGAGTCAGGACGTCACAGGACATAGCCATGGCACGCGTCAGGACGTGGCAGGGCGTGGTCATGGCACGAGTCAGGATGTCGTAGGACATGGCAGGATATGGCCATGGTACGTGTCAGGACACGTCAGGACATGGCCATGGTACGTGTCTGGACGCGTCAGGACGTGGCCATGGCACGATTCAGGACGTCGCAGGACATGGCAGGATATGATCATGGTACGTGTCATGACGTGTCAGGCCATGGCCATGGTACGTGTAAGGACATCGCAGGACATGGCAGGATTTGGTCATGGTACGTGTCAGGACATGTCAGGCCATGGCCATGGTACGTGTAAGGACGCGCAGGACATGGTAGGGAATAGTCATGGTACGTGTCACGACGTGTAAGGACGCGCAGGATATGGCCTGGGTATGGTCATGGTACGTGTCAGGACGTGTCAGGACTTGGCCTTGGTACATATCAAGACGTGGCCATGGCACAACATCGCATTACGTCGCTCCAAGCCGCGCCACATCGCACTATTGCTAAAAAATGCTTAGAAACATGTCAAGCACAATGATGTTGGTGGTAGTTGCCGGAGGTGGGGGAAAGTCGGGGTGGTTCAAGCGGTAGCGTCGGGCGACGGCCGGTCGACACGTGTCAGGACATGGCCATGGAGCTAGTCAGGACGTCGCAAGATGAGTCAGAACATGGCCATGGCACGTGTCAGGACGTGTCAGGACATGGCAGTGGCACGTGTCAGGACACGTCAGGACATGGCAGGGAGTGGCCATGGCAGGTGTCTGGACGCATTCGGACATGGCAGGGCGTGGCCATGGCAAGAGAAAGGACGTCGCAGGACGCGTCAGGACATGGCCATGGCACGTGTCATGACGCATCAGGACATGGCAGTGGCGCGTGTCAGGACACATCAGGACATGGCAGGGCGTGGCCATGGCATGATTCATGACGTCGCAGGACATGGCAGGGCGTGGCCATGGCAAGAGTCAGGACGTCGCAGGACGCGTCAGGACATGGCCATGGCACGTGTCAGGACGCATCAGGACATGCCATGGCACGTGTCAGGACGCGTCAGGACATGGCAGGGCGTGGACATGGCACGAGTCGGGACGTCACATGAAATGGCAGGGCGTGGCCATGGCACGTGTCAAGACGCATCAGGACATGGCCATGGCACGTGTCAGGACGCGTCAGGACATGGCAGGACGTGGCCATGGCACGAGTCGGGACGTCACAGGATATGGCAGGGCGTGGCCATGGCACGAGTCGGGACGTTGCAGCACGTGGCAGGGCGTGGCAATGGCAAGTGTCAGGACGTCGCAGGACGCGTCAGGACATGGCTATGGCACGTGTCAGGACGTATCAATACATGGCCATGGCACGTGTCAGGACGCGTCAGGACATGGCAGGGCGTCGCCATGGCACGAGTCGGAACGTCACAGGACAGGGCAGGGCCTGGCCATGGCACGTGTCAAGACGCATCAGGATATGGCCATGGCACGTGTCAGGACGCGTCAAAACATGGCAGGGCGTGGCCATGGCATGAGTCGGGACGTCGCAGGACATGGCAGGGCGTGGCCATGGCACGAGTCGGGATGTCGCAGCACGTGTCAGGACATGGCCATGGCACGTGTCAGGACGCGTCAGGACATGGCAGGGCATGGCCATGGCACGAGTCTGGACGTCGCAGGGAATGGTAGGATATGGCCATGGTACGTGTCAGGACGTGTCCGGACATGGCCATGGCACGCGTCAGGACATGGCAGGGCGTGGCCATGGCATGACTCATGATGTCGCAGGACATGATAGGGCGTGGCCATGGCAAGAGTCAGGACGTCGCAGGACGTGTCAGGACATGGCCATGGCACGTGTCAGGACGCGTCAGGACATGGTCGTGGCATGTGTCAAGACACGTTAGGACATGGCAGGGCGTGGCCATGGCATGACTCATGACGTCGCGGGACATGGCAGGGCGTGGCCATGGCAAGAGTCAGGACGTCGCAGGACGCGTCAGGACATGGCCATGGCACGTGTCAGGACAAGTCAGGACATGGCAAGGCGTGGCCATGGCACGAGTCGGGACGCATCAGGACATGCCATGGCACGTGTCAGGACAAATCAAGACATGGCCATGGCACGTGTCAGGACGCGTCAGGACATGGAAGAGCGTGGCCATGGCACGAGTCGGGACGTCCCAGGACATGGCAGGGCGTGGCCATGGCACGTGTCAAGACGCATCAGGACATGGCCATGGCACGTGTCGGGACGCGTAAGGACATGGCAGGGCGTGGCCATGGCATGAGTCGGGATGTCACAGGACATGGTAGGGCGTGGCCGAGGCATGAGTCGGGACGTCGCAAGACATGGCAGGGCGTGGCCATGGCACGAGTCGGGACATCGCAGGACGTGTCAGGACATGGCCATGGCACGTGTCAGGACGCGTCTGGACATGGCATGGCATGGCCATGGCACGAGTCAGGACGTCGCAGGACACGGCAGGATATGGCCATGGTACGTGTCAGGACGCGTCCGGACATGGCCATGGCACGCGTTAGGACATGGCAGGGCGTGGCCATGGCATGACTCATGACGTCACAGGACATGGCAGGGCGTGGCCATGGCATGAGTCAGGACGTCGCAGGACGCGTCAGGACATGGTCATGGCACGTTTCAAGACGCGTCAGGACATGGCTGGGAATAGTCATGGTACGTGTCAGGACGTGGCCATGCCACGACATCGCATTACGTCGCTCCAAGCCGCACCACGTCGCACCACGTCTATTGCTAACCAATGCTTAGAAACATGTCAAGCACAATGATGTTGGTGGTCGTTGGCGGCGGTGGTGGAAAATCTGGGTGTTTCGACCGGTAGCATCGGGCGACGGCCGGTCTACAAGTGTCAGGATATAGCCATGGCACGAGTTAGGACGTCGCAAGATGAGTCAGGACATGGCCATGGCTCGTGTCAGGACGCGTCAGGACATGGCAGGGCATGGCCATGGCACGTGTCAGGACGCATCCCGACATGGCAGGGCATGGCCATGGCACGTGTCAGGACGCGTCAGGACCTGGAAGTGGCATGTGTCAGGACACATCACGACATGGCAGGGCGTGGCCATGGCACGACTCATGACGTCGCAGGACATGGCAAGGCGTGGCCTTGGCAAGAGTCAGGACGTCGCAGGACGCGTCAGGACATGGCCATGGCACGTGTCAGGACGCATCACGACATGCCATGGCACGTGTCAGGACGCATCAGGACATGGCCATGGCACGTGTCACGACGCGTCAGGACATGGCAAGGCGTGGCCATGCCACGAGTCGCGACGTCATAGGACATGGCAGGGCGTGTCCATGGCACGTGTCAGGACGCATTAGGACATGGTCATGGCACGACTTGAGACGTCGCAGGACATGGCAGGGCGTGGCCATGGCACGTGTCAGGACGCATCAAGACATTGCCATGGCACGTGTCAGGACGCGTCAGGACATGGCAGGACGTGGCCATGGCACGAGTCGGGACGTTGCAGGACATGGCAGGGCGTGGCCATGGCACAAGTCGGGACGTCGCAGCACGTGGCAGGGCGTGGCCATGGCAAGAGTCAGGACGTCGCAGGACGCGTCAGGACATGGCCATGGCACGTGTCAGGACGCATCAGGACATGGCCATGGCATGTGTCAGGACGCATCAGGACATGGCCATGGCACGTGTCACGACGCGTCAGGACATGGCAAGGCGTGGCCATGCCACGAGTCGCGACGTCGCAGGACATGGCAGGGCGTGGCCATGGCACGTGTCAGGACGCATTAGGACATGGTCATGGCACGAGTTGGGATGTCGCAGGACTTGTTAGGACATGGCCATGGCACGTGTCAGGACACGTCAGGACATGGCAGGGCGTGGCCATGGCACTAGTCAGGATGTTGCAGGACATGGCAGGATATGGCCATGGCACGTATCAGGACGCATCAGGTCATGGCCATGGCACATATCAGGACGTGTCAGGACATGGCAGGGCGTGGCCATGGCACGAGTCGGGACGTCGCATGACATGGCCATGGTACGAGTCAGGACGTGACTATGGCACGACATCGCACTACGTCACTCCAAGTCGCACCATGTCGCACGAGCGTCGGGCGATAGCCGGTCGACACGTGTCAGGACATGGCCATGACACGAATCAGGATGTCGCAGGACGAGTCAGAACATGGCCATGGCACGTGTCAGGACATAGTAGTGGCACGTCTCAGGACACGTCAGGACGTAGCAGGGCGAGGCCATGGCATGACTCATGACGTCGCAAGACATGGCAGGGCATGGCCATGGCAAGAGTCAGGACATTGCAGGATGCGTCAGTACATGGCCATGGCATGTGTCAGGACGCATCAGGACATGGCCATGGCATGTGTCAGGACGCATCAGGACATGTCCATGGCACATGTCTGGACGCGTCAGGACATGGAAGGGCTTGTCCATGGCACGAGTTGGGACGCCGCAAGACATGGCATGGCGTGGCCATGGCACCTGTCAGGATGCATCAGGACAGGGCCTTGCCACGTGTCACGACGCGTCAGGATATGGCAGGGCGTGGCCATGGCACGAGTCGAGACATCGCAGGACATGGCAGGGCGTGGCCATGGCACGAGTAGGGACGTCGCAGGACATGGCAGGGCGTGGCCATGGCCCAAGTCGGGACATCGCAGCACGTGACAGGGCGTGGCCATGGCAAGAGTCAGGACGTCGCAGGACGCGTCAGGACATGGCCATGGCACGTGTCAGGTCGCATCAGGACATGGCCATGGCATGTGTCAGGACGCATCAGGACATGGCCATGGCACGTGTCACGAGGCGTCAGGACATGGCAAGGCGTGGCCATGGCACGAGTCGGGACGTCGCAGGACATGGCAGGGCGTGGCCATGGCACGTGTCAGGACGCATTAGGACATGATCATGGCACGTGTCAGGACGCGTCAGGACATGGCATGGCGTGGCCATCGGACGATTCGGGACGTCACAGGACATGGCAAGGCGTGGCCATGGCACGAGTTGGGATGTCGCAGGACTTGTCAGGACATGGCCATGGCACGTGTCAGGACACATCAGGACATGGCAAGGCGTGGCCATGGTACGTGTTAGGACGTGTCATACCATTGCCCTCGTAAGTGACAGGACGTCGAAGGACATGGCATGATATGGTCATGGTACGTGTCAGGACGTGTCAGGACATGGCCATGGTACGTGTCTGGACGTGGCCGTGGCACGACATCGCACTACGTCGCACCACGTCTATTGCTAACCAATGCATAGAAACATGTCAAGCGCAATGATATTGGTGGTCATTGGCGGTGGTGGTGGAAAGTCGGGGTGGTTCGAGCGGTAGCGTCGGGCGACAGACGGTCCACACGTGTCAGGACATAGCAATGGCTTGATTCAGGACGTCGCAGGACGAGTCAGGACATGGCCATGGCACGTGTCAGGACGCGTCAGGACATGGCGGTGGCACGAGTCAGGACACGTCAGGACATGGCAAGGCCTGGCCATGGCATGACACATGACTTCGCAGGACAAGGCAGGGCGTGGCCATGGCAAGAGTCAGGACGTCGCAGGACGCGTCAGGACATGGCCATGGCACATGTCAGGACACCTCAGGACATGGCCATGGCATGTGTCAGGAGGCATCAGGACATGGCCATGGCACGTGTCTGGACGCGTCAGGACATGGCAGGGCGTGGTCATGGCACGAGACGGGACGTCGCAGGACATGGCAGGGCGTGGCCATGGAACGAGTCGCGATGTTGCAGCAATTTGGAGGCGTGGCCATGGCACGAGTCGCGACGTCGCAGGACGTGTCAGGACATGGCCATGGCACGTGTCAGGACCTGGCAGGACATGGCAGGGCGTGGTCATGGCACAAGTCAGGACGTCGCAGGACATGGCAGGATATGACCATGGTACGTGTCAGGACGTGTCAGGCAGGGCATTGCCATGGCATGAGTCGGGACGTCGCAGGACATGGCAGGGCGTGGCCATGGCACGAGTCGGGACGTCGCAGGACATGGAAAGGCATGGCCATGGCATGAGTCGGGACGTCGCAGGACATGGCAGGGCGTGGCCATGGCATGACTCATGACATCACAGGACATGGCCTGGCCATGGCAAGAGTCAGGACGTCGCAGGACGCGTCAGGACCTGGCCATGACACGTGTCAGGACGCCTCAGGACATGGCCATGGCATGTGTCAAGACGCATCAGGACAGGGCGTGGCCATGGCAGGAGTCGGGACGTCGCAGGATGTGTCAGGACATGGCCATGGCACGTGTCAGGACCCGGCAGGACATGGCAGGGCGTGGCCATGGAACAAGTCAGGACGTCGCAGGACATGGCAGGATATGGCCATGGTACGTGTCAGGACGCGTTCGGACTTGGCCATGGCACGCGTTGGGACGTGGCCATGGCACGAGTCAGAACGTCGCAGGACATGGCCATGGCACGAGCAGGACGTGGCAGGGCGTTGTCATGGCACGATTCTGGACGTCGCAGGACATGGCAGGATATGGCCATCGTACGTGTCAGGACGCGTCAGGACGCGTCAGGACGTGGCCATGGTACGTGTCAGGACGCGTTAGGACGTGGCCATGGTACAATTCAGGACGTCGCAGGACTTGGCAGGATATAGTCATGGTACGAGTCATGACGTGCAAGGGCATGGCCATGGTACGTGTCAGGACGTGCCAGCCCATGGCCATGGTACTTGAAAGGACGTCATAGGACATGGCATGATATGGTCATGGTACGTGTTAGGACGTGTGAGGACATGGCCATGGAACATGTCAAGACGCGTCAGGACGTGGCCATGGCACGATTCAGGACGTCGCCGGACATGGCAAGATATGGTCATTGTACCTGTCATGACGTGTCAGGCAGGGCGTGGCCATGGCATGAGTCGGGACGTCGCAGGACATGGCAGGGCGTGACCATGGGACGAGTCGGGACGTCACAGGACGTGTCACGACATGGCCATGGCACCTGGCAGGACGCGTCAGGACATGGCAGGGCGTGGCCATGGCACGAGTAAGGACGTCGCAGGACATGGCAGAATATGACCGTGGTACGTGTCAGAACGCGTCCGGACATGGCCATGGCACGCGTCAGTCATGGCAGGGCGTTGCCATGGCATGACTTATGGCGTCGCAGGACATGGCAGGGCGTAGTGATGGCAAGAGTCAGGATGTCGGAGGACGCGTCGGAACATGGCCATAGGACGTGTCAGGAAGCGTCAGGACATGTCAGGAATGGCAGGGCGTGGCCATGGCATGACTCATAACATCGCAAGATATTGCAGGGCGTGGCCATGGCAAGTGTCAGGACGTCGCAGTACGCGTCAGGACATGGCCATGGCACGTGTCAGGACACATCACGACATGCCATGGCACGTGTCAGGACGCGTCAGGACATGGCAGGGCGTGGCCATGGCACGAGTCGGGACGTCGCAGGACATGGAAGGGCATGGCCATGGCATGAGTCGGGACGTCGCAGGAAATGGCAGGGCGTGGCCATTGCACGAGTCGAGACATCGCAGGACGTGTTTTGACATGGCCATGGCACGTGTCAGGACACGTCAGGACATGGCAGGGCGTGGCCATGGCACGAGTCAGGACATCACCGGACATGGCAGGATATGGCCATGGTACGTGTCAGGACGCGTTCGGACATGGCCATGGCACGCGTCAGGACGGGCAGGGCGTGGCCATGGCACGAGTCAGGACGTCGCAGGACATGGCCATGGCATGCGTCAGGACGTGGTAGGGCGTGGTCATGGCACGAGTCAGGACGTCGCAAGACATGGCAAGATATGGTCATGGTACGTGTCATGACGTGTCATGCCATTGCCATGGTACGTGTTAGGACGTCGCAGGACATGGCAGGATATGGTCATGGTACGTATCAGGACGTGTCAGGCCATGGCCATGGTACGTGACAGGACGTCGCAGGACATGGCAGATATGGTCTTTGTACGTGTCAGGACGAGTCAGGACATGGCCATGGTACGTGTCAGGACGTGGCCATGGCACGACATCGCACTACGTCGCTCCAAGCCGCAACACGTCGCACCACGTCTAATTCTAACCAATGCTTAGAAACATGTCATGTGCAATGATGTTGGTGGTTGTTGGCGGCGCTGGTGGAAAGATAGGGTGGTTTGAGCGGTAGCGTCGGGCGACGGCCAATCGACACCTGTTAGGACATGGCCATGGCACGAGTCAAGACGTCACAAGACGAGTCAGGACATGGCCATGGCACGCGTCAGGACGTGGCCATGGCACGATTCAGGACGTCGCCGGACATGGCAAGATATGGTCATTGTATGTGTCATGACGTGTCAGGCAAGGCGTGGCCATGGCATGAGTCGGGACGTCGCAGGACATGGCAGGGCGTGACCATGGGACGAGTCGGGACGTCACACGACGTGTCACGACATGGCCATGGCACCTGTCAGGACGCGTCATGACATGGCAGGGCGTGGCCATGGCACGAGTAAGGACGTCGCAGGACATGGCAGAATATGACCGTGGAACGTGTCAGAATGCGTCCGGACATGGCCATGGCACGTGTCAGTCATGGCAGGGCATTGCCATGGCATGACTTATGACGTCGCAGGACATGGCAGGGCGTAGTGATGGCAAGAGTCAGGACGTCGGAGGACGCGTCGGAACATGGCCATAGGACGTGTCAGGACGCGTCAGGACATGTCAGGAATGGCAGGGCGTGGCCATGGCATGACTCATGACGTCGCAAGACATTGCAGGGCGTGGCCATGGCAAGAGTCAGGACGTCGCAGTACGCGTCAGGACATGGCCATGGCACGTGTCAGGACACATCACGACATGCCATTGCACGTGTCAGGACGCGTCAGGACATGGCAGGGCGTGGCCATGGCACGAGTCGGGACGTCGCAGGACATGGAAGGGCATGGCCATGGCATGAGTCGGGACGTCGCAGGAAATGGCAGGGCGTGGCCATTGCACGAGTCGGGACATCCCAGGACACGTTAGGACATGGCCATGGCGCGTGTCAGGACACGTCAGGACATGGCAGGGCGTGGCCATGGCACGAGTCAGGACATCACCGGACATGGCAGGATATGGCCATGGTACGTGTCAGGACGCGTTCGGACATGGCCGTGGCACGCGTCAGGACGGGCAGGGCGTGGCCATGGCACGAGTCAGGACGTCGCAGGACATGGCCATGGCATGCGTCAGGACGTGGTAGGGCGTGGTCATGGCACGAGTCAGGACGTCACAAGACATGGCAGGATATGGTCATGGTATGTGTATGGACGCGTCAGGACGTGGCCATGGCACGATTGAGGACGTCGCAAGACATGGCAAGATATGGTCAAGGTACGTGTCATGACGTGTCATGCCATTGCCATGGTACGTGTTAGGACGTCGAAGGACATGGCAGGATATGGTCATGGTACGTGTCAGGACGTGTCAGGCCATGGCCATGGTACGTGACAGGACGTGTAAGGACGTCGCAGGGCATGGCCTAAGTATGGTCCATGGTACGTGTCAGGACGAGTCAGGACATGGCCATGGTACGTGTCAGGACGTGGCCATGGCACGATATCGCACTACGTCGCTCCAAGCCGCAACATGTCGCACCACGTCTATTGCTAACCAATGCTTAGAGACATGTTAAGCACAATGATGTTGGTGGTCGTTGTTGGCGGTGGTGGAAAGTCGGGGTGGTTCGAGCGGTAGCGTCGGGCGACGGCCGGTCGACACGTGTGAGGATATGGCCATGGCACGAGTCAGGACGTCGCAAGATGAGTCAGGACATGGCCATGGCACGTGTCAGGACGCGTTAGGACATGGTAGTGGCACGTGTCAGGACATGTCAGGACATGGCAGGGCGTGGCCATGGCATGTGTCAGGACGCATCCGGCGTCGGGCGATGGCCGGTCGACACGTGTAAGGACATGGCCATGGCACGTGTCAGGACATAGCAGTGGCACATGTGAGGACATGGCAGGGCGAGAGTCAGGACGCATCAGGACATGTAATGGAATGCGTCAGGACGCATCAGGACATGGCCATGGCACGTGTCAGGACGCGTCAGGACATGGCAGGGCGTGTCCATGGCACGAGTTGGGACGTCGCAGGACATGGCAGGGCGTGGCCATGGCACGTGTCATGACGCATCAGGACATGGCCTTGCCACGTGTCAGGACGCGTCAGCACATGGCAGAGCGTGGTCATGGCACGAGTCGAGACATCGCAGGACATGGCAGGGCGTGGCCATGGCACGAGTCGGGACGTCGCAGCACGTGGCAGGGCGTGGCCATGGCACGAGTCGGGACGTTGCAGGACGTGTCACGACATGGCCATGGCACGTGTCAGGACGCGTCAAGACATGCCATGGCACGTCTCAGGACGTATGAGAACATGGCCATGGTACGTGTCAGGACGCGTCAGGACTTGGCAGGGCGTGGCCATGGCACGAGTCGGGACGTCGCAGGATGTGTCAGGACATGGCCATGGCACGTGTCAGGACGCGTCAGGACATGGCAGGGCGTGGCCATGGCACGAGTCAGGACGTCGCAGGACATGGCAGGATATGGCCATGGTACGTGTCAGGACGCGTGCGGACATGGCCATGGCATGGCGTTGCCATGGCACGAGTCGGGTCGTCGCAGGACGTGTCAGGACATGGCCATGGCATGTGTCAGGACGCGGCAGGACATGGCAGGGCGTGGCCATGGCACGAGTCTGGACGTCGCAGGACATGGCAGGATATGGCCATGGTACGTGTCAGGATGCGTCAGGACGCGTCAGGACGTGGCCATGGTACGTGTCAGGACGCGTCAGGACATGGCCATGGCACAAGTCAGGACGTCGCAGGACATGGCAGGGCGTGGCGATGGCACGAGTCGGGACGTCGCAGGACATGGCAGGGCGTGGCCATGGAACGTGTTAGGACGTATCAGGACATGGCAGGGCGTGGCCATGGCACGAGTCGGGACGCATCAGGACATGGCCATGGCACTTGTCAAGACGCGTCAGGACATGGCAGGGCATGGCCATGGCACGAGTCAGGACCTGGCAGCCCATGGCCATGGCACGTGTCAGGACGTCTTAGGACATGGCATGATATGGCCATGGCACGAGTCAGGACGCGTCAGGACATGGCCATGGCACGTGTCAAGACGCATCAGGACATGGCCATGGCACGTGTCAGGACGCGTCAGGACATGGCAGGGCGTGGCCATGGCACGAGTCGGGATGTCGCAGGACATGGTAGGGCGTGGCCATGGCATGAGTCGGGACGTCGCAGGACATGGCAGGGCGTGGCCATGGCACGAGTCGGGACATTGCAGGACGTGTCAGGACATGGCCATGGCACGTGTCAGGACGCGTCAGGACATGGCATGGCGTGGCCATGGCACGAGTCAGGACGTCGCAGGACATGGCAGGATATGGCCATGGTACGTGTCAGGACGCGTCCGGACATGGCCATGGCACGCGTCAGGACATGGCAGGGCGTGGCCATGGCATGACTCATGACGTCGCAGGACATGGCAGGGCGTGGCCATGGCAAGAGTCAGGACGTCGCAGGACGCGTCAGGACATGGCCATGGCACGTGTCAGGACGCGTCAGGACATGGCAGTGGCACGTGTCAAGACACGTCAGGACATGGCAGGGCGTGGCCATGGCATGACTCATGACGTCGCAGGACATGGCAGGGCGTGGCCATGGCAAGAGTCAGGACGTCGCAGGACGCGTCAGGACATGGCCATGGCACGTGTCAGGACGCATCAGGACATGGCCATGGCACGTGTCAGGACGCGTCAGGACATGGCAGGACGTGGCCATGGCACGAGTCGGGACGTCGCAGGACATGGCAGGGCGTGGCCATGGCACGAGTCGGGACGTCGCAGCACGTTGCAGTGCGTGGCCAAGGCACGTGTTAGGACGCATCAAGACATGCCATTGCACGTGTCAGGACGTATCATGACATGGCCATGGCACGTGTCGGGACGCGTCAGGACATGGCAGGGCGTGGCCATGGCACGAGTCGGGACGTCGCAGGATAGGGCAGGGCGTGGCCATGGTACGTGTCAAGACGCATCCGCACATGGCCATGGCACGTGTCAGGATGCGTCAAAACATGGCAGGGCGTGGCCATGGCACGAGTCGGGACGTCGCAAAACATGGCAAGGCGTGGCTATGGCATGAGTGGGGGCGTCGCAGGACATGGCAGGGCGTGGCCATGGCATGACTCATGACGTCGCAGGACATGGTAGGGCGTGGCCATGGCACGTGTTAGGACGCGTCAGGACATGGCAGGGCGTGGCCATGGCACGAGTCAGGACGTCGCAGGACATGGCAGGGCGTGGCCATGGCACGTGTTAGGACGTATCAGGACATGGCAGGGTGTGGCCATGGCACGACTCGGGACGTCGCAGGACATGGCACTTGTCAGGACGCATCAGGACATGCCATGGCACGTGTCAGGACGCGTCAAAACATGGCAGGGCGTGGCCATGGCACGAGTTGGGACGCGTCAGGACATGGAAGGGCGTGGCCATGGCACGAGTCGGGACGTCGCAGAACATGTCAGGACATGGGCATGGCACGTGTCAGGATGCGTCAAAACATGGCAGGGCGTGGCCGTGGCACGAGTCGGGACGTCGCAGGACATGGCAGGGCGTGGCCATGGCACGAGTCGGGACGTCGCAGGACATGGCAGGGCGTGGCCATGGCACGAGTCGGGACGTCGCAGGACATGGCAGGGCGTGGCCATGGCACGTGTCAAGACGCATCAGGACATGGCCATGGCACGTGTCAGGACGCGTCAGGACATGGCAGGGCGTGGCCATGGCACGAGTCAGGACGTCGCAGGACATGGCAGGGCGTGGCCATGGCATGAGTCGGGACGTCGCAGGACATGGCAGGGCGTGGCCATGGCACGAGTCGGGACATTGCAGGACGTGTCAGGACATGGCCATGGCACGTGTCAGGACGCGTCAGGACATGGCAGGGCGTGGCCATGGCACGAGTCAGGACGTCGCAGGACATGGCAGGATATGGCCATGGTACGTGTCAGGACGCGTCCGGACATGGCCATGGCACGCGTCAGGACATGGCAGGGCGTGGCCATGGCATGACTCATGACGTCGCAGGACATGGCAGGGCGTGGCCATGGCAAGAGTCAGGACGTCGCAGGACGCGTCAGGACATGGCCATGGCACGTGTCAGGACGCGTCAGGACATGGCAGTGGCACGTGTCAAGACACGTCAGGACATGGCAGGGCGTGGCCATGGCATGACTCATGACGTCGCAGGACATGGCAGGGCGTGGCCATGGCAAGAGTCAGGACGTCGCAGGACGCGTCAGGACATGGCCATGGCACGTGTCAGGACGCATCAGGACATGCCATGGCACGTGTCAGGACGCGTCAGGACATGGCAGGGCGTGGCCATGGCACGAGTCGGGACGTCGCAGGACATGGCCATGGTACGTGTCAGGACGTTACTATGGCACGACATCGCACTACGTCGCTCTAAGCCGCACCACGTCGCACCAGCGTCGGGGGATGGCCAGTTTACACGTGTCAGGACATGGCCATGGCACGAGTCAGGACGTCGCAGGACGCGTCAGGACATGGCCATGGCACGTGTCAGGACGCGTCAGGACATGGCAGGGCGTGGCCATGGCACGAGTCAGGACGTCGCAGGACATGGCAGGGCATGGCCATGGCAAGAGTCAGGACGTCGCAGGACGCGTCAGGACATGGCCATGGCACGTGTCAGGACGCATCAGGATATGGCCATGGCACGAGTCAGGACGTCGCAGGACATGGCCATGGCACGTGTCAGGACGCGTCAGGACATGGCAGGGCGTGGCCATGGCACGAGTCGGGACGTCGCAGGACATGGAAGGGCGTGGCCATGGCACCTGTCAAGACGCATCAGGATATGGCCATGGCACGTGACAGGACGTCGCAGGACATGGCATGACATGGTCATGGTACGTGTCAAGACGTGTCAGGACATGGCCATGGCACGAGTTGGGACGTCGTAGGACATGGCAGGGCGTGGCCATGGCACGTGTCAGGACGCATGACATGGCCATGCCACGTTTTAGGACGCGTGAGGACATGGCAGTGGCACGTGTTAGGACACGTCAGGACATGGCAGGGCGTGGCCATGGCACGTGTCAGGACGCATCCGGACATGGCAAGGCGTGGCCATGGAAAGATTAAGGACGTCGCAGGACACATCAGGACATGGCCATGGCACGTGTCAGGCTAGTCAGGACATGGCAGTGGCACGTGTCAGGACATATCAGGACATGGCAGGGCGTGGCCATGGCAGGACTCATGACGTCGCAGGACATGGCAGGGCGTGGCCATGGCAAGAGTCAGGACGTCGCAGGACGCGTCAGGACATGGCCATGGCACGTGTCAGGACGCGTCAGGACATGGCAGGGCGTGGCCATGGCACGAGTCGGGACGTCGCAGGACATGGCAGGGCGTGGCCATGGCACGTGTCAGGACGCATCAGGACATGGCCATGGCACGTGTCAGGACGCGTCAGGACATGGCAGGGCGTGGCCATGGCACGAGTCAGGACGTCGCAGGACATGGCAGGGCGTGGCCATGGCATGAGTCGGGGCGTCGCAGGACATGGCAGGGCGTGGCCATGGCACGAGTCGGGACGTCGCAGAACGTGTCAGGACATGGCCATGGCACGTGTCAGGACGCGGCAGGACATGGCAGGGCGTGGCCATGGCACGAGTCAGGACGTCGCAGGACATGGCAGAATATGGCCATGGTTTGTGTCAGGACGCGTCCGGACATGGCCATGGCACGCGTCAGGACATGGCAGGGCGTGGCCATGGCATGACTCATGACGTCGCAGGACATGACAGGGCGTGGCCATGGCAAGAGTCAGGACGTCGCAGGACGCGTCAGGACATGGCCATGGCACGTGTCAGGACGCGTCAGGACATGGCAGTGGCACGTGTCAGGACACGTCAGGACATGGCAGGGCGTGGCCATGGCACGACTCATGACGTCGCAGGACATGGCAGGGCGTGGCCATGGCAAGAGTCAGGACGTCGCAGGACGCGTCAGGACATGGCCATGGCACGTGTCAGGACGCATCAGGACATGGCCATGGCACGTGTCAGGACGCGTCAGGACATGGCAGGGCGTGGCCATGGCACGAGTCGGGACGTCGCAGGACATGGCAGGGCGTGGCCATGGCATGAGTCGGGACGTCGCAGGACATGGCAGGGCGTGGCCATGGCACGAGTCGAGGATCGCAGGACGTGTCAGGACATGGCCATGGCACGTATCAGGACGCGTCAGGACATGGCATGGCGTGGCCATGGCACGAGCCAGGACGTCACAGGACATGGTAGGATATGGCCATGGTACGTGTCAGGACGCGTCCGGACATGGCAGGGAATGGCCATGGCACGAGTCGGGACTCATCAGGACATGCCATGGCACGTGTCAGGACGTATCAAAACATGGCCATGGCACGTGTCAGGACGCGTCAGGACATGGTACAGCGTGGCCATGGCACGAGTCAGGACGTTGCAAGATGAGTCAGGACATGGGCATGGCACGTGTCAGGACGCGTCAGGACATGGCAGTGCCACGTGTCAGAACATGTAAGGACATGGCAGGGCGTGGCCATGGCACGAGTCGGTATGTCGCAGGACATGGTAGGGCGTGGCCATGGTATGAGTCGGGACGTCGCAGGACATGGCAGGGCGTGGCCATGGCACGAGTCGGGACATTGCAGGACGTGTCAGGACATGGCCATGGCACGTGTCAGGACGCGTCAGGACATGGCATGGCGTGGCCATGGCACGAGTCAGGACGTCGCAGGACATGGCAGGATATGGCCATAGTACGTGTCAGGATGCGTCCTGACATGGCCATGGAACGCGTTAGGACATGGCAGGGCGTTGCCATGGCATGACTCATGACGTCGCGGGACATGGTAGGGCGTGGCCATGGCAAGAGTCAGGACGTCGCAGGACGCATCAGGACATGTCCATGGCACGTGTCAGGACGCATCAGGACATGCCATGGCACGTGTCAGGACACGTCAGGACATGGCAGGGCGTGGCCATGGCACGAGTCGGGACGCATCAGGACATGCCATGGCACGTGTCAGGACGTATCAAAACATGGCCATGGCACGTGTCAGGACGCGTCAGGACATGGCAGGGCGTGGCCATGGCACGAGTCGGGACGTCGCAGGACATGGCAGGGCGTGGCCATGGCACGTGTCAAGACGCATCAGGACATGGCCATGGCACGTGTCAGGACGCGTCAGGACATGGCATGGCGTGGCCATGGAACGAGTCGGGATGTCGCAGGACGCGTCAAGACATGGCCATGGCACGTGTCGGGACGCGTCAGGACATGGCAGTGGCATGTGTCAAGACACGTCAGGACATGGCCATGGCATTACTCATGACGTCGCGGGACATGGCAGGGCGTGGCCATGGCACGAGTCGAGACGTCGCAGGACATGGCAGGGCGTGGCCATGGCACGTGTCAGGACGCATCAGGACATGGCCATGGCACGTGTCAGGACGCGTCAGGACATGGCAGGACGTGGCCATGGCACGAGTCGGGACGTCGCAGGACATGGCAGGGCGTGGCCATGGCACGAGTCGGGACGTCGCAGCACGTGGCAGGGCATGGCCATGGCAAGAGTCAGGACGCGTCAGGACATGGCCATGGCACGTGTTAGGACGCATCAGGACACGCCATAGCACGTGTCAGGAGGTATAATGACATGGCCATGGCACGTGTCAGGACGCGTCAGGACATGGCAGGGCGTCGCCATGGTACGAGTCGGGACGTCGCAGGACAGGGCAGGGCGTGGCCATGACACGTGTCAAGACGCATCAGGACATGGCCATGGCACGTGTCAGGACGCGTCAAAACATGGCAGGGCGTGGCCTTGGCACGAGTCGGGACGTCGCAGGACATGGCAGGGAGTGGCCATGGCATGAGTCGGGACGTCGCAGGACATGGCAGGGCGTGGCCATGGCACGAGTCGGGACGTCGCAGGACATGGCAGGGCGTGGCCATGGCATGAGTCGGGACGTCGCAGGACATGGCAGGGCGTGGCCATGGCACGAGTCGGGACGTCGCAAGACGTGTCAGGACATGGCCATGGCACGTGTCAGGACGCGTCAGGACATGGCAGGGCGTGGCCATGGCACGAGTCAGGACGTCGCAGGACATGGCAGAATATGGCCATGGTTTGTGTCAGGACGCGTCCGGACATGGCCATGGCACGCGTCAGGACATGGCAGGGCGTGGCCATGGCATGACTCATGACGTCGCAGGACATGGCAGGGCGTGGCCATGGCAAGAGTCAGGACGTCGCAGGACGCGTCAGGACATGGCCATGGCACGTGTCAGGACGCGTCAGGACATGGCAGTGGCACGTGTCAGGACACGTCAGGACATGGCAGGGCGTGGCCATGGCATGACTCATGACGTCGCAGGACATGGCAGGGCGTGGCCATGGCAAGAGTCAGGACGTCGCAGGACGCGTCAGGACATGGCCATGGCACGTGTCAGGACGCATCAGGACATGCCATGGCACGTGTCAGGACGCGTCAGGACATGGCAGGGCGTGGCCATGGCACGAGTCGGGACGTCGCAGGACATGGCAGGGCGTGGCCATGGCACGTGTCAGGACGCATCAGGACATGGCCATGGCACGTGTCAGGACGCGTCAGGACATGGCAGGGCGTGGCCATGGCACGAGTCGGGATGTCGCAGGACATGGCAGGGCGTGGCCATGGCATGAGTCGGGACGTCGCAGGACATGGCAGGGCGTGGCCATGGCACGAGTCGGGACGTCGCAGGACGTGTCAGGACATGGCCATGGCAAGGACGTGTCAGGACATGGCCATGGCACGCGTCAGGACGCGTCAGGACATGGCATGGCGTGGCCATGGCACGAGTCATGACATCGCAGGACATGGCAGGATATGGCCATGGTACGTGTCAGGACGCGTCCGGACATGGCCATGGAACGCGTTAGGACATGGCTGGGCGTGGCCATGGCATGACTCATGATGTCGCAGGACATGGCAGTGCGTGGCCATGGCAAGAGTCAGGACGTCGCAGGACGCGTCAGGACATGGCCATGGCACGTGTCAAGACGCGTCAGGACATGGCAGTGGCACGTGCCAAGACACGTCAGGACATGGCAGGGCATGGCCATGGCATGACTCATGACGTCGCAGTACATGGCAGGGCGTGGCCATGGCAAGAGTCAGGACGTCGCAGGACGCGTCAGGACATGGCCATGGCACGTGTCAGAACGCATCAGGACATGCCATGGCACGTGTCAGGTCGCGTCAGGACATGGCAGGGCGTGGCCATGGCACGAGTCGGGACGTCGCAGGACATGGCCATGGTACGTGTCAGGACGTGACTATGGCACGACATCGCACTACGTCGCTCCAAGCCGCACCACGTCGCACCAGCATCGGGGGATGGCCAGTTTACACGTGTCAGGACATGGCCATGGCACGAGTCAGGACATGGCCATGGCACGTGTCAGGACATAGCAGTGGCACGTGTCACGACACGTCAAGACATGGCAGGGCGAGGCCATGGCATGACTCATGACGTCGCAAGACATGGCAGGGCGTGGCCATGGCAAGAGTCAGGACGTTGCAGGACGCGTCAGTACATGGCCATGGCACGTGTCAGGACGCATCAGGATATGGCCATGGCATGTATCAGGACGCATCAGGACATGGCCATGGCACGTGTCAGGACGCGTCAGGACATGGCAGGGCGTGTTCATGGCACGAGTTGAGACGTCGCAGGACATGGCAGGGCGTGGCCATGGCACGAGTCGGGACGTCGCAGCACGTGACAGGGCGTGGCCATGGCAAGAGTCAGGACGCGTCAGGACGCGTCAGGACAGGGCCATGGCACGTGTTAGGACGCATTAGGACGAGCCATGGCACGTGTCAGGACGTATCATGACATGGCCATGGCACGTGTCAGGACGCGTCAGGACCTGGCAGGGCGTGGCCATGGCACGTGTCAGGACGCGTCACGACATGGCCATGGCACGTGTTAGGACGCATCAAGACATGCCATTGCACGTGTCAGGACGTATCATGACATGGCCATGGCACGTGTCAGGACGCGTCAGGACATGGCAGGGCGTGGCCATGGCACGAGTCGGGACGTCGCAGGACAGGGCAGGGCGTGGCCATGGCACGTGTCAAGACGCATCAGGACATGGCCATGGCACGTGTCAGGACGCGTCAAAACATGGCAGGGCGTGGCCATGGCACGAGTCGGGACGTCGCAGGACATGGCAGGGCGTGGCCATGGCATGAGTCGGGGCGTCGCAGGACATGGCAGGGCGTGGCCATGGCACGAGTCGGGACGTCGCAGAACGTGTCAGGACATGGCCATGGCACGTGTCAGGACGCGGCAGGACATGGCAGGGCGTGGCCATGGCACGAGTTAGGACGTCGCAGGACATGGCAGAATATGGCCATGGTTTGTGTCAGGACGCGTCCGGACATGGCCATGGCACGCGTCAGGACATGGCAGGGCGTGGCCATGGCATGACTCATGACGTCGCAGGACATGACAGGGCGTGGCCATGGCAAGAGTCAGGACGTCGCAGGACGCGTCAGGACATGGCCATGGCACGTGTCAGGACGCATCAGGACATGCCATGGCACGTGTCAGGACACGTCAGGACATGGCAAGGCGTGGCCATGGCACGAGTCGGGACGCATCAGGACATGCCATGGCACGTGTCAGGACGTATCAAAACATGGCCATGGCACGTGTCAGGACACGTCAGGACATGGTAGAGCGTGGCCATGGCACGAGTCGGGACGTCGAAGGACATGGCAGGGCGTGGCCATGGCACGTGTCAAGACGCATCAGGACATGGCCATGGCACGTGTCAGGACGCGTCAGGACATGGCAGGGCGTGGCCATGGCACGAGTCAGGATGTCGCAGGACATGGTAGGGCGTAGCCATGGTATGAGTCGGGACGTCGCAGGACATGGCAAGGCGTGGCCATGGCACGAGTCGGGACATTGCAGGACGTGTCAGGACATGGCCATGGCACGTGTCAGGACGCGTCAGGACATGGCATGGCGTGGCCATGGCACGAGTCAGGACGTCGCAGGACATGGCAGGATATGGCCATAGTACGTGTCAGGACGCGTCCGGACATGGCCATGGAACGCGTTTGGACATGGCAGGGCGTGGCCATGGCATGACTCATGACGTCGCAGGATATGGCAGGGCGTGGCCATGGCAAGAGTCAGGACGTCGCAGGATGCGTCAGGACATGGCCATCGCACGTGTCAAGACGCGTCAGGACATGGCAGTGGCACGTGCCAAGACACGTCAGGACATGGCAGGGCTTGGCGGCATGACTCATGACGTCGCAGGACATGGCAGGGCGTGGCCATGGCAAGAGTCAGGACGTCGCAGGACGCGTAAGGACATGGCCATGGCACGTGTCAGGACGCATCAGGACATGCCATGGCACATGTCAGGACGCGTCAGGACATGGCAGGGCGTGGCCATGGCACGAGTCGAGACGTCGCAGGACATTGCCATGGTACGTGTCAGGACGTGACTATGGCACGACATCGCACTACGTCGCTCCAAGCCGCACCACGTCACACCAGCGTCGGGGGATGGCCAGTCGACACGTGCCAGGACATGGCCATGGCACGAGTCAGGACGTTGTAGGACGAGTCAGGACATGGCCATGGCACGTGTCAGGACATAGCAGTGGCACGTGTCATGACACGTCAGGACATGGCAGGGCGAGACCATGGCATGACTCATGACGTCGCAAGACATGGCAGGGCGTGGCCATGGCAAGAGTCCGGACGTTGCAGGACGCGTCAGTACATGGCCATGGCACGTGTTTGGACGCATCAGGATATGGCCATGGCATGTATCAGGACGCATCAGGACATGGCCATGGCACGTGTCAGGACGCGTCAAGACATGGCAGGCCGTGTTCATGGCACGAGTTGAGACGTCGCAGGACATGGCAGGGCGTGGCCATGGCACGTGTCGGGATGCATCAGGACATGGCCATGGCACGTGTCAGGACGCGTCAGGACATGGCAGGACGTGGCCATGGCACGAGTCGGGACGTCGCAGGACATGGCAGGGCGTGGCCATGGCACGAGTCGGGACGTCGCAGCACGTGACAGGGCGTGGCCATGGCAAGAGTCATGACGCCGCAGGACGCGTCAGGACATAGCCATGGCACGTGTTAGGACGCATCAGGACACGCCATGGCACGTGTAAGGACGTATCATGACATGGCCATGGCACGTGTTAGGACGCGTCAGGACCTGGCAGGGCGTGGCCATGGTACGAGTCGGGACGTCGCAGGACAGGGCAGGGCGTGGCCATGACACGTGTCAAGACGCATCAGGACATGGCCATGGCACGTGTCAGGACGCGTCAGGACATGGCAGGGCGTGGCCATGGCACGAGTCGGGACGTCGCAGGACATGGCAGGGCGTGGCCATGGCACGAGTCACGACGTCGCAGGACATGGCAGGATATGGCCATGGCACGTGTCAGGACGCGTCAGGACATGGCAGTGGCACGTGTCAGGACACGTCAGGACATGGCAGGGTGTGGCTATGGCATGACTCATGACGTCGCAGGACATGGCAGGGCGTGGCCATGGCATGAGTCAGGACGTCGTAGGACGCGTCAGGACATGGCCATGGCACGTGTCAGGACGCATCAGGAAATGCCATGGCACGTGTCAGGACGTGTCAGGACATGGCAGGGCATGGCCATGGCACGAGTCGGGACGTCGCTGGACATAGCAGGGCGTGGCCTTGGCATGTGTAAAGACGCATCAGGACATGGCCATGGCACGTGTCAGGACGCGTCAAAACATGGCAGGGCGTGGCCATGACACGAGTCGGGACGTCGCAGGACATGGCAGGGCATGGCCATGGCACGAGTCGGGACGTCCCAGCACGTGGCAGGGCGTGGCCTTGGCAAGAGTCAGGACGTCGCAGGACGCGTCACGACATGGCCATGGCACGTGTTTGGACGCATCAGGACATGGCCATGGCACGTGTCAGGACGCGTCAGGACATGGCAGGGCGTGGCCATGGCACGAGTCGGGATGTCGCAGGACATGGTAGGGCGTGGCCATGGTATGAGTCGGGACGTCGCAGGACATGGCAGGGCGTGGCCATGGCACGAGTCGGGACATTGCAGGACGTGTCAGGACATGGCCATGGCACGAGTCAGGACGCGTCAGGACACGCCATGGCACGTGTAAGGACGTATCATGACATGGCCATGGCACGTGTCAGGACGCGTCAGGACATGGCAGGGCGTGGCCATGGCACGAGTCAGGACGTCGCAGGACATGGCAGGATATGGCCATGGTACGTGTCAGGACGCGTCCGGACATGGCCATGGCACGCGTCAGGACATGGCAGGGCGTGGCCATGGCATGACTCATGACGTCGCAGGACATGGCAGGGCGTGGCCATGGCAAGAGTCAGGACGTCGCAGGACGCGTCAGGACATGGCCATGGCACGTGTCAGGACGCGTCAGGACATGGCAGTGGCATGTGTCAAGACACGTCAGGACATGGCAGGGCGTGACCATGGCATTACTCATGACGTCGCGGGACATGGCAGGGCGTGGCCATGGCAAGAGTCAGGACGTCGCAGGAGGCGTCAGGACATGGCCATGGCACGTGTCAGGATGCATCAGGACATGCCATGGCACGTGTCAGGACGCGTCAGGACATGGCAGGGCGCGGCCATGGCACGAGTCGGGATGTCGCAGGACATGGTAGGGTGTGTCCATGGCGCGTGTCAGGACGCATTAGGACATGGCCATGGCACGTGTCAGGACGCGTCAGGACATGGCAGGACGTGGCCATGGCACGAGTCGAGACATCGCAGGACATGGCAGGGCGTGGCCATGGCACGAGTCGGGACGTCCCAGCACGTGGCAGGGCGTGGCCTTGGCAAGAGTCAGGACGTCGCAGGACGCGTCACGACATGGCCATGGCACGTGTTAGGACGCATCAAGACATGCCATTGCACGTGTCAAGACGTATCATGACATGGCCATGGCACGAGTCAGGACGTCGCAGGACATGGCAGAATATGGCCATGGTTTGTGTCAGGACGCGTCCGGACATGGCCATGGCACGCGTCAGGACATGGCAGGGCGTGGCCATGGCATGACTCATGACGTCGCAGGACATGACACGGCGTGGCCATGGCAAGAGTCAGGACGTCGCAGGACGCGTCAAGACATGGCCATGGCACGTGTCAGGCTAGTCAGGACATGGCAGTGGCACGTGTCAGGACACATCAGGACATGGCAGGGCGTGGCCATGGCATGACTCATGACGTCGCAGGACATGCCAGGGCGTGGCCATGGCAAGGGTCAGGACGTCGTAGGACGCGTCAAGACATGGCCATGGCACGTGTCAGGACGCATCAGGACATGCCATGGCACGTGTCAGGACGCGTCAAGACATGGCAGGGCGTTTCCATGGCACGAGTCGGGACGTCGCAGGACATGGCAGGGCGTGGCCATGGCACGTGTTAGGACGCGTCAGGACATGGCAGGACGTAGCCATGGCATGAGTCGAGACGTCGCAGGACATGGCAGGGCGTGGCCATGGCACGAGTCGGGACGTCGCAGCACGTGGCAGGGCGTGGCCATGGCAAGAGTCAGGACGTCGCAGGACGCGTCACGACATGGCCATGGCACGTGTTAGGACGCATCAAGACATGCCATTGCACGTGTCAAGACGTATCATGACATGGCCATGGCACGTGTCAGGACGCGTCAGGACATGGCCATGGCACGTGTCAGGACGCGTCAGGACATGGCAGGACGTGGCCATTGCACGAGTCGGGACGTCGCAGGACATGGCAGGGCGTGGCCATGGCACGAGTCGGGACGTCGCAGCACGTTTCAGTGCGTGGCCATGGCAAGAGTCAGGACGTCGCAGGACGCGTCACGACATGGCCATGGCACGTGTTAGGACGCATCAAGACATGCCATTGCACGTGTCAGGACGTATCATGACATGGCCATGGCACGTGTCAGGACGCGTCAGGACATGGCAGGGCGTGGCCATGGCACGAGTCGGGACGTCGCAGGACAGGGCAGGGCGTGGCCATGGCACGTGTCAAGACGCATCAGGACATGGCCATGGCACGTGTCAGGACGCGTCAAAACATGGCAGGGCGTGGCCATGGCACGAGTCGGGACGTCGCAAGACATGGCAGGGCGTGGCCATGGCATGAGTAGGGGCGTCGCAGGACATGGCAGGGCGTGGCCATGGCACGAGTCGGGACGTTGCAGAACGTGTCAGGACATGGCCATGGCACGTGTCAGGACGCGGCAGGACATGGCAGGGCGTGGCCATGGCACGAGTTAGGACGTCGCAGGACATGGCAGAATATGGCCATGGTTTGTGTCAGGACGCGTCCGGACATGGCCATGGCACGCGTCAAGACATGGCAGGGCGTGGCCATGGCATGACTCATGACGTCGCAGGACATGACAGGGCGTGGCCATGGCAAGAGTCAGGACGTCGCAGGACGCGTCAGGACATGGCCATGGCACGTGTCAGGACGCATCAGGACATGCCATGGCACGTGTCAGGACACGTCAGGACATGGCAAGGCGTGGCCATGGCACGAGTCGGGACGCATCAGGACATGCCATGGCACGAGTCGGGACGCATCAGGACATGCCATGGCACGTGTCAGGACGTATCAAAACATGGCCATGGCACGTGTCAGGTCACGTCAGGACATGGTAGAGCGTGGCCATGGCACGAGTCGGGACGTCGAAGGACATGGCAGGGCGTGGCCATGGCACGCGTCAAGACGCATCAGGACATGGCCATGGCACGTGTCAGGACGCATCAGGACATGCCATGGCACGTGTCAGGACACGTCAGGACATGGCAAGGCATGGCCATGGCACGAGTCGGGACGCATCAGGACATGCCATGGCACGTGTCAGGACGTATCAAAACATGGCCATGGCACGTGTCAGGACACGTCAGGACATGGTAGAGCGTGGCCATGGCACGAGTCGGGACGTCGAAGGACATGGCAGGGCGTGGCCATGGCACGTGTCAAGACGCATCAGGACATGGCCATGGCACGTGTCAGGACGCGTCAGGACATGGCAGGGCGTGGCCATGGCACGAGTCAGGATGTCGCAGGACATGGTAGGGCGTAGCCATGGTATGAGTCGGGACGTCGCAGGACATGGCAGGGCGTGGCCATGGCACGAGTCGGGACATTGCAGGACGTGTCAGGACATGGCCATGGCACGTGTCAGGACGCGTCAGGACATGGCATGGCGTGGCCATGGCACGAGTCAGGACGTCGCAGGACATGGCAGGATATGGCCATAGTACGTGTCAGGACGCGTCCGGACATGGCCATGGAACGCGTTTGGACATGGCAGGGCGTGGCCATGGCATGACTCATGACGTCGCAGGATATGGCAGGGCGTGGCCATGGCAAGAGTCAGGACGTCGCAGGATGCGTCAGGACATGGCCATCGCACGTGTCAAGACGCGTCAGGACATGGCAGTGGCACGTGCCAAGACACGTCAGGACATGGCAGGGCTTGGCCATGGCATGACTCATGACGTCGCAGGACATGGCAGGGCGTGGCCATGGCAAGAGTCAGGACGTCGCAGGACGCGTAAGGACATGGCCATGGCACGTGTCAGGACGCATCAGGACATGCCATGGCACGTGTCAGGACGCGTCAGGACATGGCAGGGCGTGGCCATGGCACGAGTCGGGACGTCGCAGGACATGGCCATGGTACGTGTCAGGACTTGACTATGGCACGACATCGCACTACGTCGCTCCAAGCCGCACCACGTCGCACCAGCGTCGGGGGATGGCCAGTCGACACGTGTCAGGACATGGCCATGGCACGAGTCAGGACGTCGCAGGACGAGTCAGGACATGGCCATGGCACGTGTCAGGACATAGCAGTGGCACGTGTCAGGACACGTCAGGACATGGCAGGGCGAGGCCATGGCATGACTCATGACGTCGCAAGACATGGCAGGGCGTGGCCATGGCAAGAGTCAGGACGTTGCAGGACGCGTCAGTACATGGCCATGGCACGTGTCAGGACGCATCAGGATATGGCCATGGCATGTGTCAGGACGCATCAGGACATGGCCATGGCACGTGTCAGGACGCGTCAGGACATGGCAGGGCGTGTCCATGGCATGAGTTGAGACATCGCAGGACATGGCAGGGCGTGGCCATGGCACGAGTCGGGACGTCGCAGCACGTGGCAAGGCGTGGCCATGGCAAGAGTCAGGACGCCGCAGGACGCGTCAGGACATGGCCATGGCACGTGTTAGGACGCATCAGGACATGCCATGGCACGTGTCAGGACGTATCATGACATGGCCATGGCACGTGTCAGGACGCGTCAGGACATGGCAGGGCGTGGCCATGGTACGAGTCGGGACGTCGCAGGACATGGCAGGGCGTGGCCATGGCACGTGTCAGGACGCGTCAGGACATGGCAGGACGTGGCCATGGCACGAGTCGGGACGTCGCAGGACATGGCAGGGCGTGGCCATGGCACGAGTCGGGACGTCGCAGCACGTGACAGGGCGTGGCCATGGCAAGAGTCAGGACGCCGCAGGACGCGTCAGGACATGGCCATGGCACGTGTTAGGACGCATCAGGACACGCCATGGCACGTGTCAGGACGTATCATGACATGGCCATGGCACGTGTCAGGACGCGTCAGGACATGGCAGGGCGTGGCCATGGTACGAGTCGGGACGTCGCAGGACAGGGCAGGGCGTGGCCATGACACGTGTCAAGACGCATCAGGACATGGCCATGGCACGTGTCAGGACGCGTCAAAACATGGCAGGGCGTGGCCATGGCACGAGTCGGGACGTCGCAGGACATGGCAGGGCGTGGCCATGGCATGAGTCGGGACGTCGCAGGACATGGCAGGGCGTGGCCATGGCACGAGTCGGGACGTCGCAAGACGTGTCAGGACATGGCCACGGCACGTGTCAGGACGTGTCAGGACATGGCAGGGCGTGGCCATGGCAAGAGTCAGGACGTCACAGGACGCGTCAGGACATGGCCATGGCACGTGTCATGACGCGTCCGGACATGGCCATGGCACGTGTCAGGACACGTCAGGACATGGCAGGGCGTGGCCATGGCACAAGTCGGGACGCATCAGGACCTTTACGTTAGCGGACCTACAGGTCGGCTAAGATCCCCTACCCACCTTTCATGTGACTCGTGATGGGCGTTTGATTATTCTAAGTCGAGACAGCATTAGCAATTGAAGAGCTTAGTTAGGATGGGTGGAACTACAACCCCTCGAACTGGCTCGATAAAGTCTGGGAGATTAGATAAGCTGGTGCCATGGCACGTGTTAGGACGTATCAAAACATGGCCATGGCACGTGTCAGGACGCGTAAGGACATGGTAGAGCGTGGCCATGGCACGAGTCGGGACGTCGCAGGACATGGCAAGGCGTCGCCCTGGCACGTGTCAAGACGCATCAGGATATGGCCATGGCACGTGTCAGGACGCGTCAGGACATGGCACGGCGTGGCCATGGCACGAGTCGGGATGTCGCAGGACATGGTAGGGCGTGGCCATGGTATGAGTCGGGACGTCGCAGGACGCGTCAGGACATGGCCATGCCACGTATCACGACGCATCAAGACATGCCATGGCACGTGTCAGGACATGGCAGGGCGTGGCCATGGCACGAGTCAGGACGCGTCAGGACATGGCATGGCGTGGCCATGGCACGAGTCATGACATCGCAGGACATGGCAGGATATGGCCATGGTACGTGTCAGGACGCGTCCGGACATGGCCATGGAACGCGTTAGGACATGGCTGGGCGTGGCCATGGCATGACTCATGATGTCGCAGGACATGGCAGTGCGTGGCCATGGCAAGAGTCAGGACGTCGCAGGATGCGTCAGGACATGGCCATCGCACCTGTCAAGACGAGTCAGGACATGGCAGTGGCACGTACCAAGACACGTCAGGACATGGCAGGGCTTGGCGGCATGACTCATGACGTCGCAGGACATGGCAGGGCGTGGCCATGGCAAGAGTCAGGACGTCGCAGGACGCGTAAGGACATGGCCATGGCACGTGTCAGGACGTATCAGGACATGCCATGGCACGTGTCAGGTCGCGTCAGGACTTGGTAGGATATAGTCAGTGTACGTGTCAGGACGTGTCAGGACATGGCCATGGTACATGTCAGGACGTGGCCATGGCAGGACATCGCACTACGTCGCTCCAAGCCGCACCACGTCGAACCACGTCTAATTCTAACCAATGCTTTAAAACATGTCAAGCGCAATGATGTTGGTGGTCGTTGGCGGCGGTGGTGGAAAGAGGGAGTGGTTTGAGCGGTAGTGTCGGGCGACGGCCGGTCGACACGTGTCAGGACTTGGCCATGGCACGAGTCAGGACGTCGAAGGACGAGTCAGGACATGGCCATGGCATGTGTCAGGACGCGTCAGGACATGGCAGTGGCACGTGTCAGGACACGTCAGGACATGGCAGGGCGTGGCCATGGCAGGACTCATGACGTCGCAGGACATGGCAGGGCCTGGCCATGGCAAGACTTAGGACGTCGCAGGACGCGTCAGGACATGGCCATGGCACGTGTCAAGACGCATCAGGACATGGCAATGGCATGTGTCAGGACGCATTAGGACATGCCATGGCACATGTCAGGACGTGTCAGGACATGGCATGGCGTGTCAATGGCACGAGTCGGGACGTCGCAAGAAATGGCAGGGCGTGGCCATGGCACGTGTCATGATGTATCAGGACATGGCCATGGCACGTGTCAAGACGCGTCTGAACATGGCAGGGCGTGGAGATGGCACGAGTCGGGACGTCGCAGGACATGGCAGGGCGTGGCCATGGCACGAGTCGGGACGTCGCAGGACATGGTAAGGCGTGTTCATGGCACGAGTCGGGACGTCGCAGGACGTGTCAGGACATGGCCATGGCATGTGTCCAGACGCGTCAGGAAATGGTAGGCGTGGCCATGGCACGAGTCAGGACGTCGCAGGATATGGCCATGGCACGCGTCTGGACGTGGCAGGGCGTGGTCATGGCACGAGTCAATACGTCACAGGACGTGGCAGGATATGGTCATGGTACGTGTCAGGACGCGTCAGGACGTGGCCATGGCACGATTCAGGACTTCGCAGGACATGGCAAGATATGGTTATGGTATGTGTCATGACATGTCAGGCCATGGCCATGGAACGTGTCAGGACGTCGCAGGACATGGCAGGATATGGTCATGGTACGTGTCAAGACGTGTCAGGCCATGGCCATGGTACGTGACAGGACATCGCAGGACATGGAAGGATATGGTCATGGTACGTGTCAGGACATGGCCATGGTACTTATCAGCACGTGACCATGGCACGACATCGCACTACGTCGCTCCAAGCAGCACCTCGTCGCACCACGTCTAATTATAACCAATGCTTAGAAACATGTCAAGCGCAATGATGTTGGTGGTCGTTGGCGGCGGTGGTGGAAAGTCGGGCGACGGTCGGTCGACACGTGTAAGGACATGGTCATTGTACGAGTCAGGACGTCGCAAGACGAGTCAGGACGTCGCAAGACGAGTCAGGACATAGCCATGGCACGTGTCAGGACGCGTCAGGACATGGTAGTGGCACGTGTCAGGACACGTCAGGACATGGAAGGGCGTGGCCATGGCATGACTAATGACGTCGCAGGACATGGTAGGGCGTGGCTATGGAAAGAGTTAGGACGTCGCAGGACGCGTCAGGACATGGCCATGGCACGTGTCCGGACGCATCAGGACATGGCCATGGCAAGTGTCAGGACGCGTCAGGACATGGCAGGGCGTGGCCATGGCACGAGTCGGGACGTCGCAGGACATGGGAGGGCGTGGCCATGGCACGTGTCAAGACGCATCAGGACAGGGCCATGGCACGTGTCAGGACGCGTCAGGACATGGCAGGGCGTGGCCATGGCACGAGTCGGGACGTCGCAGGACATGGCAGGGCGTGGCCATGGCACGAGTCGGGACGTCGCAGGACATGGCAAGGCGTGGCGGCACGAGTCGGGATGTCGCAGGTCGTGTCAGGACAAGGCCATGCACGTGTCAGGACGCGTCAGGACATGGCAGGGCGTGGCCATGGCACGAGCCAGGACGTCGCAGGACATGGTAGGATATGGTCATGGTACGTGTCAGGACGCGTCCGGACATGGCTATGGCACGCGTCAGGACGTGGCAAGGCGTGGCCACGGCACGAGTCAGGACGTTTGTAGGACATGGCCATGGAACGCGTCAGGATGTGGCTGGGAGTGGTCATGGCACGAGTAACAACGTCGCAGGACATGGCAGGATATGGCCATGGTACGTGTCAGGCCGTGTCAGGACGTGGCCATGGCACGATTCAAGACGTCTCAGGACATGGCTGGATATGATCATGGTACGTGTCATGACGTGTCAGGCCATGGCCATGGTACATGTAAGGACGTCGCAGGACATGGCAGGATATGGTAATGGTAAGTGTCAGGACGTGTCAGGCCATGGCCATGAGACGTGTAAGGTCGCGCAGGACATGGCAGGGTATGGTCATGGTAAGTGTCAGGACGTGTCAGGACTTAGCCATGGTACGTGTCAAGACGTGGCCATGGAACGACATCGCACTACGTCGCTTCAAGCCGCACCACGTCGCACCACGTCAATTGCAAACAATTGCTTAGAAAAATTTCAAGCGCAATGATGTTGGCGGCGGTGGTGTAAAGTCGGGGTGGATCGAGCGGTAGCGTCGGGCGACGGCCGGTCAACACGTGTCAGGACATGGCCATGGCACAAGTCAGGACATCGAAGGACGAGTCAGCACATGGCCATGGCACGTGTCAGGACGCGTCAGGACATGGCAGTGGCACGTGTCAGGACACGTCAGGACATGGCAGGGCGTGGCCATGGCAGGACTCATGACGTCGCAGGACATGGCAGGGCCTGGCCATGGCAAGACTTAGGACGTCGCAGGACGCGTCAGGACATGGCCATGGCACGTGTCAAGACGCATCAGGACATGGCCATGGCATGTGTCAGGATGCATCAGGACATGCCATGGCACATGTCAGGACGTGTCAGGACATGGCATGGCGTGGCGATGGCACGAGTCGGGACGTCGCAGGACATGGCAGGGCGTGGCCATGGCACGTGTCATGACGTATCAGGACATGGCCATGGCATGTGTCAGGACGCGTCTGGACATGGCAGGGCGTGGAGATGGCACGAGTCGGGACGTCGCAGGACATGGCAGGGCTTGGCCATGGCACGAGTCGGGACGTCGCAGGACATGGCAGGGCGTGGCCATGGCACGAGTCAGGACGTCGCAGGACGTGTCAGTACATGGCCATGGACAGGCCATGGCACGTGTCCAGACGCGTCAGGAAATGGCAGGGCGTGGCCATGGCACGAGTCAGGACGGCGAAGGATATGGCCATGGCACGCGTCAGGACATGGCAGGGCATGGTCATGGCACGAATCAAGACGTCACAGGACGTGGCAGGATATGGTCATGGTACGTGTCAGGACGTGGCCATGGCACGATTCAGGACATCGCAGGACATGGCAAGATATGGTTATGGTATGTGTCATGACGTGTCAGGCCATGGCCATGGAACGTGTCAGGACGTCGAAGGACATGGCAGGATATGGTCATGGTACGTGACAAGTTGTGTCAGGCCATGGCCATGGTACGTGACAGGACTTCGCAGGACATGGCAGGATATGGTCATGGTACGTGTCAGGACATGGCCATGGTACGTATCAGCACGTGACCATGGCACGACATCGCACTACATCGCTCCAAGCCGCACCACGTCGCACCACGTCTAATTCTAACCAATGCTTAGAAACATGTCAAGCGCAATGATGTTGGTGGTTGTTGGCGGCGGTGGTGGAATGTCGGGGTGGTACAAGCAATAGCGTCGGGCGACGACCGGTCGACACGTGTAAGGACATGGTCATTGTACGAGTCAGGACGTCGCAGGACGAGTCAGGACATGGCCATGGCACGTGTCAGGACGCGTCAGGACATGGCAGTGGCACGTGTCAGGACACGTCAGGACATGGAAGGGCGTGGCCATGGCATGACTCATGACGTCGCAGGACATGGCAGGGCGTGGCTATGGCAAGAGTTAGGACGTCGCAGGACGCGTCAGGACATGGCCATGGCACGTGTCAGGACGCATCAGGACATGGCCATGGCATGTGTCAGGACGCGTTAGGACATGGCAGGGCGTGGCCATGGCACGAGTCGGGACGTCGCAGGACATGGGAGGGCGTGGCCATGGCACGTGTCAAGACGCATCAGGACATGGCCATGGCACGTGCCAGGACGCGTCAGGACATGGCAGGGCGTGGCCATGGCACGAGTCGGGACGTCGCAGGACATTGCAGGGCGTGGCCATGGCACGTGTCAGGATGCGCCAGGACAAGGCAGGGCGTGGCCATGGCACGAGTTAGGACGTCGCAGGACATGGTAGGAACGCGTCAGGACGTGGCAGGGAGTGGTCATGGCACGAGTAAGGAAGTCGTAGGACATGGCAGGATATGGCCATGGTACGTGTCAGGCCGTGTCAGGACGTGGCCATGGCACGATTCAAGACGTCTCAGGACATGGCTGGATATGATCATGGTACGTGTCATGACGTGTCAGGCCATGGCCATGGTACGTGTAAGGACGTCGCAGGACATGGCAGGATATGGTCATGGTACGTGTCAGGACGTGTCAGGCCATGGCCATGAGACGTGTAAGGACGCGCAGGACATGGCAGGGTATGGTCTTGGTACGTGTCAGGACGTGTCAGGACTTGGCCATGGTACGTGTCAGGACGTGGCCATGGAACGACATCGCACTACGTCGCTCCAAGCCGCACCACGTCGCACCACGTCTATTGCTAACAATTGCTTAGAAAAATTTCAAGCGCAATGATGTTGGCGGCGGAGGTGTAAAGTCGGGGTGGATCGAGCGTTAGCATCGGGCGACGGCCGGTCGACACGTGTCAGGACATGGCCATGGCACGAGTCAGGACGTCGCAGGACGAGTCATGACATGGCCATGGCACGTGTCAGGACGCTTCAGGACATGGCAGTGGCACGTGTCAGGACACGTCAGGACATGGCAGGGCGTGGCCATGGCATGACTCATCACGTCGCAGGACATGGCAGGGCGTGGCCATAGCAAGACTCAGGATGTCGCAGGACGCGTCAGGAGATAGCCATGGCACGTGTCAAGACGCGTCAGGACATGGCAGTGGCACGTGTCAGGACACGTCAGGACATGGAAGGGCGTGGCCATGGCATGACTCATGACGTCGCGGGACATGGCAGGGCGTGGCCATGGCAAGAGTCAAGACGTCACAGGACGTGTCAGGACATGGCCATGGCACGTGTCAGGACGCATCAGAACATGCCATGGCACGTGTTAGGACGCGTCAGGACATGGCAGGGCGTGGCCATGGCACGTGTCAGGACACATCAGGACATGGCCATGACACGTGTCAGGACGCGTAAGGACATGGCAGGGCGTGGCCATGGCACGAGTCGGGACGTCGCAGGACATGGCAGGGTGTGGCCATGGCACGAGTCGGGATGTCGCAGGACATGGCAGGGCGTGGCCATGGCACGAGTTGGCACGTCGCAGGACGTGTCAGGACATGGCCATGGAATGTGTCAGGACGCGTATGGACATGGCAGGGCGTGGCCATGGCACGAGTCAGGACGTCGCGGGACATGGCAGGATATGGCCATGGTACGTGTCAGGACGTGTCTGGACATGGCCATGGCACGAGTCAGGACGTAGCAGGACATGGCAGGATATGGCCATGGTACGTGTCAGGACGCGTCAGAACATGGCCATGGTACGTGTCAGGACGCATCAGGACGTGGCCAGGGCACGATTCAGGACGTCACAGGACAGGGCAGGATATGATCATGGTATGTGTCATGACGTGTCAGGCCATGGCCATGGAACGTGTTAGGACGTCGAAGGACATGGCAGGATATTGTCATGGTACGTGTCAAGACGTGTCAGGCCATGGCCATGGTACGTGACAGGACATCGCAGGACATGGCCGTGGCACGTGTCAGGACATAGTAGTGGCACGTGTCAGGACACGTCAGGACATAGCAGGGCGAGGCCATGGCATGACTCATGACGTCGCAAGACATGGCAGGGCGTGGCCATGGCAAGAGTCAGGACGTTGCAGGACGCGTCAGTACATGGCCATGGCACGTGTTTGGACGCATCAGGACATGGCCATGGCATGTGTCAGGACGCATCAGGACTTGGCCATGGCACATGTCTGGACGCATCAGGACATGGCAGGGCGTGTCCATGGCACGAGTTGGGACGTCGCATGACATGGCAGGGCGTGGCCATGGCACGTGATAGGACGCATGACATGGCCTTGCCACGTTTCAGGACGCGTCAGGATATGGCAGGGCGTGGCCATGGCACAAGTCGAGACGTCGCAGGACATGGCAGGGCGTGGCCATGGCACGAGTCGGGTCGTGCAGGACATGGCCATGGCACGAGTTGGGACGTCGCAGGACGTGTCAGGACATGGCCATGGCACGTGTCAGGACGCATCAGGACATGGCAGGGTGTGGACATGGCACGAGTCAGGACGTCGCAGGACATGGCCATGGTACGTGTCAGGACGCGTCCGGACATGGCCATTGCACGCGTCAAGACGTGGCAGGGCGTGGCCATGGCACGAGTCAGGACGTCACAGGACATAGCCATGGCACACGTCAGGACGTGGTAGGGCGTGGTCATGGCACGAGTTATGATGTCGCAGGACATGGCAGGATATGGCCATGGTACGTGTCAGGATGCGTCAAGACGTGGCCATGGCACAATTCAGGACGCGTCCGGACGTGGCCATGGCAGGGACGTGGCACATGGCCTGATCATGGTACGTGTCATGACGTGTCAGGCCATGGCCATGGTACGTGTAAGGACGTCGCAGGACATGGCTGGATATGGTCATGGTACGTGTCTGGACATGTCAGGCCATGGCCATGGTACGTGTAAGGACGCGCAGGACATGGCAGGGTATAGTCATGGTACGTGTCAGGACGTGTAAGGACGCGCAGGACATGGCCTGGGTATGGTCATGGTACGTGTCAGGACGTGTCAGGACTTGGCCATGGTACGTGTCAAGACGTGGCCATGGCACGACATCGCATTACGTCGCTCCAAGCCGCACCACGTCGCACCACGTCTATTGCTAACCAATTCTTAGAAACATGTCAAGCACAATGATGTTGGTGGTCGTTGGCGGCGGTGGTGGAAAGTCGGGGTGGTTCGAGCGGTAGCGTCGGGCGACGGCCGGTCGACACGTGTCAGGACATGGCCATGGAACGAGTCAGGACGTCGCAAGATGAGTCAGGACATGGCCATGGCACGTGTCAGGACGCGTCAGGACATGGCAGTGGCACGTGTCAGGACACGTCAGGACATGGCAGGGCGTGGCCATGGCACGTGTCAGGACGCATCCGGACATGGCAGGGCGTGGCCATGGCAAGAGTAAGGACGTCGCAGGACGCGTCAGGACATGGCCATGGCACGTGTCAGGCTAGTCAGGACATGGCAGTGGCACGTGTCAGGACACATCAGGACATGGCAGGGCGTGGCCATGGCATGACTCATGACGTCGCAGGACATGGCAGGGCGTGGCCATGGCAAGAGTCAGGACGTCGCAGGACGCGTCAGGACATGGCCATGGCACGTGTCAGGACGCATCAGGACATGCCATGGCACGTGTCAGGACGCGTCAGGACATGGCAGGGCGTGGCCATGGCACGAGTCGGGACGTCGCAGGACATGGCAGGGCGTGGCCATGGCACGTGTCAGGACGCATCAGGACATGGCCATGGCACGTGTCAGGACGCGTCAGGACATGGCAGGACGTGGCCATGGCACGAGTCGGGAAGTCGCAGGACATGGCAGGGCGTGGCCATGGCACGAGTCGGGACGTCGCAGCACGTGGCAGGGCGTGGCCATGGCAAGAGTCAGGACGTCGCAGGACGCGTCACGACATGGCCATGGCACGTGTTAGGACGCATCAAGACATGCCATTGCACGTGTCAGGACGTATCATGACATGGCCATGGCACGTGTCAGGACGCGTCAGGACATGGCAGGGCGTGGCCATGGCACGAGTCGGGACGTCGCAGGACAGGGCAGGGCGTGGCCATGGCACGTGTCAAGACGCATCAGGACATGGCCATGGCACGTGTCAGGACGCGTCAAAACATGGCAGGGCGTGGCCATGGCACGAGTCGGGACGTCGCAGGACATGGCAGGCCGTGGCCATGGCATGAGTCGGGGCGTCGTAGGACATGGCAGGGCGTGGCCATGGCACGAGTCGGGACGTCGCAGAACGTGTCAGGACATGGCCATGGCACGTGTCAGGACGCGGCAGGACATGGCAGGGCGTGGCCATGGCACGAGTCAGGACGTCGCAGGACATGGCAGAATATGGCCATGGTTTGTGTCAGGACGCGTCCGGACATGGCCATGGCACGCGTCAGGACATGGCAGGGCGTGGCCATGGCATGACTCATGACGTCGCAGGACATGACAGGGCGTGGCCATGGCAAGAGTCAGGACGTCGCAGGACGCGTCAGGACATGGCCATGGCACGTGTCAGGACGCGTCAGGACATGGCAGTGGCATGTGTCAAGACACGTCAGGACATGGCAGGGCGTTGCCATGGCATGACTCATGACGTCGCGGGACATGGTAGGGCGTGGCCATGGCAAGAGTCAGGACGTCGCAGGACGCGTCAGGACATGTCCATGGCACGTGTCAGGACGCATCAGGACATGCCATGGCACGTGTCAGGACACGTCAGGACATGGCAGGGCGTGGCCATGGCACGAGTCGGGACGCATCAGGACATGCCATGGCACGTGTCAGGACGTATCAAAACATGGCCATGGCACGTGTCAGGACGCGTCAGGACATGGTACAGCGTGGCCATGGCACGAGTCGGGACGTCGAAGGACATGGCAGGGCGTGGCCATGGCACGTGTCAAGACGCATCAGGACATGGCCATGGCACGTGTCAGGACGCGTCAGGACATGGCAGGGCGTGGCCATGGCACGAGTCGGGATGTCGCAGGACATGGTAGGGCGTGGCCATGGTATGAGTCGGGACGTCGCAGGACATGGCACGTGTCAGGACGTATCAGGACATGGCCATGGCACGTGTCAGCACGTGTCAGGACGAGTAAGGACATGGAAGTGGCATGAGTGGGGACGTCGCAGGACGTGTCAGGACATGGCCATGGCATGTGTCAGGACGCGTCAGGACATGGCAGGGTGTGGACATGGCACGAGTCAGGACGTCGCAGGACATGGCAGGATATGGCCATGGTACGTGTCAGGACGCGTCCGTACATGGCCATGGCACGCGTCAAGACGTGGCTGGGCGTGGCCATTGAACGAGTCAGGACGTCACAGGACATAGCCATGGCACGCGTCAGGACGTGGCAGGGCGTAGTCATGGCACGAGTCAGGATGTCGCAGGACATGGTAGGATATGGCCATGGTACGTGTCAGGACGCGTCAGTACGTGGCCATGGTGCGTGTCAGGACGCGTCAGGACGTGGCCGTGGCACTATTCAGGATGTCGCAGGACATGGCAGGATCTGATCATGGTACGTGTTATGACAGGTCAGGCCATGGCCATGGTACGTGTAAGGACTTCGCAGGTCATGGCAGGATATGGTCATGGTACGTGTCAGGACGTGTCTGGCCATGGCCATGGCACGTGTCAAGACGCGTCAGTATATAGCAGGGCATAGTCATGGTACGTGTCAGGACGTGTAAGGACGCGCAGGGCATGGCCTAAGTATGGTCATGGTATGTGTCAGGATGTGTCAGGACTTGGCCATGGTACGTGTCAAGACGTGGCCATGGCACGACATCGCATTACATCGCTCCAAGCCGCACCACGTCGCACCACGTCTATTGCTAACCAATGCTTAGAAACATGTCAAGCACAATGATGTTGGTGGTCGTTGGCGGCGGTGGTGGAAAGTCGGGGTGGTTCGAGCGGTTGCGTCGGGTGACGGCCGGTCGACACGTGTCAGGACATGGCCATGGCACGAGTCAGGACGTCGCCGGATGAGTCAGGACATGGCCATGGCACGTGTGAGGACGGTCAGGACATGGCAGTGGCACGTGTGAGGACACGTCAAGACATGGCAGGGCGTGGCCATGGCACGTGTCAGGACGCATCAGGACATGGCAGGGCGTGGCCATGGCAAGAGTCAGGACGTCGCAGGACGCGTCAGGACATGGCCATGGCACGTGTCAGGACGCGTCAGGACATGGCAGTGGCACGTGTCAGGACACATCAGGACATGGCAGGGCGTGGCCATGGCATGACTCATGACGTCGCAGGACATGGCAGGGCGTGGCCATGGCAAGAGTCAGGACGTCGCAGGACGCGTCAGGACATGGCCATGGCACGTGTCAGGACGCATCAGGACATGCCATGGCACGTGTCAGGACGCGTCAGGACATGGCAGGGCGTGGCCATGGCACGAGTCGGGACGTCGCAGGACATGGCAGGGCGTGGCCATGGCACGTGTCAGGACGCATCAGGACATGGCCATGGCACGTGTCAGGACGCGTCAGGACATGGCAGGACGTGGCCATGGCACGAGTCGGGACGTCGCAGGACATGGCAGGGCGTGGCCATGGCACGAGTCGGGACGTCGCAGCACGTGGCAGGGCGTGGCCATGGCAAGAGTCAGGACGCCGCAGGACGCGTCAGGACATGGCCATGGCACGTGTTAGGACGCATCAGGACATGCCATGGCACGTGTCAGGACGTATCATGACATGGCCATGGCACGTGTCAGGACGCGTCAGGACATGGCAGGGCGTGGCCATGGCACGAGTCGGGACGTCGCAGGACATGGCAGGGCGTGGCCATGGCACGTGTCAAGACGCATCAGGACATGGCCATGGCACGTGTCAGGACGCGTCAAAACATGGCAGGGCGTGGCCATGGCACGAGTCGGGACGTCGCAGGACATGGCAGGGCGTGGCCATGGCATGAGTCGGGACGTCGCAGGACATGGCAGGGCGTGGCCATGGCACGAGTCGGGACGTCGCAGGACGTGTCAGGACATGGCCATGGCACGTGTCAGGACGCGTCAGGACATGGCAGGGCGTGGCCATGGCACGAGTCAGGACGTCGCAGGACATGGCAGGATATGGCCATGGTACGTGTCAGGACGCGTCCGGACATGGCCATGGCACGCGTCAGGACGTGGCAGGGCGTGGCCATGGCACGAGTCAGGACGTCGCAAGACATGGCCATGGCACGCGTCAGGACGTGGCAGGGCGTGGTCATGGCACGAGTCAGGATGTCGCAGGACATGGCAGGATATAGTCATGGTACGTGTCAGGACGTGTCAGGACATGGCCATGGTACGTGTCAGGACGTGACCATGGCACGACATCGCATGACGTCACTCCAAGCTGCACCACGTCGAACCACGTCTAATTCTAACCAATGCTTTGAAACATGTCAAACGCAATGATTTTGGTGGTCGTTGGCGGCGGTGGTGGAAAGTCAGGGTGGTTTGAGCAGTAGCGTCAGGCGATTGGCGGTAGACACGTGTCAGATAATGGCCACGGCACGAGTCAGGATGTCGCAGGGCGAGTCAGGACATGGCAATGGCATGTGTCTGGACGCGTCAGGACATGGCAGTGGCACGTGTCACGACACGTCAGGACATGGCAGGCCATGACCATGGCATGACTCATGACGTCGCAGGACATGGCAGGGCGTGGCCATGGCATGACTCATGACGTCGCAGGACGCGTCAAGACAAGGCCATGGCAAGAGTCAGGACGTCGCAGGACATGTCAGGACATGGCCATGGCAACTGTCAGGATGCATCAGGACATGCCATGGCACGTGTCAGGACGTATCAGGACATGGCCATGGCACGTGTCAGGACGAGTCAGGACATGGTAGAGCGTGGCCATGGCACGAGTCGGGACGTCGCAGGACATGGGCAGGGCGTGGCCATGGCACGTGTCAAGACGCATCAGGACATGGCCATGGCACGTTTCAGGACGCGTCAAGACATGGCAGGGCGTGGCCATGGCACTAGTCGAGATGTCGCAGGACATTGCAGGGCTTTGCCATGGCATGAGTCGGGACGTCGCTGAACATGGGAGGGTATGGCCATGGCACGAGTCGGGATGTCGCAGGACGTGTCAGGACATGGCCATAGCACGTGTCACGACGCGTCAGGACATGGTAGGGCGTGGCCATGGCACGAGTCAGGACGTCGTAAGACTTGACAGGATATGGCCATGGTACGTGTCAGGACGCGTCCGAACATGGCCATGGCACGCGTCAGGACATGGCTAGGCGTGGCCATGGCATGACTCATGACGTCACAGGACATGGCAAGGCAAGAGTCAGGACCTCGCAGGACGCGTCAGGACATGGCCATGGCACGTGTCAAGACGCGTCAGGACATGGCAGTGGCACGTGCCAAGACACGTCAGGACATGGCAGGGCGTGGCCATGGCATGACTCATGACGTCGCAGGACATGGCAGGGCGTGGCCATGGCAAGAGTCAGGACGTCGCAGGACGCGTCAGGACATGGCCATGGCACGTGTCAGGACGCATCTGGACATGCCATGGCACGTATCAGGACGCGTCAGGACATGGCAGGGCGTGGCCATGGCACGAGTCGGGACGTCGCATGACATGGCCATGGTACGTGTCAAGACGTGACAATGGCACGACATCGCACTACGTCGCTCCAAGCAGCACCATGTCGCACCAGCGTCGGGCGATGGCCGGTCGACACGTGTCAGGACATGGCCATGACACGAGTCAGGACGTCGCAGGACGAGTCAGGACGTCGTAGGACGAGTCAGGACATGGCCATGGCACGTGTCAGGACATAGTAGTGGCACGTGTCAGGACACGTCAGGACATAGCAGGGCGAGGCCATGGCATGACTCATGACGTCGCAAGACATGGCAGGGCGTGGCCATGGCAAGAGTCAGGACGTTGCAGGACGCGTCAGTACATGGCCATGGCACGTGTCAGGACGCATCAGGACAAGGCCATGGCATGCGTCAGGACGCATCAGGACATGGCCATGGCCATGGCACATGTCTGGACGCGTCAGGACATGGCAGGGCGTGTCCATGGCACGAGTTGGGACGCCGCAGTACATGGCAGGGCGTGGCCATGGCACGTGTCGGGACGCATCAGGACATGGCCTTGCCACATGTCAGGACGCGTCAGGATATGGCAGGGCGTGGCCATGGTACGAGTCGAGACGTCACAGGACATGGCAGGGCGTGGCAATGGCACGAGTCGGGACGTTGCAGGACATGGCAGGGCATGGCCATGGCACGAGTGGGGACGTCACAGGACGTGTCAGGACATAGCCATGGCACGTGTCAGGACGCGTCAGGACATGGTAGGGCGTGGCCATGGCACGAGTCAGGACGTCGCAGGACATGGCAAGATATGGCCATGGTACATGTCAGGACGCGTCCGGACATGGCCATGGCACGCGTCAAGACGTGGCAGGGCGTGGCTATGGCACGAGTCGGGACATCGCAGGACATGGCAGGGCATGGCCATGGCACGAGCCGGGACGTCGCAGGACATGGCAGGGCGTGGCCATGGCACGAGTCAGGATGTCGCAAGACATGGCAGGATATGGCCATGGTACGTGTCAGGACGCGTCAGGACGTGGCCATGGTACGTGTCAGGACGCGTCATAACGTGGCCATGGCACGATTCAGGACGTCGCAGGACATGGCAGGATACGATCATGGTACGTATCATGACATGTCAGGCCATGGCCATGGTACGTGTAAGGACGTCACAGGACATGGCAGGATATGGTCATGGTACGTGTCAGGACGTGTCAGGCTATGGATATGATAAGTGTAAGGACGCGCAGGACATGGCAGGGTATAGTCATGGTACGTGTTAGGACGAGTAAGGACGCGCAGGACATGGCCTGGGTATGGTCATGGTACGTGTCAGGATGTGTCAGGACTTGGCCATGGTACGTGTGAAGACGTGGCCATGGCACGACCTCGCAGTACGTCGCTCCAAGCCGCACCACATCGCACCACGTCTATTGCTAACCAATGCTTAGAAACATGTCAAGCACAATGATGTTGTTGGTCGTTGGCAGCGGTGGTGGAAAGTCAGGGTGGTTCGAGCGGTAGCGTTGGGCGACGGCCGGTCGACACGTGTCAGGACATGGCAATGGCACGAGTCAGGACGTCGCAGGATGAGTCAGGACATGGCCATGGCACGTGTGAGGACATAGCAGTGGCACGTGTCACGACACGTCAGGACATGGCAGGGCGAGGCCATGGCATGACTCATGACGTCGCAAGACATGGCAGGGCGTGGCCATGGCAAGAGTCAGGACGTTGCAGGACGCGTCAGTACATGGCCATGGCACGTGTCAGGACGCATCAGGACATGGCCATGGCATGTGTCAGGACGCATCAGGACATGGCCATGGCACGTGTCAGGACGCGTCAGGACATGGCAGGGCGTGTCCATGGCACGAGTTGGGACGTCGCAGGACATGGCAGGGCGTGGCCATGGCACGTGTCAGGACGCATCAGGACATGGCCATGGCACGTGTCAGGACGCGTCAGGACATGGCAGAGCGTGGCCATGGCACGAGTCGGGACGTCGCAGGACATGGCAGGGCGTGGCCATGGCACGAGTCGGGACGTCGCAGGACATGGCAGGGCGTGGCCATGGCACGAGTCGGGACGTCGCAGGACGTGTCAGGACATGGCCATGGCACGTGTCAGGACGCGTCAGGACATGGCAGGGCGTGGCCATGGCACGAGTTAGGACGTCGCAGAACATGGCAGGATATGGCCATGGTCGTGTCAGGACGCATTAGGACATGGCATGGCACGCGTCAGGACGCGTCAGGACATGGTAGGGCGTGGCCATGGCACGAGTCGGGACGTCGCAGGACATGGCAGGGCGTGGCCATGGCACGCGTCTGGACGTGGCAGGGCGTGGTCATGGCACGAGTCAGGATGTCGCAGGACATGGCAGGATATGGTCATGGTACGTGTCAGGATGTGTCAGGACATGGCCATGGTACGTGTCTGGACATGACCATGGCACGACATCGCACTACGTCACTCCAAGCCGCACCACGTCGAACCACGTCTAATTCTAACCAACGCTTAGAAACATGTCAAACGCAATGATGTTGGTGGTCGTTGGCGGCGGTGGTGGAAAGTTGGGGTGGTTCGAGCAGTAGCTTCGGGCGATTGGCGGTCGACACGTGTCAGATAATGGCCACGGCACGAGTCAGGACGTTGCAGGGCGAGTCAGGACATGGCTATGGCATGTGTCTGGACGCGTCAGGACATGGCAGTGGCACGTGTCACGACACGTCAGTACATGGCAGGGCATGACCATGGCATGACTCATGACGTCGCAGGACAGGGCAGGGCGTGGCCATGCCATGACTCATGACGTCGCAGGACGCGTCAGGACATGGCCATGGCAAGAGTCAGGACGTCGCAGGACGTGTCAGGACATGGCCATGGAAACTGTCAGGATGCATGGGGACATGCCATGGCACATGTCAGGACGTATCAGGACATGGCCATGGTACGTGTCAGGACGAGTCAGGACATGGTAGAGCGTGGCCATGGCACGAGTCGGGACGTCGCAGGACATGGCAGGGCGTGGCCATGGCACGTGTCAAGACGCATCAGGACATGGCCATGGCACGTGTCAGGACGCGTCAGGACATGGCAGGGCGTGGCCATGGCACGAGTCGGGATGTCGCAGGACATGGCAGGGCGTGGCCATGGCAGGAGTCGGGACGTCGCAGGACATGGCAGGGCGTGGCCATGGCACGAGTCGGGACGTCGCAGGACGTGTCAGGACATGGCCATGGCACGTGTCAGGACGCGTCAGGACATGGCAGGGCGTGGCCATGGCACGAGTCAGGACGTCGCAGGACATGGCAGGATATGGCCATGGTACGTGTCAGGACGCGTCCGGACATGGCCATGGCACGCGTCAGGACATGGCAGGGCGTGGCCATGGCATGACTCATGACGTCACAGGACATGGCAAGGCGTGGCCATGGCAAGAGTCAGGACGTCGCAGGACGCGTCAGGACATGGCCATGGCACGTGTCAAGACGCGTCAGGACATGGCAGTGGCACGTGCCAAGACACGTCAGGACATGGCAGGGCGTGGCCATGGCATGACTCCTGACGTCGCAGGACATGGCAGGGCGTGGCCATGGCAAGAGTCAGGACGTCGCAGGACGCGTCAGGACATGGCCATGGCACGTGTCAGGACGCATCAGGACATGGCAGGGCGTGGCCATGGCACGAGTCGGGATGTCGCAGGACATTGCAGGGCGTGGCCATGGCATGAGTCGGGACGTCGCAGGACATGGCAGGGTATGGCCATGGCACGAGTCGGGACGTCGCAGGACGTGTCAGGACATGGCCATTGCACGTGTCACGACGCATCAAGACATGGCAGGGCGTGGCCATGGCACGAGTCAGGACGTCGTAGGACATGACAGGATATGGCCATGGTACGTGTCAGGACGCGTCCGGACATGGCCATGGCACGCCTCAGGACATGGCAGGGCGTGGCCATGGCATGACTCATGACGTCACAAGACATGGCAGGGCATGGCCATGGCAAGAGTCACGACGTTGCAGGACGCGTCAGTACATGGCCATGGCACGTGTCAGGACGCATCAGGACATGTAATAGAATGTGTCAGGACGCATTAGGACAAGGCCACGGCACGTGTCAGGACGCGTCAGGACATGGCAGGGCGTGTCCATGGCACGAGTTGGGACGTCGCAGGACATGGCAGGGCGTGGCCATGGCACGTGTCAGGACGCATCAGGACATGGCCTTGCCACGTGTCAGGACGCGTCAGGACATGGCAGGGCGTGGCCATGGCACGAGTCGAGACGTCGCAGGACATGGCAGGGCGTGGCCATGGCACGAGTCGGGAGGTCGCAGAACATGGCAGACGTGGCCATGGCACGAGTCGAGACGTCACAGGACGTGTCAGGACATGGCCATGGCACGTGTCAGGACGCGTTAGGACATGGCAGTGCATGGCCATGGCACGAGTCAGGACGTCGCAGGACATGGCAGGATATGGCCATGGTACGTATCAGGACGCATCCGGACATGGCCATAGCACGCGTCATGACGTGGTAGGGCGTGGCCATGGCACGAGTCAGGACGTCACAGGACATGGCCATGGCACGCGTCAGGACGTGGCAGGGCGTGGTCATGGCACGAGTCAGGATTTCACAGGACATGGCAGGATATGGTCATGGTACGTGTCAGGACGTGTCAGGGCATGGCCATGGTACGTGTCAGGACGTGACCATGGCACGACATCGCACTACGTCACTCCAAGCCGCACCACGTCGAACCACGTCTAATTCTAACCAACGCTTAGAAACATGTCAAGCGCAATGATGTTGGAGGACGTTGGCGGCGGTGGTGGAAAGTCGGGGTGTTCGAGCAGTAGCGTCGGGCGACGATCGGTCGACACGTGTCAGATAATGGCCACGGCACGAGTAAGGACGTCGCAGGGCGAGTCAGGACATGGCCATGGCATGTGTCTGGACGCGTCAGGACATGGCAGTGGCACGTGTCACGACACGTCAGGACATGGCAGGGCATGACCATGGCATGACTCATGACGTCGCAGGAAAGGGCAGGGCATGGCAATGGCATGACTCATGACATCGCAGGACGCGTCAGGACATGGGCATGGCAAGAGTCAGGACGTCGCAGGACGCGTCATGACATGGCCATGGCAACTGTCAGGACGCATCATGACATGCCATGGCACGTGTCAGGACGTATCAGGACATGGCCATGGCACATGTCAGGACGAGTCAGGACATGGTAGAGCGTGGCCATGGCACGAGTCGGGACGTCGCAGGACATGGCAGGGCGTGGCCATGGCATGTGTCAAGACGCATCAGGACATGACCATGGCACGTGTCAGGACGCGTCAGGACATGGCAGGGCGTAGCCATGGCACGAGTCGGGATGTCGCAGGACATTGCAGGGCGTAGCCATGGCATGTGTCAGGACATCGCAGGACATGGCAGGGTGTGGCCATGGCACGAGTCGGGACGTCGCAGGACGTGTCAGGACATGGCCATGGTACGTGTCACGACGCGTCAGGACATGGCAGGGCGTGGCCATGGCACGAGTCAGGACGTCATAGGACATGACAGGACATGGCCATGGTACGTGTCAGGACGCGTCCGGACATGGCCATGGCACGCGTCAGGACATGGCAGGGCGTGGCCATGACATGACTCATGACGTCACAAGACATGGCAAGGCGTGGCCATGGCAAGAGTCAGGACGTCGCAGGACACGTCAGGACTTGGCCACGACACGTGTCAAGACGAGTCAGGACATGGTAGTGGCACGTGCCAAGACACGTCAGGACATGGAAGGGCGTGGCCATGGAAAGACTCCTGACGTCGTAGGACATGGCAGGGCTTGGCCATGGCAAGAGTCAGGACGTCGCAGGACGCGTCAGGACATGGCCATAGCACGTGTCAGGACGCATCAGGACATGGCAGGGCGTGGCCATGGCACGAGTCGGGATGTCGCAGGACATTGCAGGGCATAGCCATGGCATGAGTCGGGACGTCGCAGGACATGGCAGGGTGTGGCCATGGCACGAGTCGGGACGTCGCAGGACGTGTCAGGACATGGCCATGGTACGTGTCACGACGCGTCAGGACATGGCAGGGCGTGGCCATGGTACGAGTCAGGACGTCGTAGGACATGACAGGATATGGCCATGGTACGTGTCAGGACGCGTCCGGACATGGCCATGGCACGCGTCAGGACATGGCAGGGCGAGGCCATGGCATGACTCATGACGTCACAAGACATGGCAGGGCATGGCCATGGCCAGAGTCAGGACGTTGCAGGACGCGTCAGTACATGGCCATGGCACGTGTCAGGACGCATCAGGACATGTAATAGAATGTGTCAGGACGCATTAGGACAAGGCCACGGCACGTGTCAGGACGCGTCAGGACATGGCAGGGCGTGTCCATGGCACGAGTTGGGACGTCGCAGGACATGGCTGGGCGTGGCCATGGCACGTGTCAGGACGCATCAGGACATGGCCTTGCCACGTGTCAGAACGCGTCAGGACATGGTAGAGCATGGCCATGGCACGAGTCGAGACTTCGTAGGACATTGCAGGGCGTGGCCATGGCACGAGTCGGGACGATGCAGGACATGGCAGGAGTGGCCATGGCACGAGTCGAGACGTCGCAGGACGTGTCAGGACATGGCCATTGCACGTGTCAGGACGCGTCAGGACATGGCAGGGTGTGGACATGGCACGAGTCAGGACGTCGCAGGACATGGCAGGACATGGCCATGGTACGTATCAGGACGCATCCGGACATGGCCATAGCACGCGTCATGACGTGGTAGGGCGTGGCCATGGCACGAGTCAAGACACGTCAGGACATGGAAGAGCGTGGCCATGGCATGACTCATGACGTCGCAGGACGTGGCAGGGCGTGGTCTTGGCACGAGTCAGGATTTCACAGGACATGGCAGGATATGGTCATGGTACGTGTCAGGACGTGTCAGGGCATGGCCATGGTACGTGTCAGGACGTGACCATGGCACGACATCGCACTACGTCACTCCAAGCCGCACCACGTTGAACCGCGTCTAATTCTAACCAATGCTTAGAAACATGTCAAGCGCAATGATGTTGGAGGACGTTGGCGGCGGTGGTGGAAAGTCGGGGTCGTTCGAGCAGTAGCGTCGGGCGACGGCCGGTCGACACGTGTCAGATAATGGCCACGGCACGAGTCAAGACGTCGCAGGGCGAGTCAGGACATGGCTATGGCATGTGTCAGGACGCGTCAGGACATGGCAGTGGCACGTGTCACGAAATGTCAGGACATGGCAGGGCATGACCATGGCATGACTCATGACGTCGCAGGACAGGGCAGGGCGTGGCCATGGCATGACTCATGAAGTCGCAGGACGCGTCAGGACATAGGCATGGCAAGAGTCAGGGCGTCGCAGGACGCGTCAGGACATGGCCATGGAAACTGTCAGGACGCATCAGGACAAGCCATGGCATGTGTCAGGACGTATCAGGACATGGCCATGGCACGTGTCAGGACGAGTCAGGACATGGTAGAGCGTGGCCATGGCACGAGTCGGGACGTCGCAGGACATGGCAGGGCGTGGCCATGGCATGTGTCAAGACACATCAGGACATGACCATGGCACGTGTCAGGACGTGTCAGGACATGGAAGGGCGTAGCCATGGCACGAGTCGGGATGTCGCACGACATTGCAGGGCGTAGCCATGGCATGTGTCGGGACGTCGCAGGACATGGCAGGGTGTGGCCATGGCACCAGTCGGGACGTCGCAGGACGTGTCAGGACATGGCCATGGTACGTGTCACGACGCGTCAGGACATGGCAGGGCGTGGCCAAGGCACGAGTCAGGACGTCGTAGGACATGACAGGATATGGCCATGGTACGTGTCAGGACGCGTCCGGACATGGCCATGGCACGCGTCAGGACATGGCAGGGCGTGGCTATTACATGATTCATGACGTCACAGGACATGGCAAGGCGTGGCCATGGCAAGAGTCAGGACGTCGCAAGACACGTCAGGACTTGGCCATGGCACGTGTCAAGACGAGTCAGGACATGGTAGTGGCACGTGCCAAGACACGTCAGGACATGGCAGGGCGTGGCCATGGAAAGACTCCAGACGTCGTAGGACATGGCAGGGCTTGGCCATGGCAATAGTCAGGACGTCGCAGGACGCGTCAGGACATGGCCATGGCACGTGTTAGGACGCATCAGGACATGGCATGGCACGTATCAGGACGCGTCAGGACATGGCAGGGCATGGCCATGGCACGAGTCCGGACGTCGCATGACATGGCCATGGTACGTGTCAGGACGTGACTATGGCACGACATCGCACTACGTCGCTCCAAGCCGCACCATGTCGCACCAGCCTCAGGCGATGGCCGGTTGACACGTGTCAGGACATGGCCACGACACGAGTCAGTACGTCGCAGGACGAGTCAGGACATGGCCATGGCACGTGTCAGGACATAGTAGTGGCACGTGTCAGGACAAGTCAGGACATAGCAGGGCGAGGCCATGGCATGACTCATGACGTCGCAAGACATGGCAGGGCGTGGCCATGGCAAGAGTCAGGACGTTGCAGGACGCGTCAGTACATGGCCATGGCACGAGTCAGGACGCATCAGGACATGCCATGGCATGTGTCAGGACGCATCAGGACATGGCCATGGCACATGTTTGGACGCGTCAGGACATGGCAGGGCGTGGCCATGGTAAGACTCCTGACGTCGTAGGACATGGCAGGGCTTGGCCATGGCAAGAGTCAAGACGTCGCAGGACGCGTCAGGACATGGCCATAGCACATGTCAGGACGCATCAGGACATGGCATGGCACGTATCAGGACGCGTCAGGACATGGCAGGGCATGGCCATGGCACAAGTCTGGACGTCGCATGACATGACCATGGTACGTGTCAGGACGTGACTATGGCACGACATTGCACTACGTCGCTCCAAGCCGCACCATGTCGCACCAGCGTCGGGCGATGGCTGGTCGACACGTGTCAGGACATGGCCATGACATGAGTCAGTACGTTGCAGGACGAGTCAGGACATGGCCATGGCACGTGTCAGGACATAGTAGTGGCACGTGTCAGGACACGTCAGGACATAGCAGGGCGAGGCCATGGCATGACTCATGACGTCGCAAGACATGGTAGGGCGTGGCCATGGCAAGAGTCAGGACGTTGCAGGACGCGTTAGTACATGCCCATGGCACGTGTTAGGACGCATCAGGACATGGCCATGGCATGTGTCAGGACGCATCAGGACATGGCCATGGCACACATCTGGACGCGTCAGGACATGGCAGGGCGTGGCCATGGTACGAGTCGAGACGTCGCAGGACATGGCAGGGCGTGGCCATGGCACGAGTCGGGACGTTGCAGGACATGGCAGGGCATGGCCATGGCACGAGTGGGGACGTCGCAGGACGTGTCAGGACATGGCCATGGCACGTGTCAGGACGCGTCAGGACATGGCAGGGTGTGGACATGGCACGATTCAGGACGTCGCAGGACACGGCAGGATATGGCCATGGTACGTGTCAGGACGCATCCGGACATGGCCATGGCACGCGTCAAGACGTGGCAGCGCGTGGCCATTGCACGAGCCAAGACGTCACAGGACAAAGCCATTGCACGCGTCAGGACGAGGCAGGGCGTGGTCATGGCACGACTCAGGATGTCGCAGGATATGGCAGGATATGGCCATGGTACGTGTCAGCACGCGTCAGGACGTGGCCATGGTACGTGTCAGGACGCGTCAGAACGTGGCCATGGCACGATTCAGGATGTCGCAGGACATGGCAGGATATGATCATGGTACGTGTCATGACATGTCAGGCTATGGCCATGATAAGTGTAAGGACGCGCAGGACATGGCAGGGTATAGTCATGGTCAGTGTCAGGACAAGTAAGGACGCGCAGGACATGGCCTGGGTATGGTCATGGTACGTGTTAGGACGTGTCACGACTTGGCCATGGGACGTGTGAAGACGTGGCCATGGCACGACCTCGCAGTACGTCGCTCCAAGCCGCACCACGTCGCACCACGTCTATTGCTAATCAATGCTTAGAAACATGTCAAGCACAATGATGTTGTTGGTCGTTGGCGGCGGTGGTGGAAAGTCGGGGTGGTTCAAGAAGTAGCGTCGAGCGACGGCCGGTCGACACGTGTCAGGACATGGCCATGGCACGAGTCAGGACGTCGCAGGATGAGTCAGGACATGGCCATGGCACGTGTGAGGACATAGCAGTGGCACATGTCAGAACATGGCAGGGCGAGGCCATGGCATGACTCATGACGTCGCAAGACATGGCAGGGCATGGCCATGGCCAGAGTCAGGACGTTGCAGGACGCGTCAGTACATGGCCATGGCACGTGTCAGGACGCATCAGGACATGTAATGGAATGTGTCAGGACGCATCAGGACATGGCCATGCCACGTGTCAGGACGTGTCAGGACATGGCAGGGCGTGTCCATGGCACGAGTTGGGACGTCGCAGGACATGGCAGGGCGTGGCCATGGCACGTGTCAGGACGCATCAGGACATGGCCTTGCCACGTGTAAGGACGCGTCAGGACATGGCACAGCGTGGCCATGGCACGAGTCGAGACGTCGCAGGACATGGCAGGGCGTGGCCATGGCACGAGTCGGGACGATGTAGGACATGGCAGGGCGTGGCCATGGCACGAGTCGGGACGTTGCAGGACGTGTCAGGACATAGCCATGGCACGTGTCAGGACGCGTATGGACATGGCAGGGTGTGGACATGGCACGAGTCAGGACGTCGCAGGACATGGAAGGATATGGCCATGGAACGTATCAGGACGCATCCGGACATGGCCATAGCACGCGTCACGACGTGGTAGGGCGTTGCCATGGCACGAGTCAGGACGTCACAGGACATGGCCATCGCACGCGTCAGGACGTGGCAGGGTGTGGTCATGGCACGAGTTAGGATGTCGCAGGACATGGCAGGATATGGTCATGGTACGTGTCAGAACGTGTCACGACATGGCGATGGTACGTGTCAGGACGTGACCATGGCACGACGTCGCACTACGTCACTCCAAGCCGCACCACGTCGAACCACGTCTAATTCTAACAATTGCTTAGAAACATGTCAAGCGCAATGATGTTGGTGGACGTTGGAGGCGGTGGTGGTAAGTTGGGGTGTTCGAGCAGCAGCGTCGGGCGACGGCCGGTCGACACGTGTCAGATAATGGCCACGGCACGAGTCAGGACGTCGCAGGGCGAGTCAGGACATGGCCATGGCATGTGTCTGGACGCGTCAGGACATGGCAGTGGCACGTGTCACGACACGTCAGGACATGGAAGGGCATGACCATGGCATGACTCATGACGTCGCAGGACAGGGCAGGGCGTGGCAATGGCATGACTCATGACGTCGCACGACGCGTCAGGACATGGGCATGGCAAGAGTAAGGACGTCGCAGGATGCGTCAGGAATGGCCATGGCAACTGTAAGGACGCATCAAGACATGCCATGGCACGTGTCACGACGTATCAGGACATGGCCATGGCACGTGTCAAGACGAGTCAGGACATTGTAGAGCATGGCCATGGCACTAGTCGGGACGTCACAGGACATGGCAGGGCGTGGCCATGGCACGTGTAAGGACGCATCAGGACATGGCCATGGCATGTGTCAGGACGCGTCAGGACATGGCAGGGCGTGGCCATGGCACGAGTCGGGATGTCGCAGGACATTGCAGGGCATAGCCATGGAATGAGTCGGGACGTCGCAGGACATGGCAGGGTGTGGCCATGGCACGAGTCGGGACGTCGCAGGACGCGTCAGGACATGGCCATGGTACGTGTCACGACGCGTCAGGACATGGCAGGGCGTGGCCATGGCACGAGTCAGGACGTCGTAGGACATGACAGGATATGACCATGGCCAGAGTCAGGACGCGTCCGGACATGGCCATGGCACGCGTCAGGACATGGCAGGGCGAGGCCATGGCATGACTCATGACGTCCCAAGACATGGCAGGGCATGGCCATGGCCAGAGTCAGGACGTTGCAGGACGCGTCAGTACATGGCCATGGCACGTGTCAGGACGCATAGGACATGTAATAGAATGTGTCAGGATGCAATAGGACATGGCCCTGGCACGTGTCAGGACGCGTCTGGACATGGCAGGGCGTGTCCATGGCACGAGTTGGGACGTCGCAGGAAATGGCAGGGCGTGGCCATGGCACGTGTCAGGACGCATCAGGACATGGCCTTGCCACGTGTCAGGACGCGTCAGGACATGGCAGAGCATGGCCATGGCACGAGTCGAGACGTCGTAGGACATGGCAGGGCGTGGCCATGGCACAAGTCGGGACGATGTAGGACATGGCAAGGCGTGGCCATGGCACGAGTCGGGACGTCGCAGGACGTTTCAGGACATGGCCATGGCATGTGTCAGGACGCGTCAGGACATGGCAGGGTGTGGACATGGCACGAGTCAGGACGTCGCAGGACATGGCAGGATATGGCCATGGCGCGAGTCGGGACGTCGCAGGACGTTTCAGGACATGGCCATGGCACGTGTCAGGACGCGTCAGGACATGGCCATAGCACGCGTCACGACGTGGTAGGGCGTGGCCATGGCACGAGTCAGGACGTCACAGGACATGGCCATGGCACGCGTCAGGACGTGGCAGGGCGTGGTCATGGCACGATTCAGGATGTCGCAGGACATGGCAGGATATGGTCATGGTACGTGTCAGGACGTGTCAGGACATGGCCATGGTACGTGTCAGGACGTGACCATGGCACGACAGCGCACTACGTCACTCCAAGCCGCACCACGTCGAACCACGTCTAATTCTAACCAATGCTTAGAAACATTTCAAGCGCAATGATGTTGGTGGACGTTGGCGGCGGTGGTGAAAAGTCGGGGTGGTTAGAGCAGTAGCGTCGGGTGACGGCCGCTCGACACGTGTCAGATAATGGCCACGGCACGAGTCAGGACGTCGCAAGGCGAGTCAGGACATGGCCATGGCATGTGTCTGGACGCGTCAGGACATGGCAGTGGCACGTGTCACGAAACGTCAGGACATGGCAGGGCATGACCATGGCATGACTCATGATGTCGCAGGACAGGGCAGGGCGTGGCCATGGCATGACTCATGACGTCGCAGGACGCGTCAGGACATGGGTATGGCAAGAATCAGGACGTCGCAGGACGCGTCAGGACATGGCCATGGCAACTGTTAGGACGCATCATGACATGGCATGGCACGTGTCAGGACGTATCAGGACATGGCCATGGCACGTGTCAGGACGAGTCAGGACATGGTAGAGCGTGGCCATGGCACGAGTCGGGACGTCGCAGGACATGGCAGGGCATGGCCATGGCATGTGTCAAGACGCATCAGGACATGGCCATGGCACGTGTCAGGACATGGCAGGGCATAGCCATGGCATGAGTCGGGATGTCGCAGGACATTGCAGGGTGTAGCCATGGCATGTGTCGGGACGTCGCAGGACATGGCAGGGTGTGGCCATGGCACGAGTCGGGACGTCGCAGGACGTGTCAGGACATGGCCATGGTACGTGTCACGACGCGTCACGACATGGCAGGGCGTGGCCATGGCACGAGTCAGGACGTCGTAGGACATGACAGGATATGGCCATGGTACGTGTCAGGACGCGTCCGGACATGGCAGGGCGTGGCCATGGCACGAGTCAGGACGTCGTAGGACATGACAAGATATGGCCATGGTACGTGTCAGGACGCGTCCGGACATGGCCATGGCACGCATCAGAACATGGCAAGGCGTGGCCATGACATGACTCATGACGTCACAGGACATGGCAAGGCGTGGCCATGGCAAGAGTCAGGACGTCGCAGGACGCGTAAGGACATGGCCATGGCACGTGTCAAGACGAGTCAGGACATGGTAGTGGCACGTGCCAAGACACGTCAGGACATGGTAGGGCGTGGCCATGGAAAGACTCCTGACGTCGTAGGACATGGCAGGGCGTGGCCATGGCAAGAGTCAGGACGTCGCAGGACGCGTCAGGACATGGCCATGGCACGTGTCAGGACGCATCAGGACATGGCATGGCACGTATCAGGACGCGTCAAGATATGGCAAGGCATGGCCATGGCACGAGTCGGGACGTCGCATGACATGACCATGGTACGTGTCAGGACGTGAATATGGCATGACATCGCACTACGTCGCTCCAAGCCGCACCATGTCGCACCAGCGTCGGGCGATGGCCGGTCGACACGTGTCAGGACATGGCCATGACACGAGTCAGTACGTCACAGAACGAGTCAGGACATGGCCATGGCTCGTGTCAGGACATAGTAGTGGCACGTGTCAGGACACGTCATGACATAGCAGGGCGAGGCCATGGCATGACTCATGACGTCGCAAGACATGGCAGGGCGTGGCCATGGCAAGAGTCAGGACGTTGCAGGACGCGTCAGTACATGGCCATGGCACGTGTCAGGACGCATCAGGTCATGGCCATGGCATGTGTCAGGACGCATCAGGACATGGCCATGGCACATGTCTGGACGCGTCAGGACATGGCAGGGCGTGTCCATGGCACGAGTTGGGACGCCGCAGGACATGGCAGGGCGTGGCCATGGCACGTGTCGGGATGCATTAGGACATGGCCTTGCCACATGTCAGGACGCGTCAGGATATGGCAGGGCGTGGCCATGGTACGAGTCGAGACGTCGCAGGACATGGCAGGGCGTGGCCATGGCACGAGTCGGGACGTTGCAGGACATGGCAGGGCATGGCCATGGCACGAGTGGGGACGTCGCAGGACGTGTCAGGACATGGCCATGGCACGTGTCAGGACGCGTCAGGACATGGCAGGGTGTGGACATGGCACGATTCAGGACGTCGCAGGAGATGGCAGGATATGGCCATGGTACGTGTCAGGACGCGTCCGGACATGGCCATGGCACGCGTCAAGACGTGGCAGGGCGTGGCCATTGCACGAGTTAGGACGTCACGGGACATAGCCATGGCACGCGTCAGGACGTGGCAGGGCGTGGTCATGGCACGACTCAGGATGTCGCAAGACATGGCAGGATATGGCCATGGTGCGTGTCAGGACGCGTCAGGACGTGGCCATGGGACGTGTCTGGACGCGTCAGAATGTGGCCAGGGCACGATTCAGGACGTCGCAAGACATGGCAGGATATGATCATGGTACGTGTCATGACATGTCAGGCCATGGCCATGGTACGTGTAAGGACGTCGCAGGACATGGCAGGATATGGTCATGGTACGTGTCAGGACGTGTCAGGCTATGGCCATGATAAGTGTAAGGACGCGCAGGACATGGCAGGGTATAGTCATGGTACGTGTCAGGACGAGTAAGGGGGCGAAGGACATTGCTTGGGTATGGTCATGGTAAGTGTCAGGACGTGTCAGGACTTCGCCATGGTACGTGTAAAGACGTGGCCATCGCACGACATCGCAGTACGTCGCTCCAAGCCGCACCACGTCTCACCACGTCTATTGCTAACCAATGCTTAGAAACATGTCAAGCACAATGATGTTGTTGGTCATTGGCGGCGGTGGTGGAAAGTCAGGGTGGTTCGAGCGGTAGCGTCGGGCGATGGTCGGTCGACACGTGTCAGGACATGGCCATGGCACGAGTCAGGACGTCACAGGATGAGTCAGGACATGGCCATGGCACGTGTGAGGATGCGTCTGGACATGGCAGTGGCACGTGTTAGGACACGTCAGGACATGGCAGGGCGTGGCCATGGCACGTGTCAGGACGCATCAGGACATGGCCTGGCCACATGTCAGGACGCGTTAGGATATGGCAGGGCGTGGCCATGGTACGAGTCGAGACGTCGCAGGACATGGCAGGGCGTGGCCACGATACGAGTCGGGACGTTGCAGGACATGGCAGGGCATGGCCATGGCACGAGTGGGGACGTCGCAGGACGTGTCAGGACATGGCCATGGCACGTGTAAGGATGCGTCAGGACATGGCAGGGTGTGGACATGGCACGATTCAGGACGTCGCAGGACATGGCAGGATATAGCCATGGTACGTGTCAGGACGCGTCCGGACATGGCCATGGCACGCCTCGAGACGTGGCAGGGCGTGGCCATTGCACGAGTCAGGACGTCACGGGACATAGCCATGGCACGCGTCAGGACGTGGCAGGGCATAGTCATGGCACGAGTCAGGATGTCGCAGGACATGGTAGGATATGGCCATGGTACGTGTCAGGACGCGTCAGGACGTGGCCATGGTACGTGTCAGGACGCGTCAGGACGTGGCCATGGCACGATTCAGGACGTCGCAGTACATGGCAGGATATGATCATGATACGTGTCATGACATGTCAGGCCATGGCCATGGTATGTGTAAGGACTTCGCAGGACATGGCAGGATATGGTCATGGTACGTGTCAGGACGTGTCAGGCCATGGCCATGGTACGTGTAAAGACGCGCAGGACATGGCAGGGAATAGTCATGGTACGTGTCAGGACGAGTAAGGAGGCGAAGGACATTGCTTGGGTATGGTCATGGTAAGTGTCAGGACGTGTCAGGAGTTGGCCATGGTACGTGTGAAGACGTGGCCATGGCACGACATCGCATTACGTCGCTCCAAGCCGCACCACGTCGCACCACGTCTATTGCTAACCAATGCTTAGAAACATGTCAAGCACAATGATGTTGTTGGTCGTTGGCGGCGGTGGTGGAAAGTCAGGGTGGTTCGAGCGGTAGCATCGGGCGACGGCCGGTCGACACGTGTTAGGACATGGCCATGGCACGAGTCAGGACGTCACAGGATGAGTCAGGACATGGCCATGGCACGTGTGAGGACACGTCCGGACATGGCAGGGCGTGGCCATGGCACGTGTATGGACGCATCAAGACATGGCAGGGCGTGGCTATGGCAAGAGTAAAGACGTCGCAGGACGCGTCAGGACATGGCCGTGGCACGTGTCATGACACCTCAGGACATGGCAGTGGCATGTGTCAGGACACATCAGGACATGGCAGGGCGTGGCCATGGCATGACTCATGACGTCGCAGGACATGGCAGGGCGTGGCCATGGCAAGAGTCAGGACGTCGCAGGACGTGTCAGGACGCGTCAGGACGTGGCCATGGTACGTGTCAGGACGCGTCAGGACGTGGCCATGGCACGATTCAGGACGTCGCAGTACATGGCAGGATATGATCATGATACGTGTCATGACATGTCAGGCCATGGCCATGGTACGTGTAAGGACTTCGCAGGACATGGCAGGATATGGTCATGGTACGTGTCAGGACGTGTCAGGCCATGGCCATGGTACGTGTAAAGACGCGCAGGACATGGCAGGGAATAGTCATGGTACGTGTCAGGACGAGTAAGGAGGCGAAGGACATTGCTTGGGTATGGTCATGGTAAGTGTCAGGACGTGTCAGGAGTTGGCCATGGTACGTGTGAAGACGTGGCCGTGGCACGACATCGCATTACGTCGCTCCAAGCCGCACCACGTCGCACCATGTCTATTGCTAACCAATGCTTAGAAACATGTCAAGCACAATGATGTTGTTGGTCGTTGGCGGCGGTGGTGGAAAGTCAGGGTGGTTCGAGCGGTAGCGTCGGGTGACGGCCGGTCGACACGTGTTAGGACATGGCCATGGCACGAGTCAGGACATCACAGGATGAGTCAGGACATGGCCATGGCACGTGTGAGGACGCGTCAGGACATGGCAGTGGCACGTGTGAGGACACGTCAGGACATGGCAGGGCGTGGCCATGGCACGTGTATGGACGCATCAGGACATGGCAGGGCGTGGCTATGGCAAGAGTAAAGACGTCGCAGGACGCGTCAGGACATGGCCGTGGCACGTGTCATGACACCTCAGGACATGGCAGTGGCATGTGTCAGGACACATCAGGACATGGCAGGGCGTGGCCATGGCATGACTCATGACGTCGCAGGACATGGGAGGGCGTGGCCATGGCAAGAGTCAGGACGTCGCAGGACGTGTCAGGACATGGCCATGGCATGTGTCAGGACGCATCAGGACATGCCATTGCACGTGTCAGGACGCGTCAGGACATGGCAGGGCGTGGCCATGGCACGAGTTGGGATGTTGCAGGACATTGCAGGGCGTGGCCATGGCATGAGTCGGGACGTCGCAGGACATGGCAGGGTGTGGCCATGGCACGAGTCGGGACGTTGCAGGACGTGTCAGGACTTGGCCATGGTACGTGTCACGACGCGTCAGGACATGGCAGGGCGTGGCCATGGCACGAGTCAGGACGTCGTAGGACATGACTAGATATGGCCATGGTACGTGTCAGGACGCGTCCGGACATGGCCATGGCACGCATCAGGACATGGCACGGCGTGGCCATGACATGACTCATGACGTCACAGGACATGGCAAGGCGTGGCCATGGCAAGAGTGAGGACATCGCAGGACGCGTAAGGACATGGCCAGGGCACGTGTCAAGACGAGTAAGGACATGGTAGTGGCACGTGCCAAGACACGTCAGGACATGGCAGGGCGTGGCCATGGAAAGACTCCTGACGTCGCAGGAAATGGCAGGGCGTGGCCATGGCAAGAGTCAGGACGTCGCAAGACGCGTCAGGACATGGCCAAGGCACGTGTCAGGACGCATCAGGACATGGCATGGTACGTATCAGGACGCGTCAAGACATGGCAGGGCATGGCCATGGCACGAGTCGGGACGTCGCATGACATGACCATGGTACGTGTCACGACGTGAATATGGCACGACATCGCACTACGTCGCTCCAAGCCGCACCATGTCGCACCAGCGTCGGGCGATGGCCGGTCGACACGTGTCATGACATGGCCATTACACGAGACAGTACGACGCAGGACGAGTCAGGACATGGCCATGGCACGTGTCATGACATAGTAGTGGCACGTGTGAGGACACGTCAGGACATAGCAGGGTGAGGCCATGGCATGACTCATGATGTCGCAAGACATGGCAGGGCGTGGCCATGGCAAGAGTCAGGACATTGCAGGACGCGTCAGTACATGGCCATGGCACGTGTCAGGACGCATCAGAACATGGCCATGGCAAGTGTCAGGACGCATCAGGACATGGCCATGGCACATGTCTGGACGCGTCAGGATATGGCAGGGCATGGCCATGGTACGAGTCAAGACGACGCAGGACATGGCAGGGCGTGGCCATGGCACGAGTCGGGACGTTGCAGGACATGGCAGGGCAAGGCCATGGCACGAGTGGGGACGTCGCAGGACGTGTCAGGACATGGCCATGGCACGTGTCAGGACGCGTCAGGACGTGGCAGGGCGTGGTCATGGCACGACTTAGGATGTCGCAGGACATGGCAGGATATGGCCATGGTACGTGTCAGGACGTGGCCATGGTACGTGTCAGGACGCGTCAGAACGTGGCCATGGCACGATTCAGGACGTCGCAGGACATGGCAGGATATGATCATGGTACGTGTCATGACATGTCAGGCCATGGCCATGGTACGTGTAAGGACGTCGCAGGACATGGCAGGATATGGTCATGGTACATGTCAGGACGTGTCAGGCTATGGCCATGATAAGTGTAAGGACGCGCAGGACATGACAAGGTATAGTCATGGTACGTGTCAGGACGAGTAAAGACGGGCATGACATGGCCTGGGTATGGTCATGGTACGTGTCAGGACGTGTCAGGACTTGGCCACTGTACGTGTGAAGACGTGGCCATGGCACGACCTCCCAGTACGTCGCTCCAAGCCGCACCACGTCGCACCATGTCTATTGCTAACCAATGCTTAGAAACATGTCAAGCACCATGATGTTGTTGGTCGTTGGCGGCGGTGGTGGAAAGTCGGGGTGGTTCGAGCGGTAGCGTCGGGCGACAGCCGGTCGACACGTGTCAGGACATGGCCATGGCACGAGTCAAAACGTCGCAGGATGAGTCAGGACATGGCCATGGAACGTGTGAGGACATAGCAGTGGCACATGTCAGAACATGGCAGGGCGAGGCCATGGCATGACTCATGACGTCGCAAGACATGGCAGGGCATGGCCATGGCCAGAGTCAGGACGTTTCAGGACGCATGAGTACTTGGCCATGGCACGTGTCAGGACGCATCAGGACATGTAATGGAATGTGTCAGGACGCATCAGGACATGGCCATGGCACGTGTCAGGACGCGTCAGGACATGGCAGGGCGTGTCCATGGCACGAGTTGGGACGTCGCAGGACATGGCAGGGCGTGGCCATGGCACGTGTCAGGACGCATCAGGACATGGCCTTGCCACGTGTCAGGACGCGTCAGGACATGGCAGAGTGTGGCCATGGCACGAGTCGAGACGTCGCAGGACATGGCAGGGCGTGGCCATGGCACGAGTCGGGACGATGCAGGACATGGCAGGGCGTGGCCATGGCACGAGTCGGGACGTCGCAGGACGTGTCAGGACATGGCCATGGCACGTGTCAGGACGCGTCAGGACATGGCAGGGTGTGGACATGGCACGAGTCAAGACGTCGCAGGACATGGCAGGATATGGCCATGGTACATATCAGGATGCATCCGGACGTGGCCATAGCACGCGTCACGACGTGGTAGGGCGTGGCCATGGCACGAGTCAGGACGTCACAGGACATGGCCATGGCACGCGTCAGGACGTGGCAGGGCGTGGTCATGGCAAGAGTCAGGATGTCGCAGGACATGGCAGGATATGGTCATGGTACGTGTCAAGACGTGTCAGGACATGGCCATGGTACGTGTCAGGACGTGACAATGGCACGACATCGCACTACGTCACTCCAAGCCGCACCACGTCGAACCACGTCTAATTCTAACCAATGCTTAGAAACATGTCAAGCGCAATGATGTTGGTGGACGTTGGCGGCGGTGGTGGAAAGTCGGGGTGTTCGAGCAGTAGCGTCGGGCGACAGCCGGTCGACACGTGTCAGATAATGGCCACTGCACGAGTCAGGACGTCGCAGGGCGAGTCAGGACGTGGCCATGGCATGTGTCTGGACGCGTCAGGACATGGCAGTGGCACGTGTCACGACACGTCAGGACATGGCAGGGCATGACCATGGCATGACTCATGACGTCGCAGGACAGGGCAGGGCGTGGCAATGGCATGACTCACGACGTCGCAGGACGCGTCAGGACATGGGCATGGAAAGAGTCAGGATGTCGCAGGATGCGTCAGGACATGGCCATGGAAACTGTCAGGACGCATCAGGACATGCCATGGCACGTGTCAGGACGTATCAGGACATGGCCATGGCACGTGTCAGCACGAGTCAGGACATTGTGAAGCGTGGCCATTGCATGAGTCGGGACGTCGCAGGACATGGCAGGGCGTGGCCATGGCACGTGTCAAGACGCATCAAGACATGGCCATGGCACGTGTCAGGACGCGTCAGGACATGGCAGGGCGTGGCCATGGCACAAGTCGGGATGTCGCAGGACATTGCAGGGCATAGCAATGGCATGAGTTGGGACGTCGCAGGACATGGTAGGGTGTGGCCATGGCACGAGTCGGGACGTTGCAAGACGTGTCAGGACATGGCCATGGTACGTGTCACGACGCGTCAGGACATGGCAGTGCGTGGCCATGGCACGAGTCAAGATGTCGTAGGACATGACAGGATATGGCCATGGTACGTGTCAGGACGCGTCCGGACATGGCCATGACATGCGTCAGGACATGGCAGGGCAAGGCCATGGCATGACTCATGACATCGCAAGACATGGCAGGGCAGGGCCTTGGCCAGAGTCAGGACGTTGCAGGACGCGTCAGTACATGGCCATGGCACGTGTCAGGACGCATCAGGACATGTAATAGAATGTGTCAGGACGCATTAGGAATGGCCATGGCACGTGTCAGGACGCGTCAAGACATGGCAGGGCGTGTCCATGGCACGAGTTGGGACGTCGCAGGACATGGCAGGGCGTGGCCATAGCACGTGTCAGGACGCATCAGGTCATGGCCTTGCCACGTGTCAGGACGCGTCAGGACATGGCAGAGCATGGCCGTGGCACGAGTCGAGACGTCATAGGACATGGCACGGCGTTGCCATGGCACGAGTCGGGACGATGCAGAACATGGCAGGGCGTGGCCATGGCACGAGTCGGGACGTCGCAGGACGTTTCAGGACATTGCCATGGCACGTGTCAGGACGCGTCAGGACATGGCAGGGTGTGGACATGGCACGAGTCAGGACGTCGCAGGACATGGCAAGATGTGGCCATGGTACGTATCAGGGCGCATCCGGACATGGCCATAGCACGCGTCACGACTTGGTAGGGCGTGTCCATGGCACGAGTCAGGACGTCACAGGACTTGGCCATGGCACGCGTCACGACAAGGTAGGGCGTGGCCATGGCACGAGTCAGGACGTCTTAGGACTTGGCCATGGCACGCGTCAGGACGTGGCAGGGCGTGGTCATGGCACGAGTCAGGATGTCGCAGGACATGGCAGGATATGGTCATTGAACGTGTCAGGACGTGTCAGGACATGGCCATTGTACGTGTCAGGACATGACCATGGCACGACATCGCACTACGTCACTCCAAGCCGCACCACGTCGAACCACGTCTAATTCTAACCAATGCTTAGAAACATGTCAAGCGCAATGATGTTGGTGGACGTTGGCGGCGGTGGTGGAAAGTCGGGGTGGTTAGAGCAGTAGCGTCGGGCGACGGCCGGTCGACATGTGTCAGATAATGACTACGGCACGAGTCAGGACGTCGCAGGGCGAGTCAGGACATGGCCTTGGAATGTGTCTGGACGCGTCAGGACATCGCAGTGGCACGTGTCACGAAACGTCAGGACATGGCAGGGCATGACCATGGCATGACTCATGACGTCGCAGGACAGGGTAGGGCGTGGCCATGGCATGACTCATGACGTCGCAGGGCGCGTCAGGACATGGGCATGGCAAGAGTCAGGACGTCGCAGGACGCGTCAGGACAAGGCCATGGCAACTGTCAGGACGCATCAGGACATGCCATGGCACGTGTCAGGACGTATCAGGACATGGCCATGGCACGTGTCAGGACGAGTCACGACATGGTAGAGCGTGGCCATGGCACGAGTCGGGACGTCGCAAGACATGGCAGGGCGTGGCCATGGCATGTGTCAAGACGCATCAGGACATGGCCATGGCACGTGTTCAGGACGCGTCAGGATATGGCAGGGCGTAGCCATGGCACGAGTCGGGATGTCGCAGGACATTGCAGGGCGTAGCCATGGCATGTGTCGGGACGTCGCAGGACATGGCAGGGTGTGGCCATGGCACGAGTCGGGACGTTGCAGGACGTGTCAGGACATGGCCATGGTACGTGTCACGACGCGTCAGGACATGGCAGGGCGTGGCCATGGTACGTGTCAGGACGCGTTCGGACATGGCAATGGCACCCGTCAGGACATGGCAGGCGTGGCCATGACATGAATCATGACATCACAGGACATGGCAAGGCGTGGCCATGGCAAGAGTCAGGACGTCGCAGGACGCGTCAGGACTTGGCCATGGCACGTGTAAAGACGAGTCAGGACATGGTAGTGGCACGTGCCAAGACACGTCAGGACATGGCAGGGCTTGGCCATTGCAAGAGTCAGGACGTCGCAGGACGCGTCAGGACATGGCCATGGCACGTGTCAGGACGCATCAGGACATGGCATGGCACGTATCAGGACGCGTCAAGACATGGCAGGGCATGGCCATGGCATGAGTCCGGACGTGACAATGGCACGACATCGCACTACGTCGCTCCAAGCCGCACCATGTCGCACCAGCGTCGGGCGATGGCCGGTCGACACGTGTCAGGACATGGCCATGACACGAGTCAGTACGTCGCAGGACGAGTCAGGACATGGCCATGGCACGTGTCAGGACATAGTAGTGGCACGTGTCAGGACACGCCAGGACATAGCAGGGAGAGGCCATGGCATGACTCATGACATCGCAAGACATGGCAGGGCGTGGCCATGGCAAGAGTCAGGATGTTGCAGGACACGTCAGTACATGGCCATGGCACGTGTCAGGACGCATCAGGACATGGCCATGGCATGTGTCAGGACGCATCAGGACATGGCCATGGCACATGTCAGGACGCGTCAGGACATGGCAGGGGGTGTCCATGCCACGAGTTAGGACGCCGCAGGACATGGCAGGGCGTGGCCATGGCACGAGTCGAGACGTCGCAGGACATGGCAGGGCGTGGCCATGGCACGAGTCAGGACGTTGCAGGACATGGCAGGGCATGGCCATGGCACTTGTGGGGACGTCGCAGGACGTGTCAGGACATGGCCGTGGCACGTGTCAGGACGCGCCAGGACATGGCAGGGTGTGGACATGGCACGAGTCAGGACGTCACAGGACATGGCAGGATATGGCCATGGTACGTGTCAGGATGCGTCCGGATATGGCCATGGCACGCGTCAAGACGTGGCAGGGCGTGGCCATTGCACGAGTCAGGACGTCACGGGACATAGCCATGGCACGCGTCAGGACGTGGCAGGGCATAGTCATGGCACGAGTCAGGATGTCGCAGGACATGGTAGGATATGGCCATGGTACGTGTCAGGAAGCGTCGGGACGTGGCCATGGTACGTTTCAGGACGCGTCAGGATGTGGCCATGGCACGATTCAGGACGTCGCAGGACATGGCAGGATATGATCATGGTACGTGTCATGACATGTTAGGCCATGGCCATGGTACGTGTAAGGACTTCGCAGGACATGGACGGATATGGTCATTGTACGTGTCAGGACGTGTCAGGCCATGGCCATGGTACGTGTAAAAACGCGCAGGACATGGCAGGGAATAGTCATGGTACGTGTCAGGACGAGTAAGGAGGCGCAGGACATTGCCTGGGTATGGTCATGGTAAGTGTGAGGACGTGTCAGGACTTGGCCATGGTACGTGTGAAGATGTGGCCATAGCACGACATCGCAGTACGTCGCTCCATGCCGCACCACGTCGCACCACGTCTATTGCTTACCAATGCTTAGAAACATGTCAAGAACAATGATGTTGTTGGTCGTTGGCGGCGGTGGTGGAATGTCAGGGTGGTTCGAGCGGTAGCGTCGGGCGACGGCCGGTCGACACGTGTCATGACATGGCTATGGCACGAGTCAGGACGTCGCAGGATGAGTCAGGACATGGCCATGGCAAGTGTGAGGACGCGTCAGGACATGGCAGTGGCACGTGTGAGGACGCGTCAGGACATGGCCATGGCACGTGTCATGACACCTCAGGACATGGCAGTGGCATGTGTCTGGACACATCAAGACATGGCAGGGCGTGGCCATGGCAAAAGTCAGGACGTCGCAGGACGCGTCAGGACATGGCCATGGCACGTGTCAGGACGCATCAGGACATGCCAGGGTGTGGACATGGCACGAGTCAGGACGTCGCAGTACATGGCAGGATATGGCCATGGTACGTGTCAAGACGCGTCCGGACATGGCCATGGCACGCGTCACGACGTTGCAGGGCGTGGCCATTGCACGAGTCAGGACGTGGCAGGGCGTAGTCATGGCACGAGTCAGGATGTCGCAGGACATGTCAGGATATGGCCATGGTACGTGTCAGGACGTGGCCATGGTACGTGTCAGGACGCGTCAAGACGTGGCCATGGCACGATTCAGGACGTCGCAGGACATGGCAGGATATGATCATGGTACGTGTCATGACATGCCAGGCCATGGCCATGGTACGTGTAAGGACTTCGCAGGACATGGCAGGATATGGTCATGGTACGTGTCAGGACGTGTCAGGCCATGGCCATGGTACGTGTAAGGACGCGCAGGACATGGCAGGGTATAGTTATGGCACGTGTCAGGACGAGAAAGGAGGAGCAGGACATTGCCTGGGTATGGTCATGGTAAGTGTCAGGAAGTGTCACGACTTGGCCATGGGACGTGTGAAGACGTGGCCATGGCACGACATCGCAGTACGTCGCTCCAAGCCGCATCACGTCGCACCACGTCGCACCACGTCAATTGCTAACCAATGCTTAGAAACATGTGTAGCACAATGACGTTATTGGTCGTTGGCGGCGCTGGTGGAAAGTCGGGGTGGTTTGAGCGGTAGCGTCGGGCGACGGCCGGTCGACACGTGTCAGGACATGGCCATGGCACGAGTCAGGACGTCGCCGGATGAGTCAGGACATGGCCATGGCACGTGTGAGGACGGTCAGGACATGGAAGTGGCACGTGTGAGGACACGTCAGGACATGGCAGGCGGTGGCCATGGCACGTGTCAGGACGCATCAGTACATGGCAGGGCGTGGCAATGGCATGAGTAAAGACGTCGCAGGACGCGTCAGGACATGGCCATGGCATGTGTCAGGACGCGTCAGGACATGGCAGTGGCATGTGTCAGGACACATCAGGACATGGCAGGGCGTGGCCATGGCATGACTCATGACGTCGCAGGACATGGCAGGGCGTGGCCATGGCAAGAGTTAGGACGTCACAGGACGCGTCAGGACATGGCCATGGCACGTGTCAGGACGCATCAAGACATGCCATTGCACGTGTCAGGATGCGTCAGGACATGACAGGGCGTGGCCATGGCACGAGTCGGGACGTCGCAGGACATGGTAGGGCGTGGCCATGTCACGTGTCTGGACGCATCAGGACATGGCCATGGCACGTGTCAGGACGCGTCAGGACCTGGCAGGACCTGGCCATGGCACGAGACGGGAACTCGCAGGACATGACAGGGCGTGGCCATGGCACGAGTCGGGACGTCGCAGCACGTGGCAGGGCGTGGCCATGGCAAGAGTCAGGATGTCGCAGGACGCGTTAGGACATGGCCATGGCATGTGTTAGGACGCATCAGGACATGCCATGGCACGTGTCAGGACGTATCAGAACATGGCCATGGCACGTGTCAGGACGCGTCAGGACATGGCAGGGCGTGGCCATGGCACAAGTCGGGACGTCGCAGGACATGGCAGGGCGTGGCCTTAGCATGTTTCAAGACGCATTAGGACATGGCCATGGCACGTGTCAGGACGCGTCAAAACATGTCAGGGCGTGGCCATGGCACGTGTCAGGACGTCGCAGGACATGGCAGGGCGTGGCCATGGCAAGAGTCGGGACGTTGCAGGACATGGTAGGGCGTGGCCATGGCACGAGTCGGGACGTCGCAGGACGTGTCAGGACATGGCCATGGCACGTGTCAGGACGCGTCAGGACATGGCAGGGTGTGGACATGGCACGAGTCAGGACGTCGCAGGACATGGAAGGATATGGCCATGGTACGTATCAGGACGCATTCGGACATGGCCATAGCACGCGTCAGGACGTGGTACGGCGTCGCCATGGCACGAGTCAGGACGTCACAAGACATAGCCATGGCACGCGTCAGGACGTGGTAGGGAGTGGTCATGGCACGAGTCAGGATGTCGCAGGACATGGCAGGATATGGTCATGGTACATGTCAGGACGTGTCAGGACATGGCCATGGTACGTGTCAGGACGTGACCATGGCACGACATCGCATGACGTCACTCCAAGCCGCACCACGTCGAACCACGTCTAGTTCTAACCAATGCTTAGAAACATGTCAAACGCAATGATGTTGGTGGTCGTTGGCGGTGGTGGAAAGTCGGGGTGGTTCAAGCAGTAGCGTCGGGCGATTGGCGGTCGACACGTGTCAGATAATGGCCACGGCACGAGTCAGGACGTCGCAGGGCGAGTCAAGACATGGCCAAGGCATGTGTCTGGACGCGTCAGGACATGGCAGTGGCACGTGTCACGACACGTCAAGACATGGTAGGGCATGACCATGGCATGACTCATGACGTCGCAGGACATGGCAGGGCGTGTCCATGGCATGACGCATGACGTCGCAGGACGCGTCAAGACATGGCCATGGCAAGAGTCAGGACGTCGCAGGACGCGTCAGGACATGGCCATGGCAACTGTCAGGATGCATCAGGACATGCCATGGCACGTGTTAGGACGTATCAGGACATTGCCATGGCACGTGTCAGGACGAGTCAAGACATGGTAGAGCGTGGCCATGGCACGAGTCGGGACGTCGCAGGACATGGCAGGGCGTGGCCATGGCACGTGTCAAGACGCATCAGGACATGGCCATGGCACGTGTCAGGACGCGTCAGGACATCGCAGGGCGTGGCCATGGCACGAGTCGGAATGTCGCAGGACATTGCAGAGCTTGGCCATGGCATGAGTCGGGATGTCGCAGGACATGGGAGGGTATGGACATGGCACGAGTTGGGACGTCGCAGGACGTGTCAGGACATGGCCATGGCACGTGTCACGACGCGTCAGGACATGGCAGGGCGTGGCCATGGCACGAGTCAGGACGTCGTAGGACATGACAGGATATGGCCATGGTACGTGTCAGTTCGCATCCGGACATGGCCATGGCACGCGTCAGGACATGGCAGGGCATGGCCATGGCATGACTCATGACGTCACAGGACATGGCAAGGCGTGGCCATGGCAAGAGTCAGGACGTCGCAGGACGCGTCAGGACATGGCCATGGCACGTGTCAAGACGCGTCAGGACGTGGTAGTGGCACGTGCCAAGACACGTCAGGACATGGCAGGGCATGGCCATGGAAAGACTCCTGACGTCGCAGGACATGGCAGGGCGTGGCCATGGCAAGAGTCAGAACGTCACAGGAGGCGTCAGGACATGGCCATGGCACGTGTCAGGACGCATCTGGACATGCATGGCACGTATCAGGACGCGTCAGGACATGGCAGGGCGAGGCCATGGCACGAGTCGGGACGTCGCATGACATGGCCATGGTACGTGTCAAGACTTGACTAAGGCACGACATCGCACTACGTCGCTCCAAGCCGCACCATGTCGCACCAGCGTCGGGCGATGGCCGGTCGACACGTGTCAAGACATGGCCATGACACGAGTCAGGACGTCGCAGGTCGAGTCAGGATATGGCCATGGCACGTGTCAGGACATAGTAGTGGCACGTGTTAGGACACATCACGACATAGCAGGGCGAGGCCATGGCATGACTCATGACGTCGCAAGACATGGCAGGGCGTGGCCATGGCAAGAGTCAGGACGTTGCAGGACGCGTCAGTACATGGCCATGGCACGTGTCAGGACGCATCAGGACATGGCCATGGCATGTGTTAAGACGCATCAGGACATGGCCTTGTCACATATCAGGACGTGTCAGGATATGGCAGGGCGTGGCCATGGCACGAGCCGAGACGTCGCAGGACATGGTAGGGCGTGGCTATGGCACGAGTCGGGACGCATCAGGACATGGCCTTGCCACATGTCAGGACGTGTCAGGATATGGCAGGGCGTGGCCATGGTACGAGTCGAGACGTCGCAGGACATGGCAGGGCGTGGCCATGGCACGAGTCGGGACGTTGCAGGACATGGCAGGGGATGGCCATGGCACGAGTGGGGACGTTGTAGGACGTGTCAGGACATGGCCATGGCACGTGTCAGGACGCGTCAGGACATGGCAGGGTGTGGACATGGCACGATTAAGGACGTCGCAGGACATGGCAGGATATGGCCATGGTACGTGTCAGGACGCGTCCGGACATGGCCATGGCACGCGTCAAGACGTGGCAGGGCGTGGCCATTGCACGAGTCAGGACGTCACGGGACATAGCCATGGCACGCGTCAGGACGTGGCAGGGCGTTGTCATGGCACGACTCAGGATGTCGCAGGACATGGCAGGATATGGCCATGGTACGTGTCACGACGCGTCAGGACGTGGCCATGGCACGATTCAGGACGTCGCAGGACATGGCAGGATAAGATCATGGTACGTGTCATGACATGTCAGGCCATGGCCATGGTACGTGTAAGGACGTCGCAGGACATGGCAGGATATGGTCATGGTACGTGTCAGGACGTGTCAGGCTATGGCCATGATAAGTGTAAGGACGCGTAGGACATGGCAGGGTATAGTCATGGTACGTGTCAGGACGAGTAAGGACGCGCAGGACATGGCCTGGGTATGGTCATGGTACGTGTCAGGACGTGTCAGGACTTGGCCATGGTACGTGTGAAGACGTGGCCATGGCACGACCTCGCAGTACGTCGCTCCAAGCCGCACCTCTTCGCACCACGTCTATTGCTAACCAATGCTTAGAAACATGTCAAGCACAATGATGTTGTTGGTCGTTGGCAGCGGTGGTGGAAAGTCGGGGTGGTTCGAGCGGTAGCGTCGGGCGACGGCCAGTCGTCACGTGTCAGGACATGGCCATGGCACGAGTCAGGACGTCGCAGGATGAGTCAGGACATGGCCATGGCACGTATGAGGACGCATCAGGACATGGCAGTGGCACGTGTGAGGACACGTCAGGACATGGCAAGGCGTGGCCATGGCACGTGTCTGGACGCATCAGGACATGGCAGGGCGTGGCCATGGCAAGAGTAAAGACGTCGCAGGACGCGTCAGGACATGGCCATGGCACGTGTCAGGACGCGTCAGGACATGGCAATGGCACGTGTCAAGACACATCAGGACATGGCAGGGCGCGGCCATGGCATGACTCATGACGTCGCAGGACATGGCAGGCCGTGGCCATGGCAAGAGTTAGGACGTCACAGGAGGCGTCAGGACATGGCCATGGCACGTGTCTGGACACATCAGGACATGCCATGGCACATGTCAGGACGCGTCAGGACATGGCAGGACCTGGCCATGGCACGAGTCGGGAACTCGCAGGTCATGGCAGGGCGTGGCCATGGCATGAGTCGGGACGTCGCAGCACATGGCAGGGCGTGGCCATGGCAAGAGTCAGAACGTCGCAGGACGCGTCAGGACATGGCCATGGCATGTGTTAGGACGCATCAAGACATGCCATGGCACGTGTCAGGACGTATCAAGACATGGCGATGGCACGTGTCGGGACGTCGCAGGACATGGCAGGGCGTGGCCTTGGCATGAGTCAAGACGCATGTGGACATGGCCATGGCACGTGTCAGGACGCGTCAAAACATGGCAGGGCGTGGCCATGGCACGAGTCGGGACGTCGCAGGACATGGCAGGGGGTGGCCATGGCACGAGTCGGGACGTCGCAGGACGTGTCAGGACATGGCCGTGGCACGTGTCAGGACATAGCAGTGGCACGTGTCAGGACACGTCACGACATAGCAGGGAGAGGCCATGGCATGACTCATGATGTCGCATGACATGGCAGGGCGTGGCCATGGCAAGAGTCAGGACGTTGCAGGACGCGTCAGTACATGGCCATGGCATGTGTATGGACGCATCAGGACATGGCCATGGCATGTGTCAGGACGCATCAGGACATTGCCATGGCACGTGTCAGGACGCATCAAGAAATGGCAGGGCGTGTCCATGGCACGAGATGGGACGTCGCAGGACATGGCAGGGCGTGGCCATGGCACGTGTCAGGACGCATGACATGGCTTTGCCACGTTTCAGGACGCGTCAGGATATGGCAGGGCGTGGCCATGGCACAAGTCGAGACGTCGTAGGACATGGCAGGGCGTGGCCATGGCACGAGTCGGGACGTGCAGGACATGGCAGGGCGTGGCCATGGCACGAGTTGGGACGTCGCAGGAGGTGTCAGGACATGGCCATGGCACGTGTCAGGACGCATCAGGACATGGCACGAGTCAGGACGTCGCAGGACATGGCCATGGTACGTGTCAGGACGCGTCCGGACATGGCCATGGCACGCGTCAGGACGTGGCAGGGCGTGGCCATGGTACGAGTCAGGACGTCACAGGACATAGCCATGGCACGCGTCAGGACGTGGCAGGGCGTGGTCATGGCACGAGTCAGGACATGGCAGGATATGGCCATGGTACGTGTCAGGATGCGTCAGGACGTGGCCATGGTACGTGCCAGGACGCGTCAGGACGTAGCCATGGCACGATTCAGGACGTCGCAGGACATGGCAGGATATGATCATGGTACGTGTCATGACGTGTCAGGCCTTGGCCATGGTACGTGTAACGACGTCGTAGGACATAGCAGGATATGGTCATTGTACGTGTCAGGACATGTCAGGCCATGGCCATGGTGCGTGTAAGGACGCGCAGGACATGGCAGGGTATAGTCATGGCACGTGTCAGGACGTGTAAAGACGCGCAGGACATGGCCTGGGTATGGTCATGGTACGTGTCAGGACGTGTCAGGACTTGGCCATGGTACGTGTCAAGACGTGGCCATGGCACGACATCGCATTACGTCACTCCAAGTTGCACCACGTCGCACCACGTCTATTGCTAACCAATGCTTAGAAACATGTCAAGCACAATGATGTTGGTGGTCGTTGGCGGCGGTGGTGGAATGTCGGGGTGGTTCGAGCGGTAGCGTCAGGCGACGGACGGTCGACACGTGGTAGGACATGGCCATGGCACGAGTCAGGACGTCGCAAGATGAGTGAGGACATGGCCATGGCACGTGTCAGGACGCGTCAGGACATGGCAGTGGCACGTGTCAGGACACGTCAGTACATGGCAGGGCATGGCCATGGCACGTGTCAGGACGCATCCGGACATGGCAGGGCGTGGCCATGGCAAGAGTAAGGACATCCCAGGACGCGTCAGGACATGGCCATGGCACGTGTCAGGACGCGTCAGGACATGGCAGTGGCACGTGTCAGGACACATCAGGACATGGCAGGGCGTGGCCATGGCATGACTCATGACGTTGCAGGACATGGCAGGGCGTGGCCATGGCAAGAGTCAGGACGTCACAGGAGGCTTCAGGACATGGCCATGGCACGTGTCAGGACGCATAAGGACATGCCATGGAACGTGTCAGGACGCATCAGGACATGCCATGGCACATGTCAAGACGCGTCAGGACATGGCAGGACGTGGCCATGGCACGAGTCGGGAACTCGCAGGACATGGTAGGGCGTGGCCATGGCACGAGTCGGGACGTCGCAGCACGTGGCAGGGCGTGGCCATGGCAAGAGTCAGAACGTCGCAGGACGCGTCAGGACATGGCCATGGCATGTGTTAGGACGCATCAGGACATGCCATGGCACGTGTTAGGACGTATCAAGACATGGCGATGGCACGTGTCGGGACGTCGCAGGACATGGCAGGGCGTGGCCTTGGCATGTGTCAAGACGCATCAGGACATGGCCATGGCACGTGTCAGGACGCGTCAAAACATGGCAGGGCGTGGCCATGGCACGAGTCGGGACGTCGCAGGACATGGCAGGGCGTGGCCATGGCACGAGTCGGGACGTCGCAGGACGTGTCAGGACATGGCCGTGGCACGTGTCAGGACATAGTAGTGGCACGTGTCAGGACACGTCACGACATAGCAGGGATAGGCCATGGCATGACTCATGACGTCGCAAGACATGGCAGGGCGTGGCCATGGCAAGAGTCAGGACGTTGCAGGACGCGTCAGTACATGGCCATGGCACGTGTTTGGACGCATCAGGACATGGCCATGGCATGTGTCAGGACGCATCAGGACATGGCCATGGCACGTGTCAGGACGCATCAGGACATGGCAGGGCGTGTCCATGGCACGAGTTGGGACGTCGCAGGACATGGCCGCGCGTGGCCATGGCACGTGTCAGGACGCATGACATGGCCTTGCCACGTTTCAGGACGCATCAGGATATGGCAGGGCGTGGCCAAGGCACAAGTCGAGACGTCGCAGGACATGACAGGGCGTGGCCATGGCACGAGTCGGGACGTGCAGGACATGGCAGGGCGTGGCCATGGAACGAGTTGGGATGTCGCAGGACGTGTCAGGACATGGCCATGGCACGTGTCAGGACGCATCAGGACATGGCAGGGTGTGAACATGGCACGAGTCAGGACGTCGCAGGACATGGCCATGGTACGTGTCAGGACGCGTCCGGACATGGCCATGGCACGCGTCAAGACGTGGCAGGGCGTGGCCATGGCATGACTCATGACGTCGCAGGACGCGTCAAGACATGGCCATGGCAAGAGTCAGGACGTCGCAGGACGCGTCAGGACATGGCCATGGCAACTGTCAGGATGCATCAGGACATGCCATGGCACGTGTCAGGACGTATCAGAACATGGCCATGGCACGTGTCAGGACGAGTCAGGACATGGTAGAGCGTGGCCATGGCACGAGTCGGGTCGTCGCAGGACATGGCAGGGCGTGGCCATGGCACGTGTCAAGACGCATCAGGACATGGCCATGGCACGTGTCAGGACGCGTCAGGACAAGGCAAGGCGTGGCCATGGCACGAGTCGGGATGTCGCAGGACATTGCAGGGCTTGGCCATGGCATGAGTCGGGAAGTCGCAGGAGATGGGAGGGTATGGCCATGGCACAAGTCGGGACGTCGCAGGACGTGTCAGGACATGGCCATGGCACGTGTCACGACGCGTCAGGACATGGCAAGGCGTGGCCATGGCACGAGTCAGGACGTCGTAGGACATGACAGGATATGGCCATGGTACGTGTCAGGACGCGTCCGGACATGGCCATGGCACGCGTCAGGACATGGCAGGGCGTGGCCATGGCATGACTCATGACGTCACAGGACATGGCAAGGCGTGGCCATGGCAAGAGTCAGGACGTCGCAGGACGCATCAGGACATGGCCAAGGCATGTGTCAAGACGCGTCAGGACATGGTAGTGGCACGTGCCAAGACACGTCAGGACATGGCAGGGCGTGGCCATGGCAAGACTCCTGACGTCGCAGGACATGGCAGGGCGTGGCCATGGCAAGAGTCAGGACGTCGTAGGAGGCGTCAGGACATGGCCATGGCACGTGTCAGGACGCATCAGGACATGGCATGGCACGTATCAGGACGCGTCAGGACATGGCAGGGCGTGGCCATGGCACGAGTCGGGACAACGCAGGACATGGCAGGGCGTGGCCATGGCACGTGTCAGGACGCATCAGGACATGGCCATGGCACGTGTCAGGACGGGTCAGGACATGGCAGGACGTGGCCATGGCACGAGTCGAGACGTCGCAGGACATGGAAGGGCGTGGCCATGGCAAGAGTCGGGACGTTGCAGCACGTGGCAGGGCGTGGCCATGGCAAGAGTCAGGACGCCGCAGGACGCGTCAGGACATGGCCATGGCACGTGTTAGGACGCATCAGGACATGCCATGGCACGTGTCAGGACGTATCATGACATGGCCATTGCACGTGTCAGGACGCGTCAGGACATGGCAGGGCGTGGCCATGGCATGACTCTTGACGTTGCAGGACATGACAGGGCGTGGCCATGGCAAGAGTTAGGACGTCGCAGGACGCGTCAGGACATGGCCATGGCACGTGTCAGGACGCGTTAGGACATGGCAGTGGCATGTGTCAAGACACGTCAGGACATGGCAGGGCGTTGCCACGGCATGACTCATGACGTCGCAGGACATGGTAGGGCGTGGCCATGGCAAGAGTCAGGACGTCGCAGGACGCGTCAGGACATGGCCATGGCACGTGTCAGGACGCATCAGGACATGCCATGGCACGTGTCAGGACATGGCAGGGCGTGGCCATGGCACGAGTCGGGACGCATCAGGACATGCCATGGCACGTGTCAGGACGTATCAAAACATGGCCATGGCACGTGTCAGGACGCGTTAGGACATGGTAGAGCGTGGCCATGGCACGAGTCGGGACGTCGAAGGACATGGCAGGGCGTGGCCATGGCACGTGCCAAGACGCATCAGGACATGGCCATGGCACGTGTCAGGACGCGTCAGGACATGGCAGGGCGTGGCCATGGCACGAGTCGGGATGTCGCAGGACATGGTAGGGCGTGGCCATGGTATGAGTCGGGACGTCGCAGGACATGGCAGGGCGTGGCCATGGCACGAGTCCGGACATTGCAGGACGTGTCAGGACATGGCCATGGCATGTGTCACAACGCGTCAGGACATGGCAAGGCGTGGCCATGGCACGAGTCAGGACGTCGCAGGACATGGCAGGACATGGCCATAGTACGTGTCAGGACGAGTCCGGACAAGGCCATGGAACGCGTTAGGACATGGCAGGGCATGGCCATGCTATGACTCATGACGTCGCAGGATATGGCAGGGCGTGGCCATGGCACGAGTCGGGACGTCGCAGGACATGCAGGGCGTGGCCATGGCACGTGTCAGGACGCATAAGGACATGGCCATGGCACGTGTCAGGACGCGTCAGGACATGGCAGGACGTGGCCATGGCACTAGTCAGGACGGCGCAGGATGCGTCATGACATGGCCATGGCACGTGTTAGGATGCATCAGGACATGCCATTGCACGTGTCAGGACGCATCATGACATGGCCATGGCACGTGTTAGGACGCGTCAAGACATGGCAGGGCGTGGCCGTGGCACGAGTCGGGACGTCGCAGGACATGGCAGGGCGTGGCCATGGCATGAGTCGGGGCGTCGCAGGACATGGCAGGGCGTGGCCATGGCACGAGTCGGGACGTCGCAGAACGTGTCAGGACATGGCCATGGCACGTGTCAGGACGCGGCAGGACATGGCAGGGCGTGGCCATGGCACGAGTCAGGACGTCGCATGACATGGCAGAATATGGCCATGGTTTGTGTCAAGACGCGTCCGGACATGGCCATGGCACGCGTCAGGACATGGCAGGGCGTGGCCATGGCATGACTCATGACGTCGCAGGACATGACACGGCGTGGCCAGGGCAAGAGTCAGGATGTCGCAGGTCGCGTCAAGACATGGCCATGGCACGTGTCAGGACGCGTTAGGACATGGCAGTGGCATGTGTCAAGACACGTCAGGACATGGCAGGGCGTGACCATGGCATTACTCATGACGTCTAGGGACATGGCAGGGCGTGTCCATGGCAAGAGTCAAAACGTCTCAGGAGGCGTCAGGACATGGCCATGGCACGTGTCAGGACGCATCAGGACATGCCATGGCACGTGTCAGGACGTGTCATGACATGGCAGTGGCACGTGTTAGGACACATCAGGACATGGCAGGGCGTGGCCATGGCATGACTCATGACGTCGCAGGACATGGCAGGGCGTGGCCATGGCAAGAGTCAGGACGTCGCAGGAGGCGTCAGGACATGGCCATGGCACGTGTCAAGACGCATCAGGACATGCCATGGCACATGTCAGGACGCGTCAGGACATGGCAGGACGTGGCCATGGCACGAGTCGGGAACTCGCAGACATGGCAGGGCGTGGCCATGGCACAAGTCGGGACGTCGCAGCACGTGGCAGGGCTTGGCCATTGCAAGAGTCAGAACGTCGCAGGACGCGTCAGGACATGGCCATGGCATGTGTTAGGACGCATCTGGACATGCCATGGCACGTGTCAGGATGTATCAAGACATGGCGATGGCACGTGTCGGGATGTCGCAGGACATGGCAGGGCGTGGCCTTGGCATGTGTCAAGACGCATCAGGACATGGCCATGGCACGTGTCAGGACGTGTCAAAACATGGCAGGGCATGGCCATGGCACGAGTCGGGACGTCGCAGGAGATGGCAGGGTGTGGCCATGGCACGAGTCGGGACGTCGCAGGACGTGTCAGGACATGGCCGTGGCCATGTCAAGACATAGTTGTGGCACGTGTCAGGACACGTCACGACATAGCAGGGAGAGGCCATGGCATGACTCATGACGTCGCAAGACATGGCAGGGCGTGGCCATGGCAAGAGTTTGGACGTTGCAGGACGCGTCAGTACATGGCCATGGCACGTGTTTGGACGCATCAGGACATGGCCATGGCATGTGTCAGGACGCATCAGGACATGGCCATGGCACGTGTCAGGACGCATCAGGACATGGCAGGGCGTGGCCATGGCACGAGTCGGGACGTGCAGGACATGGCAGGGCGTGGCCATGGCACGAGTTGGGACGTCGCAGGACGTGTCAGGACATGGCCATGGCACGTGTCAGGACGCATCAGGACATGGCAGGGTGTGGACATGGCACGAGTCAGGACGTCGCAGGACATGGCCATGGTACGTGTCAGGACGCGTCCGGACATGGCCATGGCACGCGTCAAGACGTGGCAGGGCGTGGCCATGGCACGAGTCAGGACGTCACAGGACATAGCCATGGCACGCGTCAGGACGTGGTCATGGCACGAGTTAGGATGTCGCAGGACATGGCAGGATATGGCCATGGTACGTGTCAGGATGCGTCAGGACGTGGCCATGGTACGTGTAATGACGCGTCAGGATGTTGCTATGGCACGATTCACGACGTCGCAGGACATGGCAGGATATGATCATGGTACGTGTCATGACGTGTCAGGCCATGACCATGGTACGTGTCAGGACATGTCAGGCCATGGCCATGGTACGTGTAAGGACGCGCAGGACATGGCAGGGTATAGTCATGGCACGTGTCAGGACGTGTAAGGACGCGCAGGACATGGCCTGGGTATGGTCATGGTACGTGTCAGGACGTGTCAGGACTTGGCCATGGTACGTGTCAAGACGTGGCCATGGCACGACATCGCATTACGTCGCTCCAAGCCGCACCACGTCGCACCACGTCTATTGCTAACCAATTCTTAGAAACATGTCAAGCACAATGATGTTGGTGGTCGTTGGCGGCGGTTGTGGAAAGTCGGGGTGGTTCGAGCGGTAACGTCGGGCGACGGACGGTCGACACGTGTTAGGACATGGCCATGGCACGAGTCAGGACGTCGCAAGGTGAGTCCGGACATGGCCATGGCACGTGTCAGGACGCGTCAGGACATGGTAGTGGCACGTGTCAGGACACGTCAGTACATGGCAGGGCATGGCCATGGCACGTGTCAGGACGCATCCGGACATGACAGGGCATGGCCATGGCAAGAGTAAGGACGTCGCAGGACGCGTCAGGACATGGCCATGGCACGTGTCAGGACTCGTCACGACATGGCAGTGGCACATGTTAGGACACATCATGACATGGCAGGGCGTGGCCATGGCATGACTCATGACGTCAAAGGACATGGCAGGGCGTGGCCATGGCAAGAGTCAGGACGTCGCTGGACGTGTCAGGACATGGCCATGGCACGTGTCAGGACGCATCAGGACATGCCATGGAACGTGTCAGGACGCGTCAAGACATGGCAGGGCGTGGCCATGGCACGAGTCGGGACGTCGCAGGACATGGCAGGGCGTGGCCATGGCACGTGTCAGGATGCATCAGGACATGGCCATGCACGTGTCAGGACGGGTCAGGACATGGCAGGACGTGGCCATGGCACGAGTCGGGACGTCGCAGGATATGGCAGGGCGTGGCCATGGCACGAGTCGGGACGTCGCAGCACATGGCAGGGCGTGGCCATGGCAAGAGTCAGGATGCCGCAGGACACGTCAGGACATGGCCATGGCACGTGTTAGGACGCATCAGGACATGCCATGGCACGTGTCAGGACGTATCATGACATGGCCATTGCACGTGTCAGGACGCGTCAGGACATGGCAGGGCGTGGCCATGGCATGACTCATGACGTCGCAGGACAGGGCAGGGCGTGGCCATGGCAAGAGTCAGGACGTCGCAGGACGCGTCAGGACATGGCCATGGCACGTGTCAGGACGCGTTAGGACATGGCAGTGGCATGTGTCAAGACACGTCAGGACATGGCAGGGCGTTACCACGGCATGACTCATGACGTCGCGGGACATGGTAGGGCGTGGCCATGGCAAGAGTCAGGACGTCTCAGGACGCGTCATGACATGGCCATGGCACGTGTCAGGACGCATCAGGACATGCCATGGCACGTGTCAGGACACGTTAGGACATGGCATGGCGTGGCCATGGCACGAGTCGGGACGCATCAGGACATGCCATGGCACGTGTCAGGACGTATCAAAACATGGCCATGGCACGTGTCACGACGCGTCAGGACATGGTAGAGCGTGGCCATGGCAGGAGTCGGGACGTCGAAAGACATGGCAGGGCGTGGCCATGGCACGTGCCAAGACGCATCAGGACATGGCCACGGCACGTGTCAAGACACGTCAGGACATGGCAGGGCGTGGCCATGGCACGAGTCAGGACGTCGCAGGACATGGTAGGGCGTGGCCATAGTACGTGTCAGGACGAGTCCAGACAAGGCCATGGAACGCGTTAGGACATGGCAGGGCGTGGCCATGGCATGACTCATGACGTCGCAGGATATGGCAGGGCGTGGCCATGGCACGAGTCGGGACGTCGCAGGACGTGGCAGGGCGTGGCCATGGCACGTGTCAGGACGCATCAGGACATGGCCATGGCACGTGTCAGGACGCGTCAGGACATGGCAGGACGTGGCCATGGCACTAGTCAGGACGGCGCAGGATGCGTCATGACATGGCCATGGCACGTGTTAGGACGCATCAGGACATGCCATTGCACGTGTCAGGACGCATCATGACATGGCCATGGCACGTGTTAGGACGTGTCAAGACATGGCAGGGCGTGGGCGTGGCACGAGTCGGGACGTCGCAGGACATGGCAGGGCGTGGCCATGGCATGAGTCGGGGCGTCACAGGACATGGCAGGGCGTGGCCATGGCACGAGTCGGGACGTCGTAGAACGTGTCAGGACATGGCCATGGCACGTGTCAGGACGCGGCAGGACATGGCAGGGCGTGGCCATGGCACAAGTCAGGACGTCGCATGACATGGCAGAATATGGCCATGGTTTGTGTCAGGACGCGTTCGGACATGGCCATGGCACGCGTCAGGACATGGCAGGGCGTGGCCAAGGCATGACTCATGACGTCGCAGGACATGACACGGCGTGGCCATGGCAAGAGTCAGGACGTCGCAGGACGCGTCAGGACATGGCCATGGCACTTGTCAGGACGCGTCAGGACATGGCAGTGGCATGTGTCAAGACACGTCAGGACATGGCAGGGCGTGGCCATAGCATTACTCATGACGTCTAGGGACATGGCAGGGCGTGTCCATGGCAAGAGTCAAAACGTCTCAGGAGGCGTCAGGACATGGCCATGGCACGTGTCAGGACGCATCAGGACATGCCATGGCACGTGTCAGGACGCGTCAGGACATGGCAGGGCGTGGCCATGGCACGAGTCGGGACGTCGCAGGACATGGTAGGGCGTGTCCATACGTATCAAAACATGGCCATGGCACGTGTCAGGACGCGTCAGGACATGGCAGGGCGTGTTCATCGCACGAGTTGGGACGTCGCAGGACATGGCAGGGCGTGGCTATGGCAAGAGTCAGGACGCTGCAGGACGCGTCAGGACATGGCCATGGCACGTGTTAGGACTCATCAGGACATGCCATGGCACGTGTTAGGACGTATCATGACATGGCCATGGCACGTGTCAGGACGCGATAGGACATGGCAGGTCGGGGCCATGGTACGAATCGAGACATTGCAGGACATGGCAGGGCGTGGCCATGGCATGTGTCAGGACGCATCAGGACATGGCCATGGCACATGTCAGGACGTGTCAGGACATGGCAGGACGTGGCCATGGCACGAGTCGGGACGTCGCAGGACATGGCAGGGCGTGGCCATGGTACGAGTCGGGACGTCGTAGCACGTGGCAGGGCGTGGCCATGGCAAGAGTCAGGACGCCGCAGGACGCGTCAGGACATGGCCATGGCACGTGTTAGGACGCATCAGGACACGCCATGGAACGTGTCAGGACCTATCATGACATGGCCATGGCACGTGTCAGGACGCGTCAGGACATGGCAGGGCGTGGCCATGGTACGAGTCGGGACGTTGCAGGACAGGGCAGGACGTGGCCATGACGCGTGTCAAGACGCATCAGGACATGGCCATGGCACGTGTGAGGACGCGTCGAAACATGGCGGAGCGTTGCCATGGCACGAGTCGGGACGTCGCAGGACATGGCAGGGCGTGGCCATGGCATGAGTCGGGACGTCGCAGGACATGGCAGGGCGTGGCCATGGCACGAGTCGGGACGTCGCAAGACGTGTCAGAACATGGCCATGGCACGTGTCAGGACGCGTCAGGACATGGCAGGGCGTGGCCATGGCAAGAGTCAGGACGTCACAGGACGCCTCAGGACTTGGCCATGGTACGTGTCAGGACGCGTCCGAACATGGCCATGGCACGAGTTGGGACGCATCAGGATATGCCATGGCACGTGTCAAGACGTATCAAAACATGGCCATGGCACGTGTCAGGACGTGTCAGGACATGGTAGAGCGTGGCCATGGCACGAGTCGGGACGTCGCAGGACATAGCAGGGCGTGGCCATGGCACGTGTCAAGACGCATCAGGACATGGCCATGGCACGTGTCAGGATGCGTCAGGACATGGCAGGGCGTGGCCATGGCACGAGTCGGGATGTCGCAGGACATTGTAGGGCGTGGCCATGGTATGAGTCGGGACGTCGCAGGTCATGGCAGGGCGTGGCCATGGCACGAGTCGGGACATTGCATGACGTGTAAAGACATGGCCATGGCACGTGACGGGACGCGTCAGAACATGGCATGGCGTGGCCATGGCACGAGTCAGGACATCGCAGGTCATGGCAGGATATGGCCATGGTACGTGTCAGGACGCGTCCGGACATGGCCGTGGAACACGTTAGGACATGGCCATGGCACGTGTCAGGACGCATCAGGACATCACATGGCACGTGTCAGGACGCGTCAGGAAATGGCAGGGCGTGGCCATGGCACGAGTCGGGAAGTCGCGGGACATGGCAGGTCGTGGCCAAGGCACGTGTCAGGACGCATCACGACATGGCCATGGCACGTGTGAGGACGCGTCAGGACTTGGCAGGACGTGGCCATGGCACGAGTCAGAACGTCGCAGGACATGGCAGGGCATGGCCATGGCACGAGTCGGGACGTCGCAGCACGTGGCAGGGCGTGGCCGTGGCAAGAGTCAGGACGTCGCAGGACGCGTCAGGACATGGCAATGGCACGTGTTAGGACGCGTCAGGACATGGCAGGGCGTGGCCATGGCACGAGTCAGGATGTCGCAGGACATGGCAGGATATGGCCATGGTACGTGTCAGCACGCGTCCGGACATGGCCATGGCACGCGTCAGGACGTGGCAGGGCGTGGCCATGGTACGAGTCAGGACGTCGCAGGACATGGCAGGATATGGTCATGGCACGCGTCAGGACGTGGCATGGCGGGGCCATGGCACGAGTCAGGACGCGTCAGGACATGGCAGGGCGTGGCCATGGCACGAGTCGGGACGTCGCAGGACATGGCAGGGCGTGGCCATGGCACGTGTCAGGACGCATCAGGACATGGCCATGGCAAGTGTCAGGACGCGTCAGGACATGGCAGGGCGTGGCCATGGCATGACTCATGACGTCGCACGACATGCCATGGCACGTGTTAGGATGCGTCAGGACATGGCAGGGCGTGGCCATGGCACGAGTTGGGACGCGTCAGGACATGGCAGGGCGTGGCCGTGGCACGAGTCAGGACGTCGCAGGACATTGCAGGATATGGCCATGGTACGTGTCAAGATGCGTCCGGACATGGCCATGGCACGCGTCAGGACGTGGGAGGGCGTGGCCATGGCACGAGTCAGGACGTCGCAGGACATGGCCATGGCACGCGTCAGGACGTGGCAGTGCGTGGTCATTGCACGAGTCAGGACGTCACAGGACATGGCAGGATATGGTCATGGTATGTGACAGGACGTGGCCAAGGCACGATTGAGGACGTCGGAGGACATGGCAAGATATGGTCATGGTATGTGTCATTACGTGTTAGGCCATGGCCATGGTATGTGTCAGGACGTCGCTGGACATCGCAGGATATGGTCATGGTACGTGTCAGGACGTGTCTGGACATGGCCATGGTACGTGACAGGACATCGCAGGACTTGGCAGGATATAGTCAGTGTACGTGTCAGGACGTGTCAGGACATGGCCATGGTACATGTCAGGACGTGGCCATGGCAGGACATCGCACTACGTCGCTCCAAGCCGCACCACGTCGAACCACGTCTAATTCTAACCAATGCTTAGAAACATGTCAAGCGCAATGATGTTGGTGGTCGTTGGCGGCGGTGGTCTAAAGTCAGGGTGGTTTGAGCAGTAGCGTCGGGCGACGGTCGGTCGACACGTGTCAGGACATGGCCATGGCACGAGTCAGGACGTCGAACGACGAGTCAGGACATGGCCATGGCACGTGTCAGGACGGGTCAGGACATGGCAGTGGCACGTGTCAGGACACGTCAGGACATGGCACGGCGTGGCCATGGTAGGACTCATGACGTCGCAGGACATGGCAGGGCCTGGCCATGGCAAGACTTAAGACGTCGCAGGACGCGTCAGGACATGGCCATGGCACGTGTCAAGACGCATCAGGACATGGGCATGGCATGTGTCAGGACGCATCAGGACATGCCATGGCACATGTTAGGACGTGTCAGGACATTGCATGGCGTGGCGATGGCACGAGTCGGGACGTCGTAGGACATGGCAGGGCATGGCCATGGCACGTGTCATGACGTATCAGGACATGGCCATGACACGTGTCAGGATGCATCTGGACATGGCAGGGCGTGGAGATGGCACGAGTCCGGACGTCGCAGGACATGGCAGGGCGTGGCCATAGCACGAGTCGGGACGTCGCAGGACATGGCAGGGCGTTGCCATGGCACGAGTCGGGACGTCGCAGGACGTGTCAGGACATGACCATTGCACGTGTCCAGACGAGTCAAGAAATGGCAGGGCGTGGCCATGGCACGAGTCAGGACGTCGCAGGATATGGCCATGGTACGTGTCAGGACGCGTCAGGACGTGGCCATGGCACGATTCAGGACATCGCAGGACATGGCAAGATATGGTTATGGTATGTGTCATGACGTGTCAGGCCATGGCCATGGAACGTGTCAGGACGTCGCAGGACATGGCAGGATATGGTCATGGTACGTGTCAAAACGTGTCAGGCCATGGCCATGGTACGTGACAGGACATCGCAGGACATGGCAGGATATGGTCATGGTACGTGTCAGGACATGGCCATGGTACGTATCAGCACGTGACCATGGCACGACATCGCACTACGTCGCTCCAAGCCGCACCACGTCTAATTCTAACCAATGCTTAGAAACATGTCAAGCGCAATGATGTTGGTGGTCGTTGGCGGCGGTGGTGGAAAGTCGGGGTGGTACAAGCAGTAGCGTCGGGCGACGCCCGGTCGACACGTGTAAGGACATGGTCATTGTACGAGTCAGGACGTCGCAGGACGAGTCAGGACATGGCAATGGCACGTGTAAGGACGCGTCAGGACATGGCAGTGGCACGTGTCAGGACACGTCAGGACATGGAAGGGCGTGGCCATGGCTTGACTCATGACATCACAGGACATGGCAGGGCGTGGCTATGGCAAGAGTTAGGACGTTGCAGGACGCATCAGGACATGGCCATGGCACGTGTCAGGACTCATCAGGACATGGCCATGGCATGTATCAGGACGCGTCAGGACATGGCAGGGCGTGGCCATGGCACGAGTCGGGACGTCGCAGGACATGGGAGGGCGTGGCCATGGCACGTGTCAAGACGCATCAGGAGATGGCCATGGCATGTGTCAGGACGCGTCAGGACATGGAAGGGCGTGGCCATGGCACGAGTCGGGACGTCGCAGGACATGGCAAGGCCTGGCGGAACGAGTCGGGATGTCGCAGGACGTGTCAGGACAAGGCCATGGCACGTGTCAGGACGCGTCAAGGCATGGCAGGGCGTGGCCATGGCACGAGTCAGGACATGGCAGGACATGGCAGGATATGTCATGGTACGTGTCAGGACACGTCCGGACATGGCCATGGAACGCGTCAGGACGTGGCAGGGCGTGGCCATGGCACGAGTCAAGACGTCGCAGGACATGGCCATGGAACACGTCAGGACGTGGCAGGGAGTGGTCATGGCACGAGTAAGGACGTCGCAGGACATGGCAGGATATGGCCATGGTACGTGTCAGGCCGTGTTAGGACGTGGCCTTGGCACGATTCAAGACGTCTCAGGACATGCCTGGATATGATCATGGTACGTGTCATGACGTGTCAGGCCATGGCCATGGTACGTGTAAGGACGTCGCAGGACATGGCAGAATATGGTCATGGTACGTGTCAGGACGTGTCAGGCCATGGCCATGAGACGTGTAAGGACGCGCCGGACATGGCAGGGTATGGTCTTGGTACGTGTCAGGACGTGTCAGGACTTGGCCATGGTACGTGTCAAGACGTGGCCATGGAACGACATCGCACTACATCGCTCCAAGCCACACCAGGTCTATTGCTAACAATTGCTTAGAAAAATTTCAAGCGCAATGATATTGGCGGCGGTGGTGTAAAGTCGGGGTGGATCGAGCGGTAGCGTCGGGCGACGGCCGATTGACACGTTTCAGGACACGGTCATGGCACGAGTCAGGACGTCGCAGGACGAGTCAGGACATGGCCATGGCACGTGTCAGGACGCGTCAGGACATGGCAGTGGCACGTGTCAGGACACGTCAGGACATGGCAGGGCGTGGCCATGGCATGACTCATCACGTCGCAGGACATGGCACGGCGTGGCCATAGCAAGAGTCAGGATGTAACAGGACGCGTCAGGACATAGCCATGGCACGTGTCAAGACGCGTCAGGACATGGCAGTGGCACGTGTCAGGACACATCAGGACATGGAAGGGCGTGGCCATGGCATGACTCATGACGTCGCAGGACATGGCAGGGCGTTGCCATGGCAAGAGTCAGGACGTCACAAGACGTGTGAGGACATGGCCATGGCACGTGTCAGGACGCATCAGGACATGCCATGGCACTTGTTAGGACGCGTCAGGACATGGCAGGGCGTGGCCATGGCACGTGTCAGGACACATCAGGACATGGCCATGGCACGTGTCAGGACGCGTCTGGACATGGCAGGGCGTGGCCATGGCACGAGTCGGGACGTCGCAGAACATGGCAGGGCGTGGCCATGGCACGAGTCGGGACGTCGCAGGACATGGTAGGGCGTGGCCATGGCACGAGTTGGGACGTCGCAGGACGTGTCAGGACATGGCCATGGAATGTGTCAGGACGCGTATGGACATGGCAGGGCGTGGCCATGGCACGAGTCAGGAAGTCACGGGACATGGCAGGATATGGCCATGGTACGTGTCAGGACGCGTCTGGACATGGCCATGGCACGAGTCAGGACGTAGCAGGACATGGTAGGATATGGCCATGGTACGTGTCAGGACGCATCAGAACGTGGCCATGGTACGTGTCAGGACGCGTCAGGACGTGGCCATGGCACGATTCAGGATGTCACAGGACAGGGCAGGATATGATCTTCGTATGTGTCATGACGTGTCAGGCCATGGCCATGGTACGTGTAAGGACGTCGCAGGACATGGCAGGATATGGTCATGGTACGTGTCAGGTCGTGTTAGGCCATGACCAAGGTACGTGTAAGAACGTGCAGGACATGGCAGGGTATGGTCATGGTACGTGTCAGGACGTGTCAAGACTTGGCCATGGTATGTGTCAAGACGTGGCCATGGCACAACATTGCACTACGTCGCTCCAAGGCGCACCACGTCGCACCACGTCTATTGCTAACCAATGCTTAGCAACATGTCAAGAGCAATGATGTTGGTGGTCGTTGGCGGCGGTGGTGGAAAGTCATTGTGTTTGGAGCGGTAGCGTCGGGCGACCGCCGGAGGACACGTGTCACGACATGGCCATGGAACGAGTCACGACGTCGCAGGGCGAGTCAGGACATGGCCATGGCACGTGTCAGGACGCGTCAGGACATGGCAATGGCACATTTCGGGACAAGTAAGGACATGGCAGGGCGTGGCCATGGCATGACTCATGAGGTCGCAGGACATGGCAGGGCGTGGCCATTGCAATAGTCAGGACGTCGCAGGACGCGTCAGGACATGGCAATGGCACGTGTCAGGACGCGTCAGGACATGGCCATGGCACGTGTCAGGACGCGTCAGGACATGGCAGTGGCATGTGTCAGGACGCGTCAGGACATTGCCATGGCACGTGTCAGGACGCATCAGGACATGGCCATGGCATGTGTCAGGACGCATCAGGACATGGCCATGGCACGTGTCAGGACGCGTCAGGACATGGCAGGGATGACCATGGCACGAGTCAGTACGTCGCAGGACATGGCAGGGCGTGGCCATGGCACGTGTCTAGACGCATCAGGAATGGCAGGGCGTGGCCATGGCACGTGTCTAGACGCATCAGGACGTGTCAGGACATGGCCAATGGTACATGTCAGGACGTGGCCATGGCACGACATCGCACTACGTCGCTCCAAGCCGCACCACGTCGCACCACGTCTAATTCTAACCAATGCTTAGAAACATGTCAAGCGCAATGATGTTGGTGGTCGTTGGCGGCGGTGGTGGAAAGTCAGGGTGGTTTGAGCAGTAGCGTCGGGCGACGGTCGGTCGACACGTGTCAGGACATGGCCATGGCACGAGTCAGGACGTCGAACGACGAGTCAGGACATGGCCATGGCACGTGTCAGGACGGGTCAGGACATGGCAGTGGCACGTGTCAGGACACGTCAGGACATGGCAGGGCGTGGCCATGGTAGGACTCATGACGTCGCAGGACATGGCAGGGCCTGGCCATGGCAAGACTTAAGACGTCGCAGGACGCGTCAGGACATGGCCATGGCACGTGTCAAGACGCATCAGGACATGGGCATGGCATGTGTCAGGACGCATCAGGACATGCCATGGAACATGTTAGGACGTGTCAGGACATGGCATGGCGTGGCGATGGCACGAGTCGGGACGTCGTAGGACATGGCAGGGCGCGGCCATGGCACGTGTCATGACGTATCAGGACATGGCCATGACACGTGTCAGGATGCATCTGGACATGGCAGGGCGTGGAGATGGCACGAGTCCGGACGTCGCAGGACATGGCAGGGCGTTGCCATGGCACGAGTCGGGACGTCGCATGACGTGTCAGGACATGACCATTGCACGTGTCCAGACGAGTCAAGAAATGGCAGGGCGTGGCCATGGCACGAGTCAGGATGTCGCAGGATATGGCCATGGTACGTGTCAGGACGCGTCAGGACGTGGCCATGGCACGATTCAGGACATCGCAGGACATGGCAAGATATGGTTATGGTATGTGTCATGACGTGTCAGGCCATGGCCATGGAACGTGTCAGGACGTCGCAGGACATGGCAGGATATGGTCATGGTACGTGTCAAAACGTGTCAGGCCATGGCCATGGTACGTGACAGGACATCGCAGGACATGGCAGGATATGGTCATGGTACGTGTCAGGACATGGCCATGGTACGTATCAGCACGTGACCATGGCACGACATCGCACTACGTCGCTCCATGCCGCACCACGTCTAATTCTAACCAATGCTTAGAAACATGTCAAGCGCAATGATGTTGGTGGTCGTTGGCAGCGGTGGTGGAAAGTCGGGGTGGTACAAGCAGTAGCGTCGGGCGACGCCCGGTCGACACGTGTAAGGACATGGTCATTGTACGAGTCAGGACGTCGCAGGACGAGTCAGGACATGGCAATGGCACGTGTAAGGACGCGTCAGGACATGGCAGTGGCACGTGTCAGGACACGTCAGGACATGGAAGGGCGTGGTCATGGCTTGACTCATGACATCACAGGACATGGCAGGGCGTGGCTATGGCAAGAGTTAGGACGTCGCAGGACGCATCAGGACATGGCCATGGCACGTGTCAGGACTCATCAGGACATGGCCATGGCATGTATCAGGACGCGTCAAGACATGGCAGGGCGTGGCCATGGCACGAGTCGGGACGTCGCAGGACATGGGAGGGCGTGGCCATGGCACGTGTCAAGACGCATCAGGAGATGGCCATGGCATGTGTCAGGACGCGTCAGGACATGGAAGGGTGTGGCCATGGCACGAGTCGGGACGTCGCAGGACATGGCAAGGCGTGGCGGCACGAGTCGGGATGTCGCAGGACGTGTCAGGACAAGGCCATGGCACGTGTCAGGACGCGTCAGGACATGGCAGGGCGTGGCCATGGCACGAGTCAGGACGTCGCAAGACATGGTAGGATATGGTCATGGTACGTGTCAGGACGCGTCCGGACATGGCTATGGCACGTGTCAGGACGTGGCAGGGCGTGGCCATGGCACGAGTCAAGACGTCGCAGGACATGGCCATGGAACACGTCAGGACGTGGCAGGGAGTGGTCATGGCACGAGTAAGGACGTCGCAGGACATGGCAGGATATGGCCATGGTACGTGTCAGGCCGTGTTAGGACGTGGCCATGGCACGATTCAAGACGTCTCAGGACATGCCTGGATATGATCATGGTACGTGTCATGACGTGTCAGGCCATGGCCATGGTACGTGTAAGGACGTCGCAGGACATGGCAGAATATGGTCATGGTACGTGTCGGGACGTGTCAGGCCATGGCCATGAGACGTGTAAGGACGCGCCGGACATGGCAGGGTATGGTCTTGGTACGTGTCAGGACGTGTCAGGACTTGGCCATGGTACGTGTCAAGACGTGGCCATGGAACGACATCGCACTACGTCGCTCCAAGCCACACCAGGTCTATTGCTAACAATTGCTTAGAAAAATTTCAAGCGGAATGATGTTGGCGGCGGTGGTGTAAAGTCGGGGTGGATCGAGCGGTAGCGTCGGGCGACGGCCGGTTGACACGTTTCAGGGCACGGTCATGGCACGAGTCAGGACGTCGCAGGACGAGTCAGGACATGGACATGGCACGTGTCAGGACGCGTCAGGACATGGCAGTGGCACGTGTCAGGACACGTCAGGACATGGCAGGGCGTGGCCATGGCATGACTCATCACGTCGCAGGACATGGCACGGCGTGGCCATAGCAAGAGTCAGGATGTAACAGGACGCGTCAGGACATAGCCATGGCACGTGTCAAGACGCGTCAGGACATGGCAGTGGCACGTGTCAGGACACATCAGGACATGGAAGGATTTGGCCATGGCATGACTCATGACGTCGCAGGACATGGCAGGGCGTTGCCATGGCAAGAGTCAGGACGTCACAAGACGTGTCAGGACATGGCCATGGCACGTGTCAGGACGCATCAGGACATGCCATGGCACTTGTTAGGACGCGTCAGGACATGGCAGGGCGTGGCCATGGCACGTGTCAGGACACATCAGGACATGGCCATGGCACGTGTCAGGACGCGTCTGGACATGGCAGGGCGTGGCCATGGCACGAGTCGGGACGTCGCAGAACATGGCAGGGCGTGGCCATGGCACGAGTCGGGACGTCGCAGGACATGGTAGGGCGTGGCCATGGCATGAGTTGGGACGTCGCAGGACGTGTCAGGACATGGCCATGGAATGTGTCAGGACGCGTATGGACATGGCAGGGCGTGGCCATGGCACGAGTCTGGAAGTCACGGGACATGGCAGGATATGGCCATGGTACGTGTCAGGACGCGTCTGGACATGGCCATGGCACGAGTTAGGACGTAGCAGGACATGGCAGGATATGGCCATGGTACGTGTCAGGACGCATCAGAACGTGGCCATGGTACGTGTCAGGACGCGTCAGGACGTGGCCATGGCACGATTCAGGATGTCACAGGACAGGGCAGGATATGATCTTCGTATGTGTCATGACGTGTTAGGCCATGGCCATGGTACGTGTAAGGACGTCGCAGGACATGGCAGGATATGGTCATGGTACGTGTCAGGTCGTGTTAGGCCATGACCAAGGTACGTGTAAGAACGTGCAGGACATGGCAGGGTATGGTCATGGTACGTGTCAGGACGTGTCAAGACTTGGCCATGGTATGTGTCAAGACGTGGCCATGGCACAACATTGCACTACGTCGCTCCAAGGCGCACCACGTCGCACCACGTCTATTGCTAACCAATGCTTAGCAACATGTCAAGAGCAATGATGTTGGTGGTCGTTGGCGGCGGTGGTGGAAAGTCATTGTGTTTGGAGCGGTAGTGTCAGGCGACCGCCGGAGGACACGTATCACGACATGGCCATGGAACGAGTCAGGACGTCGCAGGGCGAGTCAGGACATGGCCATGGCACGTGTCAGGACGCGTCAGGACATGGCAATGGCACATTTCGGTACAAGTAAGGACATGGCAGGGCGTGGCCATGGCATGACTCATGAGGTCGCAGGACATGGCAGGGCGTGGCCATGGCAATAGTCAGGACTTCGCAGGACGCGTCAGGACATGGCAATGGCACGTGTCAGGACGCGTCAGGACATGGCCATGGCACGTGTCAGGACGCGTCAGGACATGGCAGTGGCATGTGTCAGGACGCGTCAGGACATTGCCATGGCACGTGTCCGGACGCATCAGGACATGGCCATGGCATGTGTCAGGACGCATTAGGACATGGCCATGGCACGTGTCAGGACGCGTCAGGACATGGCAGGGATGACCATGGCACGAGTCAGTACGTCGCAGGACATGGCAGGGCGTGGCCATGGCACGTGTCTAGACGCATCAGGACATGGCAGGGCGTGGCTATGGCACGTGTCTAGACGCATCAGGACGTGTCAGGACATGGCCAATGGTACATGTCAGGACGTGGCCATGGCACGACATCGCACTACGTCGCTCCAAGCCGCACCACGTCGCACCACGTCTAATTCTAACCAATGCTTAGAAACATGTCAAGCGCAATGATGTTGGTGGTCGTTGGCGGCGGTGGTGGAAAGTCAGGGTGGTTTGAGCAGTAGCGTCGGGCGACGGTCGGTCGACACGTGTCAGGACATGGCCATGGCACGAGTCAGGACGTCGAACGACGAGTCAGGACATGGCCATGGCACGTGTCAGGACGGGTCAGGACATGGCAGTGGCACGTGTCAGGACACGTCAGGACATGGCAGGGCGTGGCCATGGTAGGACTCATGACGTCGCAGGACATGGCAGGGCCTGGCCATGGCAAGACTTAAGACGTCGCAGGACGCGTCAGGACATGGCCATGGCACGTGTCAAGACGCATCAGGACATGCCATGGCACATGTTAGGACGTGTCAGGACATGGCATGGCGTGGCGATGGCACGAGTCGGGACGTCGTAGGACATGGCAGGGCGTGGCCATGGCACGTGTCATGACGTATCAGGACATGGCCATGACACGTGTCAGGATGCATCTGGACATGGCAGGGCGTGGAGATGGCACGAGTCCGGACGTCGCAGGACATGGCAGGGCGTGGCCATAGCACGAGTAGGGACGTCGCAGGACATGGCAGGGCGTTGCCATGGCACGAGTCGGGACGTCGCAGGACGTGTCAGGACATGACCATTGCACGTGTCCAGACGAGTCAAGAAATGGCAGGGCGTGGCCATGGCACGAGTCAGGACGTCGCAGGATATGGCCATGGTACGTGTCAGGACGCGTCAGGACGTGGCCATGGCACGATTCAGGACATCGCAGGACATGGCAAGATATGGTTATGGTATGTGTCATGACGTGTCAGGCCATGGCCATGGAACGTGTCAGGACGTCGCAGGACATGGCAGGATATGGTCATGGTACGTGTCAAAACGTGTCAGGCCATGGCCATGGTACGTGACAGGACATCGCAGGACATGGCAGGATATGGTCATGGTACGTGTCAGGACATGGCCATGGTACGTATCAGCACGTGACCATGGCACGACATCGCACTACGTCGCTCCAAGCCGCACCACGTCTAATTCTAACCAATGCTTAGAAACATGTCAAGCGCAATGATGTTGGTGGTCGTTGGCGGCGGTGGTGGAAAGTCGGGGTGGTACAAGCAGTAGCGTCGGGCGACGCCCGGTCGACACGTGTAAGGACATGGTCATTGTACGAGTCAGGACGTCGCAGGACGAGTCAGGACATGGCAATGGCACGTGTAAGGACGCGTCAGGACATGGCAGTGGCACGTGTCAGGACACGTCAGGACATGGAAGGGCGTGGCCATGGCTTGACTCATGACATCACAGGACATGGCAGGGCGTGGCTATGGCAAGAGTTAGGACGTTGCAGGACGCATCAGGACATGGCCATGGCACGTGTCAGGACTCATCAGGACATGGCCATGGCATGTATCAGGACGCGTCAGGACATGGCAGGGCGTGGCCATGGCACGAGTCGGGACGTCGCAGGACATGGGAGGGCGTGGCCATGGCACGTGTCAAGACGCATCAGGAGATGGCCATGGCATGTGTCAGGACGCGTCAGGACATGGAAGGGCGTGGCCATGGCACGAGTCGGGACGTCGCAGGAGATGGCAAGGCGTGGCGGCACGAGTCGGGATGTCGCAGGACGTGTCAGGACAAGGCCATGGCACGTGTCAGGACGCGTCAGGACATGGCAGGGCGTGGCCATGGCACGAGTCAGGACGTCGCAAGACATGGTAGGATATGGTCATGGTACGTGTCAGGACGCGTCCGGACATGGCTATGGCACGTGTCAGGACGTGGCAGGGCGTGGCCATGGCACGAGTCAAGACGTCGCAGGACATGGCCATGGAACACGTCAGGACGTGGCAGGGAGTGGTCATGGCACGAGTAAGGACGTCGCAGGACATGGCAGGATATGGCCATGGTACGTGTCAGGTCGTGTTAGGACGTGGCCATGGCACGATTCAAGACGTCTCAGGACATGCCTGGATATGATCATGGTACGTGTCATGACGTGTCAGGCCATGGCCATGGTACGTGTAAGGACGTCGCAGGACATGGCAGAATATGGTCATGGTACGTGTCAGGACGTGTCAGGCCATGGCCATGAGACGTGTAAGGACGCGCCGGACATGGCAGGGTATGGTCTTGGTACGTGTCAGGACGTGTCAGGACTTGGCCATGGTACGTGTCAAGACGTGGCCATGGAACGACATCGCACTACGTCGCTCCAAGCCACACCAGGTCAATTGCTAACAATTGCTTAGAAAAATTTCAAGCGCAATGATGTTGGCGGCGGTGGTGTAAAGTCGGGGTGGATCGAGCGGTAGCGTCGGGCGACGGCCGGTTGACACGTTTCAGGACACGGTCATGGCACGAGTCAGGACGTCGCAGGACGAGTCAGGACATGGCCATGGCACGTGTCAGGACGCGTCAGGACATGGCAGTGGCACGTGTCAGGACACGTCAGGACATGGCAGGGCGTGGCCATGGCATGACTCATCACGTCGCAGGACATGGCACGGCGTGGCCATAGCAAGAGTCAGGATGTAACAGGACGCGTCAGGACATAGCCATGGCACGTGTCAAGACGCGTCAGGACATGGCAGTGGCACGTGTCAGGACACATCAGGACATGGAAGGGCGTGGCCATGGCATGACTCATGACGTCGCAGGACATGGCAGGGCGTTGCCATGGCAAGAGTCAGGACGTCACAAGACGTGTGAGGACATGGCCATGGCACGTGTCAGGACGCATCAGGACATGCCATGGCACTTGTTAGGACGCGTCAGGACATGGCAGGGCGTGGCCATGGCACGTGTCAGGACACATCAGGATATGGCCATGGCACGAGTCATGACGCGTCATGACATGGCAGTGGCACGTGTCAGGACACGTCAGGACATGGCAGGGCGTGGCCATGGCATGACTCATGACGTCGCAAGACATGGCACGGCGTGGTCATGGCAAGAGTCAGGACGTCGCAGGACGCGTCAGGACATGGCCATGGCACGTGTCTGGACACATCAGGACATGCCATGGCACGTGTCAGGACGCGTCAGGAAATGGCAGGGCGTGGCCATGGCAGTGTCGGGACGTCGCAGGACATGGCAGGGCGTGGCCACGGCACGTGTAAAGACGTATCAGGACATGGCCCTGGCACGTGTCAGGACGCGTCAAAACATGGCAGGGCGTAGCCATGGCATGAGTCGAGACGTCGCAGGACATGGCAGGATATGGCCATGGTATGTGTCCGGACGTGTCCTGACATGGCCATGGCACGCGTCAGGACGTGGCAGGGCGTGGCCATGGCACGAGTCAGGACGTCGCAGTACATGGCCATGGCACGCGTCAGGACGTGGCAGGGCGTGGACATGGCACGAGTCACGACGTCACAGGACATGGCAGGATATGGTCATGGTATGTGTCAGGACGCGTCAGGACGTGGCCATGGCACGATTCAGGACATCGCAGGACATGGCAAGGTATGGTCATGGTACGTGTCATGACGTGTCAGGCCATGGCCATGGTACGTGTCAAGACATCGCAGGACATAGCAGGACATGGCCATGGCACGCGTTAGGACATGGCAGGGCGTGGCCATGGCATGACTCATGACGTCGAAGGATATGGCAGGGCTTGGCCATGGCACGAGTCGGGACGTCGCAGGACATGGCAGGGCGTTGCCATGGCACGTGTCAGGACGCATCAGGACATGGCCATGGAACGTGTCAGGACGCGTCAGGACATGGCAGGACGTGGCCATGGCACTAGTCAGGACGTCGCAGGATGCGTTATGACATGGCCATGGCACGTGTTAGGACGCATCAGGACATGCCATTTCACGTGTCAGGACGTATGGCCATGGCACGTGTTAGGATGCGTCAGGACATGGCAGGGCGTGGCCATGGCACGAGTCGGGACGTCGCAGGACAGGGCAGGGCGTGGCCATGGCACGCGTCAAGACGCATCAGGACATGGCCATGGCACGTGTCAGGACGCGTCAAAACATGGCAGGGCGTGGCCGTGGCACGAGTCGGGACGTCGCAGGACATGGCAGGGCGTGGCCATGGCATGAGTCGGGGCGTCGCAGGACATGGCAGGGCGTGGCCATGGCACGAGTCGGGACGTCGCAGAACGTGTCAGGACATGGCCATGGCACGTGTCAGGACGCATCAGGACATGGCATGGCGTGGTCATGGCACAAGTCAGGACGTCGCATGACATGGCAGAATATGGCCATGGTTTGTGTCAGGACGCGTTCGGACATGGCCATGGCACGCGTCAGGACATGGCAGGGCGTGGCCATGGCATGACTCATGACGTCGCAGGACATGACACGTCGTGGCCATGGCAAGAGTCAGGACGTCGCAGGACGCGTCAGGACATGGCCATGGCACGTGTTAGGACGCGTCAGGACATGGCAGTGGCATGTGTCAAGACACGTCAAGACATGGCAGGGCGTGGCCATGGCATTACTCATGACGTCTAGGGACATGGCAGGGCGTGGCCATGGAAAGAGTCAGGACGTCACAGGAGGCGTCAGGACATGGCCATGGCACGTGTCAGGACGCATCAGGACATGCCATGGCACGTGTCAGGACGCGTCAGGACATGGCAGGGCGTGGCCATGGCACGAGTCGGGACGTCGCAGGACATGGTAGGGCGTGTCCATATGTATCAAAACATGGCCATGGCACGTGTCAGGACGCGTCAGGACATGGTAGATCGTGACCATGGCACGAGTCGGGACGTCGAAGGACATGGCAGCGCGTGGCCATGGCACGTATCAAGACGCATCAGGACATGGCCATGGCACGTGTTAGGACGCATGAGGATATGGCAGAGCGTGGCCATGGCACGAGTCGGGATGTCGCAGGACATGGTAGGGTGTGGCCATGGTATGAGTCGGGACGTCGCAGGACATGGCAGGGCGTGGCCATGGCACGAGTCGGGACGTCGCAACTTAGCTGCCTTTCAAGATGCCAAATCTTTCTCAACTTTCATTGGTTTGGCGGGGCTCTTCATCTATCAATCGAAGGTGAGTGTTGTCTTTAGGACGCGTCAGGACATGGCCATGGCACGTGTCAGGACGCGTCAGGACATGGCAGGGCGTGGCCATGGCAAGAGTCAGGACGTCACAGGACGCGTCAGGACTTGGCCATGGCACGTGTCAGAACGCGTCCGAACATGGCCATGGCACGTGTCAGGACACGTCAGGACATGGCAGGGCATGGCCATGGCACGAGTCGGGACGCATCAGGACATGCCATGGCACGTGTCAGGACGTATCGAAACATGGCCATGGCACGTGTCAGGACGTGTCAGGACATGGTAGAGCGTGGCCATGGCACGAGTCGGGACGTCGCAGGACATGGCAGGGCGTGGCCATGGCACGAGTCGGGACGTCGCAACTTAGCTGCCTTTCAAGATGCCAAATCTTTCTCAACTTTCATTGGTTTGGCGGGGCTCTTCATCTATCAATCGAAGGTGAGTGTTGTCTTTAGGACGCGTCAGTACATGGCCATGGCACGTGTCAGGACGCGTCAGGACATGGCAGGGCGTGGCCATGGCAAGAGTCAGGACATCACAGGACATGGCAGGGCGTGGCTATTGCACGACATCTCACTACGTTGCTCCAAGCTGCACCACAACGCACCACGTCTAATTCTAACCAATGCTTAGAAACATGTCAAGCGCAATGATGTTGGTGGTCGTTGGCGGCAGTGGTAGAAAGTTTGGGTCGTTTGAGCAGTAGCGTCGGGCGACGGCCGATTGACACGTGTCAGGACATGGCCATGGCACGTGTTAGGACGCGTCAGGACATGGCAGTGGCACGTGGCAGGACACGTCAATACATGGCAGCGCGTGGCCATGGCACGACTCATGACGTTGCAGGACATGGCAGGGCGTGGCCATGGTAAGTGTTAGGACGTCGCAGGACGCGCCAGGACATGGCCATGGCACGTGTCCAAACGCATCAGGACATGGCCATGGCATGTGTCAGGACGTGTCAGGACATGCCATGGCACGTGTCAGGACGCGTCAGAACATGGCAGGGCATGGCGATGGCACGAGTCGTGACGTCACAGGACATGGCAAGGCGTGGCCATGGCACGTATCAGGACGCATCAAGACATGGCCATGGCACCTGTCAGGACGCGTCATGACATGGCAGGGCATGGCGAAGGCACGAGTCGTGACGTCGCAGGACACGGCAAGGCGTGGCCATGGCACGTGTCAAGACGCATCAGGACATGGCCATGGCACGTGTCAGGACGGGTCAGGACATGGCAGGGCGTGGCCATGGCACGAGTCGTGACGTCGCAGGACATGGAAGGGCGTGGCCATGGCACGAGTCGGGACGTCGCCAGATATGGCAGGGCGTGGCCATGGCACGAGTCGGGACGTCCCAGGACGTGTCAGGACATGGCCATGGCACGTGTCAGGACGCGTTAGGATATGGCAGGGCGTGGCCATGGCACGAGTCAGGACGTCGCAGGACATGGCAGGCTATGTCCATGGCACGAGTCAGGACGTCGGAAGACATGGCAAGCTATGGCCATGGTACGTGTCAGGACGCGTCCTGACATGGCCATGGCACGCGTTAGGACGTGGCAGGGCGTGGCCATGGCACGAGCTAGGACATCGCAGGACGTGGCCATAGCACGAGTCAGGACGTGGCAGGGCGTCGTCACGGCACGAGTCAGGACGTCAAAGGACATGGCAGGATATGGTCATGGTACGTGTCAGGACGCGTCAAAACGTGGCCAAGGCACGATTCAGGACGTCGCAGGAAATGGCAAGATATGGTCATGGTACGTGTCAGGACGTATCAGGACATTGCCATGGTACGCGTCAGAACGTGATCATGGCACAACATCGCACTACGTCGCTCCAAGCCGCACCACGTCGCACCACGTCTAATTCTATCCAATGCTTAGAAACATGTCAAGCGCAATGATGTTGGTGGTCGTTGGCGGCGGTGGTGGAAAGTCGGGGTGGTTCGAGTAGTAGCGTCGGGCGACGGCTGGTCGACACGCGTCAGCAATGGCCATGGCACGAGTAAGGACATCGCAGGACGAGTCAGGACACTGCCATGGAATGTTTCAGGACGCGTTAGGACATGGCTGTGGCACGTGTCAGGACACGTCAGGACATGGCAGGGCGTGGCCATGGCATGACTCATGACGTCGCAGGACATGGCACGGCGTGGCCATAGCAAGAGTCAAGACGTCGCAGGACGCGTCAGGACATAGCCATGGCACGTGTCAAGACGCGTCAGGGCATGGCAGTGGCACGTGTCAGGACACGTTAGGACATGGAAGGGCGTGGCGATGGCATGACTCATGACGTCGCCGGACATGGCAAGGCGTGGCCATGGCAAGATTCTGGACATTGCAGGACGCGTCAGGACATGGCCATGGCACGGGTCAGGACGCATCAGGACATGGCCATGGCATGAGTCAGGACGCATTAGGACATGGCCATGGCATGTGTCAGGACACGTCTGGACATGGCAGGGCGTGGCCATGGCACGAGTCGGGACATCGCAGGACATGGCAGGTCGTGGCCATGGCACGTGTCAGGACGCATCAAGACATGGCCATGCCACATGTCAGGACGCGTCAGGACATGGCAGGATATGGCCATGGAACGTGTCAAGACGCGTCCGGACATGGTCATGGCACGCGTTTGGACGTGGCAGGGCGTGGAAATGGCACGAGTCAGGATGTTGCAGGACATGGCCATGGCACGTGTCAGGACGTGGCAGGGCGTGGTCATGGCACAAGTCAGGATGTCATAGGACATGGCAGGATATGGTCATGGTATGTCTCAGAACGCGTCAAGACGTGGCCATGGCACGATTCAGGACGTCGCAGGACATGGCCAGATATGGTCATGGTATGTGTCATGACGTGGTAGGCCATCGCCATGGTACGTGTCAGGACGTCGCAGGACATGGGAGGATATGGTCATGGTACATGTCAGGACGTGTCAGGCCATGGCCATGGTACGTGATAGGACGTCGCACAACATGGCAAGATATGGTCATGGTACGTGTCAGGACGTGTCAGGACATGGCCATGGTACGTGTCAGGATGTGGCCATGGCACGACATCGCACTACGTCGCTCCAAGCCGTACCACATCGCACCACGTCTAATTCTAACCAATGCTAAGAAACATTTCAAGCGCAATGATGATGGTGCTCGTTGGCGGCGGTGGTGGAGAGTCAGGGTAGTTTGAGCGGTAGCATCGGGCGACGGCTGGTCGACACGTGTCAGGACATGGCCATGGCACGAGTCAGGACGTCGAAGGACGAGTCAGGACATGGCCATGGCACGTGTCAGGACGCATCAGGACATGGCAGTTGCACGTGTCAGGACACGTCAGGACATGGCAGGGGGTGGCCATGGCAGGACTCATGACATTGCAGGACATAGCAGGGCGTGGCCCTGGCAAGAGTCGGGACATCGCAGGACGCATCAAGACAAGGCCATGGCACGTGTCAGGACGCATCAGGACATGGCCATGGCATGAGTCAGCACGCATCAGGACATGCCATGGCACGGGTCAGGACGCGTCAGGACATGGCAGGGCGTGGCGATGGCACGAGTCGGGACGTCGTAGAACATGGTAAGGCGTGGCCATGGCACGTGTCAGGACGCATCAGGACATGGTCATGGCACGTGTCAGGACGTGTCAAGACATGGCAGGACGTGTCAGGACATGGCCATGGCACGTGTCAGGACGTGTCAGTACATGGCAGGGCGTGGCCACGGCACGAGTCAGGACGTTGCAGGACATGGTACGATATGGCCATGTTACGTGTCAGGACGCGTCCGGACATGGCCATGGTAAGCGTCAGGACAATGCAGGGCGTGGCCATGTCGCGAGTCAGGACATGGCAGGATAGGGTCATGGTACGTGTCAGGACGTGTCAGGCCATGGCCATGGTACGTGACAGGACGTCGCAGGACATGGCAGGATATGGTCATGGTACGTGTCAGGACGTGTCAGGACTTGGCCATGGTACGTGTCAGGACGTGATCATGGCACGTTATCGCAGTACGTCGCTACAAGCCGCACCACGTCGCACCACGTCTAATTCTAACCAATGCTTAGAAACATGTCAAGCGCAATGATGTTGGTGGTCGTTGGCGGCGATGGTGGAAAGTCGGAGTGGTTCGAGTAGTAGCGTCGGGCGACGGCCGGTCGACACGTGTCAGGACATGGCCATGGCACGAGTCAGGACGTTGCAGGACGAGTCAGGACATGGCCATTGCACGTTTCAGGACGCGTCAGGACATGGCAGTGGCACGTGTCAGGACACGTCAGGACATGGCAGGGCATGGCCATGGCATGACTCATGACGTCGCAGGACATGGAAAGGCATGGCCATGGCAAGAGTCTGGACGTTGCAGGACGCGTCAGGACATGGCCATGGCACGCGTCAGGACGCGTCAGGACATGGCCATGGCATGAGTGAGGACGCATCAGGACATGGCCATGGCACGTGTCAGGACGCGTCTGGACATGGCAGGGCGTGGCCATGGCACGAGTCGGGACGTCGCAGGACATAGCAGGGCGTGGCCATGGCACGTGTCAGGACGCATCAGGTCATGGCCATGCCACATGTCAGGACGCGTCAAGACATGGCCAGGACATGGCAGGGTATGGTCATGGTATGTGTCAGGACGTGTCAAGACGTGGCCATGGTACATGTCAAGAAGTGGCCATGGCGCGACATAGCACTACGTCGCTCCAAACCGCACCACCTCGCACCACGTCTATTGCTAACCAATGCTTAGAAACATGTCAAGCTCAATGATGTTGGTGGTCGTTGGCGGCGGTGGTGGAATGTCGTGGTGGTTCGAGCGGTAGCGTCGGGCGACCGCTGGATGACACGTCTCAGGACATGGCCATGGCACGAGTCAAGAAGTCGCAGGACGAGTTAGGACATGGCCATGGCACGTGTCAGGACGCGTCAGGACATGGCAATGGCACGTTTCAGGACGTCGCAAGACGCGTGAGGACATGGCCATGGCACGTGTAGAGACACGTCAGGACATGGCCATGGCACGTGTCAGGAAATGGTAGGGTGTGGCCATGGCACGAGTCGGGATGTCACAGGACATGGCAGGGCGTGGCCATGGCATGAGTCGGGACGTCGCAGGACATGGCAGGGCGTGGCCATGGCACGAGTCGGGACGTAGCTGGACATGTCAGGACAAGGCCATGGAGCGTGTCAGGACGCGTCAGGACATGGCAGGGCGTGGCCATGGCACGAGTCAGGACGTCGCAAGGCATGGCAGGATATGGCCATGGTAGTGTCAGGACGCGTCCGGACATGGCCATGGCACGCGTCAGGACATGGCAGGGCGTGGCCATGGCATGACTCATGATGTCGCAGGACAAGGTAAGGCGTGGCCATGGCAAGAGTCAGGACGTTGCAGGACGCGTCAGGACATGGCCATGGCACGTGTCATGACGCGTTAGGACATGGCAGCGGCACGTGTCGGGACACGTCAGGACATGGCAGGGCGTGGCCATGGCATGACTCATGACGTCGCAAGAAATGGCAGGGCGTGGCCATGGCCAGAGTCAGGACGTCGCAGGACGCATCACGACATGGCCATGGCTTGGTCAGGACACATCAGGACATGCCATGGCACGTGTCAGGACGCGTCATGAAATGGCAGGGTGTGGCCATGGCACGAGTCGGGACGTCCCAGGACATGGCAGGGCGTGGCCATGGCAGGAGTTGGGACGTCGCAGGACATGGCAGGGCGTGGCCATGGCACGAGTCGGGACGTCGCAGGACGTGTCAGGACAAGGCCATGGCACGTGTCAGGACGCGTCAGGACATGGCAGGGCGTGGCCATGGCACGAGTCAGGACGTCGCAGGGCATTGCAGGATATGGCCATGGTAGGTGTCAGGACACATCCGGACATGGCCATGGCACGCGTCAGGACATGGTAGGGCGTGGCCATGGCATGACTCATGACGTTGCAGGACAAGGCAGGGCGTGGCCATGGCAAGAGTCAGGACGTCGCAGGACGCGTCAGGACATAGCAGGGCGTGGCCATGGCATGACTCATGACGTCTCAAGACATGGCAGGGCGTGGCCATGGCATGAGTCAGGACGTCGCAGGACGCGTCAAGACATGGCCATGGCCTTGTCAGGACACATCAGGACATGCCATGGCTCGTGTGAGGACGTGTCGAGAAATGGCAGGGCGTGGCCATGGCACGAGTTGGGACGTCGCAGGACATGGCAGGGCGTGGCCATGGCACGTGTCAAGCCGCATCAGGACATGGCCATGGCACGTGTCAAGACGCGTCAAGACATGGCAGGGCGTGGCCATGGCACGAGTCGGGACGTCGCAGGACATGGCAGGGCGTGGCCATGGCATGAGTCGAGACGTCGCAGGACATGGCAGGATATGTCCATGGTACGTGTCAGGATGCGTCCGGACATGGCCATGGCACGCGTCAGGACGTGGCAGGGCGTGGCCATGGCACGAGTCAGGACGTCACAGGACATGGCCATGGCACGCGTCAGGACGTGGCAGGGCGTGGTCATGGCACGAGTCAGGACGTCACAGGACATGGCAGGATATGGTCATGGATTGTGTCAGGACGCGTCAGGACGTGGCCATGGCACGATTCAGGACGTCGTAGGACATGGCAAGATATGGTCATGGTACGTGTCAGGACATCGCAGGACATGGCAGGATACGGTCATGGTACGTGTCAAGACGTGTCAGGCCATGGCCATGGTACGTGACAGGACGTCGCAGGACATGGCAGGATATGGTCATGGTACGTGTCAGGACATGGCCATGGTACGTGTCAGGACGTGGCCATGACACGACATCGCACTACGTCGCTCCAAGCCGCACCACGTCGCACCACGTCTAATTCTAACCAATGCTAAGAAACATGTCAAGTGCAATGATGTTCGTGGTCGTTGGCGGCGGTGGTAGAAAGTTAAGGTGGTTTGAGCGGTAGCGTCGGGCGACGGCCGATCGACACGTGTCAGGACATGGCTATGGCACGAGTCAGGACATCGCAGGACGAGTCAGGACATGGCCATGGCACGTGTCAGGACGCGTCAGGACATGGCAGTGGCACGTGTCACGACACGTCAGGACATGGAAGCGCGTGGCCATGGCACGTGTCAAGACGCATCAGGACATGGCCATGGCACGTGTCAGGACGCGTCAGGACATGGCAGGGCGTGGCCATGGCATGACTCATGACGTCGCTGGACATGGCAGGGCGTGGCCATGGCAAGAGTCAGGACGTCGCAGGACGCGTCAGGACATATCCATGGCACGTGTCAGGATGCGTCAGGACATGGCAGTGGCACGTGTCAGGACACGTCAGGACATGGCAGGGCGTGGCCATGGCATGACTCATGACGTCGCAGGACATGGCAGGGCGTGGCCATGGCAAGAGTCAGGACATCGCTGGACGCGTCAAGACATGGCCATGGCACGTGTCAGGACGCGTCAGGACATGGTAGTGGCACGTGTCAGGACACATCAGGACATGGCAGGGCGTGGCAACGGAATGACTCATGACATCGCAGGACATGGCAGGGCATGCCCATTGCAAGAGTCAGGACGTCGCAGGACGTGTCAGGACATGGCCATGGCACGTGTCAGGACGCATCAGGACATGCCATGGCACGTGTCAGGACGCGTCAGGACATGGCAGGGCGTGGCCATTGCACAAGTCGGGACGTCGCAGGACATGGCAGGGCGTGGCCATGGCACGTGTCAGGACGCATCAGGACATGGCCATGGCACGTGTCAGGACGCGTCAGGACATGGCAGGGCATGGCCATGGAATGACTCATGACGACGCAGGTCATGGCAGGGCGTGGCCATGGCAAGAGTCAGGACGTCGCAGGATGCGTCAAGACATGGCCATGGCACGTGTCAGGACGCATCAGGACATGCCTGGGCACGTGTCAGGATGCATCAGGACATGGCAGGGCGTTTCCATGGCTCGAGTCGGGACGTCGCAGGACATGGGAGGGCATGGCCATGGCACGTGTCAAGGCGCATCAGGACATGGCCATGGCACGTGTCAGGACGCGTCAGGACATGGCAGGGCGTGGCCATGGCACGAATAGGGACGTCGCAGGACGAGTCAGGGCGTGGCCATGGCACGAGTCGGGACGTCGCAGGACATGGCAGGATATGGTCATGGTTCGTGTCAGGACATGGCCATGGTACGTATCAACACGTGACCATGGCACGACATCGCACTACGTCGCTTCAAGCCGCATCACGTCGCACCACGTCTAATTATAACCAATACTTAGAAGCATGTCAACCGCAATGATGTTGGTGGTCGTTGGCGGTGGTGGTGGAAAGTCAGGCTGGTTCGAGTAGTAGCGTCGGGCGACGGCCATTCGACACGTGTAAGGACATGGCCATTGCACGAGTCAGGACTTCGCAGGACGAGTCAGGACATGGCCATGGCATGTGTCAGGACGCGTTAGGACATGGCAGTTGCACGTGTGAGGACACGTCAGGACATGGCAGGGCGTGGCCATGGCATGACTCATGACGTCGCAGGACATGGCAGGGCGTGGCCATGGCAAGAGTTTGGACTTCGCAGGACTCGTCAGGACATGGCCATGCCACGTGTCAGGACGCATCAGGACATGGCCATGGCATTTGTCAGGATGCTTCAGGACATGGCAGGGCGTGGCCATGGCACGAGTCGGGACGTCGCAGGACATGGGAGGGCGTGGCCATGGCACGTGTCAAGACGCACCAGGACATGGCCATGGCACGTGTCAGGACGCGTCAGGACATGGCAGGGCGTGGCCATGGCACGAGTCGGGACGTCGCAGGACGAGTCAGGACATGGCCATGGCACGTGTCAGGACATGGTAGTGGCACGTGTCACGACACGTCACGACATGGCAGGGCGTGGCCATGACTTGTCTCACGACGTTGCTGGACATGGCAGGGCGTGGCCATGGCAAGAGTCAGGAGACATAACCATGGCACGTGTCAGGACGCGTCAGGACATGGCAGTGGCACGTGTCAGGACACGTCAGGACATGGCATGGCGTGGCTATGGCATGACTCATGACGTCGCAGGACATGGCAGGGCGTGGCCATGGTAAGAGTTAGGACGTCGCAGGACGCGTCAGGACATGGCCATGGCACGTGTCAGGACGCGTCAAGACATGGCAGTGGCACGTGTCAGGACAAATCAGGACATGGCAGGGGGTGGCAATGGAATGACTCATGACGTCGCAGGACATGGCAGGGCGTGGCAATGGCAAGAGTCAGGACGTCGCAGGACGCTTCAGGACATGGCCATGGCACGTGTCAGGACGCATCAGGACATGCCATGGCACGTGCCAGGATGCGTCACGACATGGCCATGGTACGTGTCAGGACGTGGCATGGCACGACATCGCACTACGTCCCTCTAAGCCGCACCACGTCGCACCACGTCTAATTCTAACCAATGCTTAGAAACATGTCAAGCGCAATGATGTTGGTGGTCATTGGCGGCGATGGTAGAAAGTCAGGGTGGTTTGAGCGGTAGCGTCAGGACATGGCCATGGCACGAGTCAGGTCGTCGCAGGACGAGTCAGGACATGGTCAGGGCACGTGTCAGGATGCTTCAGGACATGGCAGTGGCACGTGTCAGGACACGTCAGGACATGGCAGGGCGTGGCCATGGCAGAACTCATGACATTGCAGGACATGGCAGAGCGTGGCCATGGCAAGAGTCAGGACGTCGCAGGACGCGTCAGGACATGGCCATGGCTTGTGTAGGGACGCATCACGACATGGCCATGGCATGTGTCAGGACGCATCAGGACATGCCATGGCACGTGTCAGAACGTGTCAGGACATGACAGGGCGTGGCGATGGCACGAGTCGGGACGTCGCAGGACATGGCAGGGCAGGGCCATGGCACGTGTCAGGACGTATCAGGACATGGTCATGGCACGTGTCAGGACGCGTCAGGACATGGCAAGGCGTGGCCCTGGCACAAGTCGAGACGTCGTAGGACATGGCAGGGCGTGGCCATGGCACGAGTCGGGACGTTAGAGGACATGGCAGGGCGTAGCCATGGCACGACTCGGGACGTCGCAGGACGTGTCAGGACATGGCCATGGCACATGTCAGGACGTATCAGGACATGGCAGGGTGTGGACATGGCACGAGTCAGGACGTCGCAGGACATGACAGGATATGTCAATGGTACGTGTCAGGACGCGTCCAGACGTGGCCATGGCACGCGTCAGAATGTGGAAGGGCGTGGCCATGGAACGAGTCACGATGTCACAGGACATGGCCATGGCAGGCATCTGGACGTGGCAGGGCGTGGTCATGGCACGAGTCAGGATGTCGCAGGACATGGCAGGATATGGCCATGGTACGTGTCAGGACGCGTCAGGACGTGGCCATGGTACGTGTCAGGGCGCGTCAGAACGTGGCCATGGCACGATACGGGACGTTGCAGGACATGCTAGGATATGGTCATGGTACGTGTCAGGACGTGTCAGGCCATGGCCATTGTACGTGTAAGGACGCGCAGGACATGGCAGGGTATGGTCATGGTACGTGGCAGGACGTGTCAGGACTTGGCTATGGTACGTGTCAAGACGTGGCATTGGCACGACATCGCACTACGTCGCTCCAAGCCGCACCACGTCGCACCACGTCTATTGCTAACCAATGCTTAGAATCATGTCAAGCACAATGATGTTGGTGGTCGTTGGCGGCTGTGGTGGAAAGTTGGGGTGGTTCGAGCGGTAGCGTCGGGCAACGGCCGGTCGACACGTGTCAGGACATGGCCATGGCACGAGTCAGGATGTCGCAGGATGAGTCATGACATGGCAGTGGCACGTGTCAGGATACGTCAGGACATGGGAGGGCGTGGCCATGGCATGACTCATGCGTCGCAAGACATGGCAGGGCGTGGCCATGGCAAGAGTCAGGACGTGGCAGGACGCGTCAGGACATGGCCATGGCACGAGTCAGGACGTCGCAGGACATGGCAGGATATGGCCATGGTACGTGTCAGGACGCGTCAGGACGTGGCCATGGCACGATTCAGGACGTCACAGTACAGGGCAGGATTTGATCATGGTACGTGTCATGACGTGTCAGGCCATGGCCATGGTACGTGTAAGGACGTCGCAGGACATGGCAGGATATGGTCATGGTACGTGTCAAGACGTGTCAGGCCATGGCCATGGTACGTGAAAGGACGCGCAGGATATGGCAGGGTATGGTCATGGTACATGTCAGGACGTGTCAAGACATGGCCATGGTACGTGTCAAGACGTAGCCATGGCGCGACATTGCACTACGTCGCTCCAAACCGCACCACGTCGCACCACATCTATTGCTAACCAATGCTTTGAAACATGTCAAGCGCAATGATATTGGTGGTCATTGGCTGCAGTGGTGGAAAGTCATGGTGGTTCGAGCGGTAGCGTCAGGCGACCGCCGGAGGACACGTGTCAGGACATGGCCATGGCACGAGTCAAGACGTCGCAGGACGAGTTAGGACATGGCCATGGCACGTGTCAGGACGAGTCAGGACATGGCAATGGCACGTATCAGGACGTCGCAGGACGCGTCAGTACATGGCCATGGCACATGTCAGGACACGTCAGGACATGGAAGTGGCATGTGTCAGGACGCGTTAGGACATTGCCATGGCACGTGTCAGGAAGCATCAGGACAAGGCCATGGCATGTGTCAGAACGCAAGAGGACATGGCCATGGCACGTGTTAGGAATCGTCAGGACATGGCATGGCTTGGCCATGGCACAATCGGTACTTTGCAAGACATGGCAGGGCGTGGCCATGGCACGTGTCAAGACGCATCAGGACATGGCCATGGCACGTGTCAGGACGTGTCAGGAAATGGCAGAGCGTGGCCATGGCACGAGTCGGGACGTCACATGACATGGCAGGGCGTGGCCATGGCATGAGTCGGGACGTCGCAGGACATGGCAAGGCGTGGCCATGGCACGAGTCGGGACGTAGCTGGACGTGTCAGGACAAGGCCATGGAGCGTGTCAGGACGCGTCAGGACATGGCAGGGCGTGGCCATGGCACGAGTCAGGATGTCGCAGGGCATGGCATGATATGGCCATGCTACGTGTCAGGACGCATCCGGACATGGCCATGGCACGCGTCAGGACATGGCAAGGCGTGGCCATGGCATGACTCATGACGTCGTAGGACAAGGCAGGGCGTGGCCATGGCAAGAGTCAGGACGTCGCAGGACGCGTCAGGACATGGCCATGGCACGTGTCATGACGCGTCAGGACATGGCAGTGGCACGTGTCAGGACACGCCAGGACATGGCAGGGCGTGGCCATGGCATAACTCATGACGTCACAAGACATGGCAGAGCGTGGCCATGGCAAGAGTCAGGATGTCGCAGGACGCATCAAGACATGGCCATGGCTTGTTCAGGACACATCAGGACATGCCATGGCACGTGTCAGGACGCGTCAGGAAATGGCAGGGCGTGGCCATGGCACGAGTCGGGACGTCATAGGACATAACAGGGCGGGGCAATGGCACGAGTCAGGACGTCGCAGGACATGGCAGGATATGGCCATGGTACGTGTCAGGATGCGTCCGGACATGGCCATGGCACGGGTCAGGACGTGGCAGGGCGTGGCCATGGCACGAGTCAGGATGTCGCAGGACATGGCAGGGTATGCTCATGGTACGTGTCAGGACGCGTCCGAACATGGCCATGGCACGTGTCAGGACATGGCACGGCGTGGCCATTGCATGACTCATGACGTCGCTTGACATGACAGGGCGTGGCCATGGCAAGAGTCAGGACGTCGCAGGACGCGTCAGGACATAACCATGGCACGTGTCAGGACGCGTCAGGACATGGCAGTGGCACGTGTCAGGACATGTCGGGACATGGCAGGGGGTGGCAATGGCATGACTCATGACGTCGCAGGACATGGCAGGGCGTGGCCATGGCAAGAGTCAGGACGTCGCAGGACGCGTCAAAACATGGCCATGGCACGTGTCAGGAAGCGTCAGGACATGGCAGTGGCACGTGTCAGGACACATCAGGACATGGCTAGGCTTGGCAATGGAATGACTCATGACGTCGCATGCCATGGCAGGGCGTGGCCATGGCAAGAGTCAGGATGTCGCAGGACGCGTCAGGACATGGCCATGGCATGTGTCAGGAGGTATTAGGACATGCCATGGCACGTGTAGGGACGCGTCAGGACATGGCAGGGCGTGGCCATGGCAAGAGTCAGGATGCCGCAGGACGCGTCAGGACATGGCCATGGCACGTGTCAGGAGGTATTAGGACATGCCATGGCACGTGTCAGGACGCGTCAGGACATGGCAGGGCGTGGCCATGGCATGACTCATGACGACGCAGGACATGGCAGGGCGTGGCCATGGCAAGAGTCAGGACGTCGCAGGATGCGTTAGGACATGGCCATGGCACGTGTCAGGACGTATCAGGACATGCCATGGCACGTGCCAGGACGCGTTAGGACATGGTAGGGCATGGCCATGGCACGAGTCGGTACGCGACAGGACATGGCAGGGCGTGGCCATGGCACGAGTCAGGACGTCGCAGGACATGGCAGGATATGGCCATGGTACGTGTCAGGATGCGTCCGGACATGGCCATGGCACGGGTCAGGACGTGGCAGGGCGTGGCCATGGCACGAGTCAGGATGTCGCAGGACATGGCCATGGCACGCGTCAGGACGTGGCAGGGCGTGGTCATGGCAAAAGTTAGGACGTCACAGGACATGGCAGGATATGGTCATGGTTTGTGTCATGACGCGTAAGGACATGGCCATGGCACGATTCAGGACGTCGCAGGACATGGCAAGATATGGTCATGGTATGTGTCATGACGTGTTGGGCCATGGCCATGGTATGTGTCAGGACGTCGCTGGACATGGCAAGAGATGTTCATGGTACGTGTCAGGAAGTGTCAGGCCATGGCCATGGTACGTGACAGGACGTCGCAGGACATGGCAGGATATGGTCAGTGTACGTGTCAGGACACGTCAGGACATGGTCATGGTACGTGTCAGGACGTGGCCATGGCACCACATCGCACTACGTCACTCCAAGCCACACCACGTCGCACCACGTCTAATTCTAACCAATGCTTGGAAACATGTCAAGCGCAAAGATGTTGGTGGTCATTGGCGGCGGTGGTAGAAAGTCAGGGGGTTTGAGCGATAGCGTCAGGACATGGCCAAGGCACGAGTCAGGACGTCGTAGGACGCGTCAAGACATGGCCATGGCACGTGGCAGGACGTATTAGGACATGCCATGGCACGTGTCAGGACGCGTCATGACATGGCAGGGCGTGGCCATGGCATGACTCATGATGACGCAGGACATGGCAGGGCGTGGCCATGGCAAGAGTCAGGACGTCGCAGGATGCGTTAGGACATGGCCATGGCACGTGTCAGGACGTATCAGGACATGCCATGGCACGTGTCAGGACGCGTTAGGACATGGTAGGGCGTGGCCATGGCACGAGTCGGTACGCGACAGGACATGGCAGGGCGTGGCCATGGCACGAGTCAGGACGTCGCATGGCATGGCAGGATATGGCCATGGTACGTGTCAGGATGCGTCCGGACATGGCCATGGCACGGGTCAGGACGTGGCAGGGCGTGGCCATGGCACGAGTCAGGATGTCGCAGGACATGGCCATGGCACGCGTCAGGACGTGGCAGGGCGTGGTCATGGCACGAGTCAGGACGTCACAGGACATGGCAGGATATGGTCATGGTATGTGTCAGGACGCGTAAGGACGTGGCCATGGCACGATTCAGGACGTCGCAGGACATGGCAAGATATGGTCATGGTATGTGTCATGACGTGTTGGGCCATGGCCATGGTATGTGTCAGGACGTCGCTGGACATGGCAAGAGATGTTCATGGTACGTGTCAGGACGTGTCAGGCCATGGCCATGGTACGTGACAGGACGTCGCTGGACATGGCAGGATATGGTCACTGTACGTGTCAGGACGTGTCAGGACATGGCCATGGCACGACATCGCACTACGTCACTCCAAGCCGCACCACGTCGCACCACGTCTAATTCTAACCAATGCTTAGAAACATGTCAAGCGCAAATTGTTGGTGGTCATTGGCGGCGGTGGTAGAAAGTCAGGGTGGTTTGAGCGGTAGCGTCAGGACATAGCCAACGAGTCAGAACGTCGCAGGACGATTCAGGACATGGCCATGGCACGTGTCAGGACGCGTCAGGACATGGCAGTGGCACGTGTCAGGACACGTCAGGACATGGCAGGGCATGGCCATGGCAGGACTCATGATGTCGCAGGACATGGCAGGGCGTGGCCATGGCAAGAGTCAGGACGTCGCAGGACGCGTCAGGACATAGCCATGGCACGTGTCATGACGCGTCAGGACATCGCAGTGGCACGTGCCAGGACACGTCAGGACATGGCAGGGCGTGGCCATGGCATGACTCATGACGTCGCAAGTCATGGCAGGGCGTGGCCTTGACAAGAGTCAGGACGTCGCAGGACGCATCAGGACATGGCCATGGCTTGGTCAGGACACATCAGGACATGCCATGGCACGTGTCAGGACGCGTCAGGAAATGGCAGGGCGTGGCCATGGTATGAGTCGGGACGTCACACGACATGGCAGGGCGTGGCCATGGAATGACCCATGACGTGCAAGACATGGCAGGTAGTGGCCATGGCAAGATTCAGGACGTCGCAGGACGCGTCAGGACATGGCCATGGCTTGGTCAGGACACATCAGGACATACCATGGCACGTGTCAGGAAGCGTCAGGGCATGGCAGTGGCACGTGTCAGGACACATAAGGACATGGCAAGGCGTGGCAATGGAATGACTCATGACGTCGCATGACATGGCAGGGCGTGGCCATGGCAAGAGTCAGGACGTCGCAGGACGCGTCAGGACAGGGCCATGGCACGTGTCAGGACGTATTAGGACATGCCATGGCACGTGTCAGGACGCGTCAGGACATGGCAGGGCGTGGCCATGGCATGACTCATGACGACGCAGGACATGGCAGGGCGTGGCCATGGCAAGAGTCAGGACGTCGCAGAATGCGTTAGGACATGGCCATGGCACGTGTCAGGACGTATTAGGACATGCCATGGCACGTGTCAGGACGCGTCAGGACATGGCAGGGCGTGGCCATGGCATGACTCATGATGACGCAGGACATGGCAGGGCGTGGCCATGGCAAGAGTCAGGACGTCACAGGACGCGTCAGGACATGGCCATGGCACGTGTCAGGACGTATTAGGACATGCCATGGCACGTGTCAGGACGCGTCAGGACATGGCAGGGCGTGGCCATGGCATGACTCATGACGACGCAGGACATGGTAGGGCGTGGCCATGGCAAGAGTCAGGACGTCGCAGGATGCGTTAGGACATTGCCATGGCACGTGTCAAGACGTATCAGGACATGCCATGGCACGTGTCAGGAAATGGCAGGGCGTGGCCATGGCATGACTCATGACGTCGCAGGACAAGGCAGGGCGTGGCCATGGCAAGAGTCAGGACGTCGCAGGACGCGTCAGGACATAGCCATGGCACGTGTCATGACGCGTCAGGACATCGCAGTGGCACGTGCCAGGACACGTCAGGACATGGCAGGGCGTGGCCATGGCATGACTCATGACGTCGCAAGTCATGGCAGGGCGTGGCCTTGACAAGAGTCAGGACGTCGCAGGACGCGTCAGGACATGGCCATGGCTTGGTCAGGACACATCAGGACATGCCATGGCACGTGTCAGGACGCGTCAGGAAATGGCAGGGCGTGGCCATGGTATGAGTCGGGACGTCACACGACATGGCAGGGCGTGGCCATGGAATGACCCATGACGTGCAAGACATGGCAGGTAGTGGCCATGGCAAGATTCAGGACGTCGCAGGACGCGTCAGGACATGGCCATGGCTTGGTCAGGACACATCAGGACATACCATGGCACGTGTCAGGAAGCGTCAGGGCATGGCAGTGGCACGTGTGAGGACACATCAGGACATGGCAAGGCGTGGCAATGGAATGACTCATGACGTCGCATGACATGGCAGGGCGTGGCCATGGCAAGAGTCAGGACGTCGCAGGACGCGTCAGGACATGGCCATGGCACGTGTCAGGACGTATTAGGACATGCCATGGCACGTGTCAGGACGCGTCAGGACATGGCAGGGCGTGGCCATGGCATGACTCATGACGACGCAGGACATGGCAGGGCGTGGCCATGGCAAGAGTCAGGACGTCGCAGGACGCGTCAGGACATGGCCATTGTTTGGTCAGGACACCTCAGGACATGCCATGGCACGTGTCAGGACGCGTCAGGAAATGGCAGGGCGTGGCCACGGCACGAGTCAGGACGTCACAGGACATGGCAGGGCGTGGCCATGACATGAGTCGGGACGTCGCAGGACATGGCAGGGCGTGGCCATGGCACGAGTCGGGACGTCGCAAGACGTGTCAGGACAAGGCCATGGCACGGGTCTGGACGCGTCAGGACATGGCTGGGCGTGGCCATGGCACGAGTCAGGACGTCACAGGGCATGGCAGGATATGGCCATGGTACATGTCAAGACGCGTCCGGACATGGCCATGGCACGCGTCAGGACATAACCATGGCACGTGTCAGGACGTCGCAGGACGCGTCAGGACATAACCATGGCACGAGTTAGGACGTCGCAGGACGGGTCAGCACATAACCATGGCACGTGTCATGACGCGTCAGGACATGGCAGTGGCACGTGTCAGGACACGTCAGAACATGGCAGGGCATGGCAATGGCATGACTCATGACGTCGCAGGACATGGCAGGGCGTGGCCATGGCAAGAGTCAGGACGTCGCAGGACGCGTCAAGAAATGGCCATGGCACGTGTCAGGAAGCGTCAGGGCATGGCAGTGGCACGTGTCAGGACACATCAGGACATGGCAAGGCGTGGCAATGGAATGATCATGACGTCGCATGACATGGCAGGGCGTGGCCATGGCAAGAGTCAGGACGTCACAGGACGCGTCAGGACATGGCCATGGCACGTGTCAGGACGTATTAGGACATGCCATGGCACGTGTCAGGACGCGTCAGGACAAGGCAGAGCGTGGCCATGGCATGACTCATGACGACGCAGGACATGGTAGGGCGTGGCCATGGCAAGAGTCAGGACGTCGCAGGATGCGTTAGGACATTGCCATGGCACGTGTCAAGACGTATTAGGACATTCCATGGCACGTGTCAGGAAATGGCAGGGCGTGGCCATGGCATGACTCATGACGTCGCAGGACAAGGCCGGGCGTGGCCATGGCAAGAGTCAGGACGTCGCAGGACGCGTCAGGACATAGCCATGGCACGTGTCATGACGCGTCAGGACATCGCAGTGGCACGTGCCAGGACACGTCAGGACATGGCAGGGCGTGGCCATGGCATGACTCATGACGTCGCAAGTCATGGCAGGGCGTGGCCTTGACAAGAGTCAGGACGTCGCAGGACGCGTCAGGACATGGCCATGGCTTGGTCAGGACACATCAGGACATGCCATGACACGTGTCAGGACGCGTCAGGAAATGGCAGGGCGTGGCCATGGTATGAGTCGGGACGTCACACGACATGGCAGGGCGTGGCCATGGAATGACCCATGACGTGCAAGACATGGCAGGTAGTGGCCATGGCAAGATTCAGGACGTCGCAGGACGCGTCAGGACATGGCCATGGCTTGGTCAGGACACATCAGGACATACCATGGCACGTGTCAGGAAGCGTCAGGGCATGGCAGTGGCACGTGTCAGGACACATCAGGACATGGCAAGGCGTGGCAATGGAATGACTCATGACGTCGCATGACATGGCAGGGCGTGGCCATGGCAAGAGTCAAGACGTCGCAGGACGCGTCAGGACATGGCCATGGCACGTGTCAGGACGTATTAGGACATGCCATGGCACGTGTCAGGACGCGTCAGGACATGGCAGGGCGTTGCCATGGCATGACTCATGACGACGCAGGACATGGCAGGGCGTGGCCATGGCAAGAGTCAGGACGTCGCAGAATGCGTTAGGACATGGCCATGGCACGTGTCAAGACGTATCAGGACATGCCATGGCACGTGTCAAGAAATGGCAGGGCGTGGCCATGGCATGACTCATGACGTCGCAGGACAAGGCAGGGCGTGGCCATGGCAAGAGTCAGGACGTCGCAGGACGCGTCAGGACATAGCCATGGCACGTGTCATGACGCGTCAGGACATCGCAGTGGCATGTGCCAGGACACGTCAGGACATGGATGGGCGTGGCCATGGCATGACTCAAGACGTCGCAAGCCATGGCAGGGCGTGGCCATGACAAGAGTCAGGACGTCGCAGGACGCGTCAGGACATGGCCATGGCACGTGTCAGGACGTATTAGGACATGCCATGGCACGTGTCAGGACGCGTTAGGACATGGCAGGGCGTGGCCATGGCATGACTCATGACGACGCAGGACATGGCAGGGCGTGGCCATGGCAAGAGTGGGGACGTCACAGGACGCGTCAGGACATGGCCATGGCACGTGTCAGGACGTATTAGGACATGCCATGGCACGTGTCAGGACGCGTCAGGACATGGCAGGGCGTGGCCATGGCATGACTCATGACGACGCAGGACATGGCAGGGCGTGGCCATGGCAAGAGTCAGGACGTCACAGGACGCGTCAGGACATGGCCATGGCACGTGTCAGGACGTATTAGGACATGCCATGGCACGTGTCAGGACGCGTCAGGACATGGCAGGGCGTGGCCATGGCATGACTCATGACGACGCAGGACATGGTAGGGCGTGGCCATGGCAAGAGTCAGGACGTCGCAGGATGCGTTAGGACATTGCCTTGGCACGTGTCAAGACGTATCAGGACATGCCATGGCACGTGTCAGGAAATGGCAGGGCGTGGCCATGGCATGACTCATGACGTCGCAGGACAAGGCAAGGCGTGGCCATGGCAAGAGTCAGGACGTCGCAGGACACGTCAGGACATAGCCATGGCACGTGTCATGACGCGTCAGGACATCGCAGTGGCACGTGCCAGGACACGTCAGGACATGGCAGGGCGTGGCCATGGCATGACTCATGACGTCGCAAGTCATGGCAGGGCGTGGCCTTGACAAGAGTCAGGACGTCGCAGGACGCATCAGGACATGGCCATGGCTTGGTCAGGACACATCAGGACATGCCATGGCACATGTCAGGACGCGTCAGGAAATGGCAGGGCGTGGCCATGGTATGAGTCAGGACGTCACACGACATGGCAGGGCGTGGCCATGGAATGACCCATGACGTGCAAGACATGGCAGGTAGTGGCCATGGCAAGATTCAGGACGTCGCAGGACGCGTCAGGACATGGCCATGGCTTGGTCAGGACACATCAGGACATACCATGGCACGTGTCAGGAAGCGTCAGGGCATGGCAGTGGCACGTGTCAGGACACATCAGGACATGGCAAGGCGTGGCAATGGAATGACTCATGACGTCGCATGACATGGCAGGGCGTGGCCATGGCAAGAGTCAGGACGTCACAGGACGCGTCAGGACATGGCCATGGCACGTGTCAGGACGTATTAGGACATGCCATGGCACGTGTCAGGACGCGTCAGGACATGGCAGGGCGTGGCCATGGCATGACTCATGACGACGCAGGACATGGCAGGGCGTGGCCATGGCAAGAGTCAGGACGTCGCAGAATGCGTTAGGACATGGCCATGGCACGTGTCAAGACGTATCAGGACATGCCATGGCACGTGTCAAGAAATGGCAGGGCGTGGCCATGGCATGACTCATGACGTCGCAGGACAAGGCAGGGCGTGGCCATGGCAAGAGTCAGGACGTCACAGGACGCGTCAGGACATGGCCATGGCACGTGTCAGGACGTATTAGGACATGCCATGGCACGTGTCAGGACGCGTCAGGACATGGCAGGGCGTGGCCATGGCATGACTCATGACGACGCAGGACATGGTAGGGCGTGGCCACGGCAAGAGTCAGGACGTCGTAGGATGCGTTAGGACATTGCCATGGCACGTGTCAAGACGTATCAGGACATGCCATGGCACGTGTCAGGAAATGGCAGGGCGTGGCCATGGCATGACTCATGACGTCGCACGACAAGGCAGGGCGTGGCCATGGCAAGAGTCAGGACGTCGCAGGACGCGTCAGGACATAGCCATTGCACGTGTCATGACGCGTCAGGACATCGCAGTGGCACGTGCCAGGACACGTCAGGACATGGCAGGGCGTGGCCATGGCATGACTCATGACGTCGCAAGTCATGGCAGGGCGTGGCCTTGACAAGAGTCAGGACGTCGCAGGACGCATCAGGACATGGCCATGGCTTGGTCAGGACACATCAGGACATGCCATGGCACGTGTCAGGACGCGTCAGGAAATGGCAGGGCGTGGCCATGGTATGAGTCAGGACGTCACACGACATGGCAGGGCGTGGCCATGGAATGACCCATGACGTGCAAGACATGGCAGGTAGTGGCCATGGCAAGATTCAGGACGTCGCAGGACGCGTCAGGACATGGCCATGGCTTGGTCAGGACACATCAGGACATACCATGGCACGTGTCAGGAAGCGTCAGGGCATGGCAGTGGCACGTGTCAGGACACATAAGGACATGGCAAGGCGTGGCAATGGAATGACTCATGACGTCGCATGACATGGCAGGGCGTGGCCATGGCAAGAGTCAGGACGTCGCAGGACGCGTCAGGACAGGGCCATGGCACGTGTCAGGACGTATTAGGACATGCCATGGCACGTGTCAGGACGCGTCAGGACATGGCAGGGCGTGGCCATGGCATGACTCATGACGACGCAGGACATGGCAGGGCGTGGCCATGGCAAGAGTCAGGACGTCGCAGAATGCGTTAGGACATGGCCATGGCACGTGTCAGGACGTATTAGGACATGCCATGGCACGTGTCAGGACGCGTCAGGACATGGCAGGGCGTGGCCATGGCATGATTCATGATGACGCAGGACATGGCAGGGCGTGGCCATGGCAAGAGTCAGGACGTCACAGGACGCGTCAGGACATGGCCATGGCACGTGTCAGGACGTATTAGGACATGCCATGGCACGTGTCAGGACGCGTCAGGACATGGCAGGGCGTGGCCATGGCATGACTCATGACGACGCAGGACATGGTAGGGCGTGGCCATGGCAAGAGTCAGGACGTCGCAGGATGCGTTAGGACATTGCCATGGCACGTGTCAAGACGTATCAGGACATGCCATGGCACGTGTCAGGAAATGGCAGGGCGTGGCCATGGCATGACTCATGACGTCGCAGGACAAGGCAGGGCGTGGCCATTGCAAGAGTTAGGACGTCGCAGGACGCGTCAGGACATAGCCATGGCACGTGTCATGACGCGTCAGGACATCGCAGTGGCACGTGCCAGGACACGTCAGGACATGGCAGGGCGTGGCCATGGCATGACTCATGACGTCGCAAGTCATGGCAGGGCGTGGCCTTGACAAGAGTCAGGACGTCGCAGGACGCGTCAGGACATGGCCATGGCTTGGTCAGGACACATCAGGACATGCCATGGCACGTGTCAGGACGCGTTAGGAAATGGCAGGGCGTGGCCATGGTATGAGTCGGGACGTCACACGACATGGCAGGGCGTGGCCATGGAATGACCCATGACGTGCAAGACATGGCAGGTAGTGGCCATGGCAAGATTCAGGACGTCGCAGGACGCGTTAGGACATGGCCATGGCTTGGTCAGGACACATCAGGACATACCATGGCACGTGTCAGGAAGCGTCAGGGCATGGCAGTGGCACGTGTGAGGACACATCAGGACATGGCAAGGCGTGGCAATGGAATGACTCATGACGTCGCATGACATGGCAGGGCGTGGCCATGGCAAGAGTCAGGACGTCGCAGGACGCGTCAGGACATGGCCATGGCACGTGTCAGGACGTATTAAGACATGCCATGGCACGTGTCAGGACGCGTCAGGACATGGCAGGGCGTGGCCACGGCATGACTCATGACGACGCAGGACATGGCAGGGCGTGGCCATGGCAAGAGTCAGGACGTCGCAGGACGCGTCAGGACATGGCCATTGTTTGGTCAGGACACCTCAGGACATGCCATGGCACGTGTCAGGACGCGTCAGGAAATGGCAGGGCGTGGCCATGGCACGAGTCAGGACGTCACAAGACATGGCAGGGCGTGGCCATGACATGAGTCGGGACGTCGCAGGACATGGCAGGGCGTGGCCATGGCACGAGTCGGGACGTCGCAAGACGTGTCAGGACAAGGCCATGGCACGGGTCTGGACGCGTCAGGACATGGTTGGGCGTGGCCATGGCACGAGTCAGGACGTCACAGGGCATGGCAGGATATGGCCATGGTACATGTCAAGACGCGTCCGGACATGGCCATGGCACGCGTCAGGACATAACCATGGCACGTGTCAGGACGTCGCAGGACGCGTCAGGACATAACCATGGCACGAGTTAGGACGTCGCAGGACGGGTCAGCACATAACCCTGGCACGTGTCATGACGCGTCAGGACATGGCAGTGGCACGTGTCAGGACACGTCAGAACATGGCAGGGCATGGCAATGGCATGACTCATGACGTCGCAGGACATGGCAGGGCGTGGCCATGGCAAGAGTCAGGACGTCGCAGGACGCGTCAAGAAATGGCCATGGCACGTGTCAGGAAGCGTCAGGGCATGGCAGTGGCACGTGTCAGGACACATCAGGACATGGCAAGGCGTGGCAATGGAATGATCATGACGTCGCATGACATGGCAGGGCGTGGCCATGGCAAGAGTCAGGACGTCACAGGACGCGTCAGGACATGGCCATGGCACGTGTCAGGACGTATTAGGACATGCCATGGCACGTGTCAGGACGCGTCAGGACATGGCAGAGCGTGGCCATGGCATGACTCATGACGACGCAGGACATGGTAGGGCGTGGCCATGGCAAGAGTCAGGACGTCGCAGGATGCGTTAGGACATTGCCATGGCACGTGTCAAGACGTATTAGGACATTCCATGGCACGTGTCAGGAAATGGCAGGGCGTGGCCATGGCATGACTCATGACGTCGCAGGACAAGGCCGGGCGTGGCCATGGCAAGAGTCAGGACGTCGCAGGACGCGTCAGGACATAGCCATGGCACGTGTCATGACGCGTCAGGACATCGCAGTGGCACGTGCCAGGACACGTCAGGACATGGCAGGGCGTGGCCATGGCATGACTCATTACGTCGCAAGTCATGGCAGGGCGTGGCCTTGACAAGAGTCAGGACGTCGCAGGACGCGTCAGGACATGGCCATGGCTTGGTCAGGACACATCAGGACATGCCATGGCACGTGTCAGGACGCGTCAGGAAATGGCAGGGCGTGGCCATGGTATGAGTCGGGACGTCACACGACATGGCAGGGCGTGGCCATGGAATGACCCATGACGTGCAAGACATGGCAGGTAGTGGCCATGGCAAGATTCAGGACGTCGCAGGACGCGTCAGGACATGGCCATGGCTTGGTCAGGACACATCAGGACATACCATGGCACGTGTCAGGAAGCGTCAGGGCATGGCAGTGGCACGTGTGAGGACACATCAGGACATGGCAAGGCGTGGCAATGGAATGACTCATGACGTCGCATGACATGGCAGGGCGTGGCCATGGCAAGAGTCAGGACGTCGCAGGACGCGTCAGGACATGGCCATGGCACGTGTCAGGACGTATTAGGACATGCCATGGCACGTGTCAGGACGCGTCAGGACATGGCAGGGCGTGGCCATGGCATGACTCATGACGACGCAGGACATGGCAGGGCGTGGCCATGGCAAGAGTCAGGACGTCGCAGGACGCGTCAGGACATGGCCATTGTTTGGTCAGGACACCTCAGGACATGCCATGGCACGTGTCAGGACGCGTCAGGAAATGGCAGGGCGTGGCCATGGCACGAGTCAGGACGTCACAGGACATGGCAGGGCGTGGCCATGACATGAGTCGGGACGTCGCAGGACATGGCAGGGCGTGGCCATGGCACGAGTCGGGACGTCGCAAGACGTGTCAGGACAAGGCCATGGCACGGGTCTGGACGCGTCAGGACATGGCTGGGCGTGGCCATGGCACGAGTCAGGACGTCACAGGGCATGGCAGGATATGGCCATGGTACATGTCAAGACGCGTCCGGACATGGCCATGGCACGCGTCAGGACATAACCATGGCACGTGTCAGGACGTCGCAGGACGCGTCAGGACATAACCATGGCACGAGTTAGGACGTCGCAGGACGGGTCAGCACATAACCATGGCACGTGTCATGACGCGTCAGGACATGGCAGTGGCACATGTCAGGACACGTCAGAACATGGCAGGGCATGGCAATGGCATGACTCATGACGTCGCAGGACATGGCAGGGCGTGGCCATGGCAAGAGTCAGGACGTCGCAGGACGCGTCAAGAAATGGCCATGGCACGTGTCAGGAAGCGTCAGGGCATGGCAGTGGCACGTGTCAGGACACATCAGGACATGGCAAGGCGTGGAATTGGAATGATCATGACGTCGCATGACATGGCAGGGCGTGGCCATGGCAAGAGTCAGGACGTCACAGGACGCGTCAGGACATGGCCATGGCACGTGTCAGGACGTATTAGGACATGCCATGGCACGTGTCAGGACGCGTCAGGACATGGCAGAGCGTGGCCATGGCATGACTCATGACGACGCAGGACATGGTAGGGCGTGGCCATGGCAAGAGTCAGGACGTCGCAGGATGCGTTAGGACATTGCCATGGCACGTGTCAAGACGTATTAGGACATTCCATGGCACGTGTCAGGAAATGGCAGGGCGTGGCCATGGCATGACTCATGACGTCGCAGGACAAGGCCGGGCGTGGCCATGGCAAGAGTCAGGACGTCGCAGGACGCGTCAGGACATAGCCATGGCACGTGTCATGACGCGTCAGGACATCGCAGTGGCACGTGCCAGGACACGTCAGGACATGGCAGGGCGTGGCCATGGCATGACTCATGACGTCGCAAGTCATGGCAGGGCGTGGCCTTGACAAGAGTCAGGACGTCGCAGGACGCGTCAGGACATGGCCATGGCTTGGTCAGGACACATCAGGACATGCCATGACACGTGTCAGGACGCGTCAGGAAATGGCAGGGCGTGGCCATGGTATGAGTCGGGACGTCACACGACATGGCAGGGCGTGGCCATGGAATGACCCATGACGTGCAAGACATGGCAGGTAGTGGCCATGGCAAGATTCAGGACGTCGCAGGACGCGTCAGGACATGGCCATGGCTTGGTCAGGACACATCAGGACATACCATGGCACGTGTCAGGAAGCGTCAGGGCATGGCAGTGGCACGTGTCAGGACACATCAGGACATGGCAAGGCGTGGCAATGGAATGACTCATGACGTCGCATGACATGGCAGGGCGTGGCCATGGCAAGAGTCAAGACGTCGCAGGACGCGTCAGGACATGGCCATGGCACGTGTCAGGACGTATTAGGACATGCCATGGCACGTGTCAGGACGCGTCAGGACATGGCAGGGCGTTGCCATGGCATGACTCATGACGACGCAGGACATGGCAGGGCGTGGCCATGGCAAGAGTCAGGACGTCGCAGAATGCGTTAGGACATGGCCATGGCACGTGTCAAGACGTATCAGGACATGCCATGGCACGTGTCAAGAAATGGCAGGGCGTGGCCATGGCATGACTCATGACGTCGCAGGACAAGGCAGGGCGTGGCCATGGCAAGAGTCAGGACGTCGCAGGACGCGTCAGGACATAGCCATGGCACGTGTCATGACGCGTCAGGACATCGCAGTGGCATGTGCCAGGACACGTCAGGACATGGATGGGCGTGGCCATGGCATGACTCAAGACGTCGCAAGCCATGGCAGGGCGTGGCCATGACAAGAGTCAGGACGTCGCAGGACGCGTCAGGACATGGCCATGGCACGTGTCAGGACGTATTAGGACATGCCATGGCACGTGTCAGGACGCGTTAGGACATGGCAGGGCGTGGCCATGGCATGACTCATGACGACGCAGGACATGGCAGGGCGTGGCCATGGCAAGAGTGGGGACGTCACAGGACTCGTCAGGACATGGCCATGGCACGTGTCAGGACGTATTAGGACATGCCATGGCACGTGTCAGGACGCGTCAGGACATGGCAGGGCGTGGCCATGGCATGACTCATGACGACGCAGGACATGGCAGGGCGTGGCCATGGCAAGAGTCAGGACGTCACAGGACGCGTCAGGACATGGCCATGGCACGTGTCAGGACGTATTAGGACATGCCATGGCACGTGTCAGGATGCGTCAGGACATGGCAGGGCGTGGCCATGGCATGACTCATGACGACGCAGGACATGGTAGGGCGTGGCCATGGCAAGAGTCAGGACGTCGCAGGATGCGTTAGGACATTGCCATGGCACGTGTCAAGACGTATCAGGACATGCCATGGCACGTGTCAGGAAATGGCAGGGCGTGGCCATGGCATGACTCATGACGTCGCAGGACAAGGCAAGGCGTGGCCATGGCAAGAGTCAGGACGTCGCAGGACACGTCAGGACATAGCCATGGCACGTGTCATGACGCGTCAGGACATCGCAGTGGCACGTGCCAGGACACGTCAGGACATGGCAGGGCGTGGCCATGGCATGACTCATGACGTCGCAAGTCATGGCAGGGCGTGGCCTTGACAAGAGTCAGGACGTCGCAGGACGCGTCAGGACATGGCCATGGCTTGGTCGGGACACATCAGGACATGCCATGGCACGTGTCAGGACGCGTTAGGAAATGGCAGGGCGTGGCCATGGTAAGAGTCGGGACGTCACACGACATGGCAGGGCGTGGCCATGGAATGACCCATGACGTGCAAGACATGGCAGGTAGTGGCCATGGCAAGATTCAGGACGTCGCAGGACGCGTCAGGACATGGCCATGGCTTGGTCAGGACACATCAGGACATACCATGGCACGTGTCAGGAAGCGTCAGGGCATGGCAGTGGCACGTGTCAGGACACATCAGGACATGGCAAGGCGTGGCAATGGAATGACTCATGACGTCGCATGACATGGCAGGGCGTGGCCATGGCAAGAGTTAGGACGTCGCAGGACGCGTCAGGACATGGCCATGGCACGTGTCAGGACGTATTAGGACATGCCATGGCACGTGTCAGGACGCGTCAGGACATGGCAGGGCGTGGCCATGGCATGACTCATGACGACGCAGGACATGGCAGGGCGTGGCCATGGCAAGAGTCAGGACGTCGCAGAATGCGTTAGGACATGGCCATGGCACGTGTCAAGACGTATCAGGACATGCCATGGCACGTGTCAAGAAATGGCAGGGCGTGGCCATGGCATGACCCATGACGTCGCAGGACAAGGCAGGGCGTGGCCATGGCAAGAGTCAGGATGTCGCAGGACGCGTCAGGACATAGCCATGGCACGTGTCATGACGCGTCAGGACATCGCAGTGGCACGTGCCAGGACACGTCAGGACATGGCAGGGCGTGGCCATGGAATGACTCGTGACGTCGCAAGACATGGCAGGGCGTGGCCATGGCAAGAGTCAGGACGTCGCAGGACGCGTCAGGACATGGCCATTGTTTGGTCAGGACACCTCAGGACATGCCATGGCACGTGTCAGGACGCTTCAGGAAATGGCAGGGCGTGGCCATGGCACGAGTCAGGACGTCACAGGACATGGCAGGGCGTGGCCATGACATGAGTCGGGACGTCGCAGGACATGGCAGGGCGTGGCCATGGCACGAGTCGGGACGTCGCAAGACGTGTCAGGACAAGGCCATGGCACGGGTCTGGACGCGTCAGGACATGGCTGGGCGTGGCCATGGCACGAGTCAGGACGTCACAGGGCATGGCAGGATATGGCCATGGTACATGTCAAGACGCGTCCGGACATGGCCATGGCACGCGTCAGGACATAACCATGGCACGTGTCAGGACGTCGCAGGACGCGTCAGGACATAACCATGGCACGAGTCAGGACGTCGCAGGACGGGTCAGCACATAACCATGGCACGTGTCAGGACGCGTCAGGACATGGCAGTGGCACGTGTCAGGACACGCCAGAACATGGCAGGGCATGGCAATGGCATGACTCATGACGTCGCAGGACATGGCAGGGCGTGGCCATGGCAAGAGTCAGGACGTCGCAGGACGCGTCAAGAAATGGCCATGGCACGTGTCAGGAAGCGTCAGGGCATGGCAGTGGCACGTGTCAGGACACATCAGGACATGGCAAGGCGTGGCAATGGAATGACTCATGACGTCGCATGACATGGCAGGGCGTGGCCATGGCAAGAGTCAGGACGTCACAGGACGCGTCAGGACATGGCCATGGCACGTGTCAGGACGTATTAGGACATGCCATGGCACGTGTCAGGACGCGTCAGGACATGGCAGGGCGTGGCCATGGCATGACTCATGACGACGCAGGACATGGCAGGGCGTGGCCATGGCAAGAGTCAGGACGTCGCAGAATGCGTTAGGACATGGCCATGGCACGTGTCAAGACGTATCAGGACATGCCATGGCACGTGTCAAGAAATGGCAGGGCGTGGCCATGGCATGACTCATGATGTCGCAGGACAAGGCAGGGCGTGGCCATGGCAAGAGTCAGGACGTCGCAGGACGCGTCAGGACATAGCCATGGCACGTGTCATGACGCGTCAGGACATCGCAGTGGCACGTGCCAGGACACGTCAGGACATGGATGGGCGTGGCCATGGCATGACTCAAGACGTCGCAAGCCATGGCAGGGCGTGGCCATGACAAGAGTCAGGACGTCGCAGGACGCGTCAGGACATGGCCATGGCACGTGTCAGGACGTATTAGGACATGCCATGGCACGTGTCAGGACGCGTCAGGACATGGCAGGGCGTGGCCATGGCATGACTCATGACGACGCAGGACATGGCAGGGCGTGGCCATGGCAAGAGTCAGGACGTCATAGGACGCGTCAGGACATGGCCATGGCACGTGTCAGGACGTATTAGGACATGCCATGGCACGTGTCAGGACGCGTCAGGACATGGCAGGGCGTGGCCATGGCATGACTCATGACGACGCAGGACATGGCAGGGCGTGGCCATGGCAAGAGTCAGGACGTCACAGGACGCGTCAGGACATGGCCATGGCACGTGTCAGGACGTATTAGGACATGCCATGGCACATGTCAGGACGCGTCAAGACATGGCAGGGCGTGGCCATGGCATGACTCATGACGACGCAGGACATGGTAGGGCGTGGCCATGGCAAGAGTCAGGACGTCGCAGGATGCGTTAGGACATTGCCATGGCACGTGTCAAGACGTATCAGGACATGCCATGGCACGTGTCAGGAAATCGCAGGGCGTGGCCATGGCATGACTCATGACGTCGCAGGACAAGGCAGGGCGTGGCCATGGCAAGAGTCAGGACGTCGCAGGACGCGTCAGGACATAGCCATGGCACGTGTCATGACGCGTCAGGACATCGCATTTGCACGTGCCAGGACACGTCAGGACATGGCAGGGCGTGGCCATGGCATGACTCATGACGTCGCAAGTCATGGCAGGGCGTGGCCTTGACAAGAGTCAGGACGTCGCAGGACGCGTCAGGACATGGCCATGGCTTGGTCAGGACACATCAGGACATGCCATGGCACGTGTCAGGACGCGTCAGGAAATGGCAGGGCTTGGCCATGGTATGAGTCGGGACGTCACACGACATGACAGGGCGTGGCCATGGAATGACCCATGACGTGCAAGACATGGCAGGTAGTGGCCATGGCAAGATTCAGGACGTCGCAGGACGCGTCAGGACATGGCCATGGCTTGGTCAGGACACATCAGGACATACCATGGCAAGTGTCAGGAAGCGTCAGGGCATGGCAGTGGCACGTGTCAGGACACATCAGGACATGGCAAGGCGTGGCAATGGAATGACTCATGACGTCGCATGACATGGCAGGGCGTGGCCATGGCAAGAGTCAGGACGTCGCAGGACGCGTCAGGACATGGCCATGGCACGTGTCAGGACGTATTAGGACATGCCATGGCACGTGTCAGGACGCGTCAGGACATGGCAGGGCGTGGCCATGGCATGACTCATGACGACGCAGGACATGGCAGGGCGTGGCCATGGCAAGAGTCAGGACGTCGCAGAATGCGTTAGGACATGGCCATGGCACGTGTCAAGACGTATCAGGACATGCCATGGCACGTGTCAAGAAATGGCAGGGCGTGGCCATGGCATGACCCATGACGTCGCAGGACAAGGCAGGGCGTGGCCATGGCAAGAGTTAGGACGTCGCAGGACGCGTCAGGACATAGCCATGGCACGTGTAATGACGCGTCAGGACATCGCAGTGGCACGTGCCAGGACACGTCAGGACATGGCAGGGCGTGGCCATGGAATGAATCGTGACGTCGCAAGACATGGAAGGGCGTGGCCATGGCAAGAGTCAGGACGTCGCAGGACGCGTCAGAACATGGCCATTGTTTGGTCAGGACACCTCAGGACATGCCATGGCACGTGTCAGGACGCGTCAGGAAATGGCAGGGCGTGGCCATGGCACGAGTCAGGACGTCACAGGACATGGCAGGGCGTGGCCATGACATGTGTCGGGACGTCGCAGGACATGGCAGGGCGTGGCCATGGCACGAGTCGGGACGTCGCAAGACGTGTCAGGACAAGGCCATGGCACGGGTCTGGACGCGTCAGGACATGGCTGGGCGTGGCCAAGGCACGAGTCAGGACGTCACAGGGCATGGCAGGATATGGCCATGGTACATGTCAAGACGCGTCCGGACATGGCCATGGCACGCGTCAGGACATAACCATGGCACGTGTCAGGACGTCGCAGGACGCGTCAGGACATAACCATAGCACGAGTCAGGACGTCGCAGGACGGGTCAGCATATAACCATGGCACGTGTCAGGACGCGTCAGGACATGGCAGTGGCACGTGTCAGGACACGTCAGAACATTGCAGGGCATGGCAATGGCATGACTCATGACGTCGCAGGACATGGCAGGGCGTGGCCATCGCAAGAGTCAGGACGTCGCAGGACGCGTCAAGAAATGGCCATGGCACGTGTCAGGAAGCGTCAGGGCATGGCAGTGGCACGTGGCAGGATATGGCCATGGTACATGTCACGACGCGTCCGGACATGGCCATGGCACGCGTCAGGACATAACCATGGGACGTGTCAGGACGTCGCAGGACGCGTCAGGACATAACCATAGCACGAGTCAGGACGTCGCAGGACGGGTCAGCACATAACCATGGCACGTGTCAGGACGCGTCAGGACATGGCAGTGGCACGTGTCAGGACACGTCAGAACATTGCAGGGCATGGCAATGGCATGACTCATGACGTCGCAGGACATGGCAGGGCGTGGCCATCGCAAGAGTCAGGACGTCGCAGGACGCGTCAAGAAATGGCCATGGCATGTGTCAGGAAGCGTCAGGGCATGGCAGTGGCACGTGTCAGGACACATCAGGACATGGCAAGGCGTGGCAATGGAATGACTCATGACGTCGCATGACATGGCAGGGCGTGGCCATGGCAAGAGTCAGGACGTCACAGGACGCGTCAGGACATGGCCATGGCACGTGTCAGGACGTATTAGGACATGCCATGGCACGTGTCAGGACGCGTCAGGACATGGCAGGGCGTGGACATGGCATGACTCATGACGACGCAGGACATGGTAGGGCGTGGCCATGGCAAGAGTCAGGACGTCGCAGGATGCGTTAGGACATTGCCATGGCACGTGTCAAGACGTATCAGGACATGCCATGGCACGTGTCAGGAAATGGCAGGGCGTGGCCATGGCATGACTCATGACGTCGCAGGACAAGGCCGGGCGTGGCCATGGCAAGAGTCAGGACGTCGCAGGACGCGTCAGGACATAGCCATGGCACGTGTCATGACGCGTCAGGACATCGCAGTGGCACGTGCCAGGACACGTCAGGACATGGCAGGGCGTGGCCATGGCATGACTCATGACGTCGCAAGTCATGGCAGGGCGTGGCCTTGACAAGAGTCAGGACGTCGCAGGACGCGTCAGGACAGGGCCATGGCTTGGTCAGGACACATCAGGACATGCCATGGCACGTGTCAGGACGCGTCAGGAAATGGCAGGGCGTGGCCATGGTATGAGTCGGGACGTCACACGACATGGCAGGGCGTGGCCATGGAATGACCCATGACGTGCAAGACATGGCAGGTAGTGTTCATGGCAAGATTCAGGACGTCGCAGGACGCGTCAGGACATGGCCATGGCTTGGTCAGGACACATCAGGACATACCATGGCACGTGTCAGGAAGCGTCAGGGCATGGCAGTGGCACGTGTCAGGACACATCAGGACATGGCAAGGCGTGGCAATGGAATGACTCATGACGTCGCATGACATGGCAGGGCGTGGCCATGGCAAGAGTCAGGACGTCACAGGACGCGTCAGGACATGGCCATGGCACGTGTCAGGACGTATTAGGACATGCCATGGCACGTGTCAGGACGCGTCAGGACATGGCAGGGCGTGGCCATGGCATGACTCATGACGACGCAGGACATGGCAGGGCGTGGCCATGGCAAGAGTCAGGACGTCGCAGAATGCGTTAGGACATGGCCATGGCACGTGTCAAGACGTATCAGGACATGCCATGGCACGTGTCAAGAAATGGCAGGGCGTGGCCATGGCATGACCCATGACGTCGCAGGACAAGGCAGGGCGTGGCCATGGCAAGAGTCAGGACGTCGCAGGACGCGTCAGGACATAGCCATGGCACGTGTCATGACGCGTCAGGACATCGCAGTGGCACGTGCCAGCACACGTCAGGACATGGCAGGGCTTGGCCATGGAATGACTCGTGACGTCGCAAGACATGGCAGGGCGTGGCCATGGCAAGAGTCAGGACGTCGCAGGACGCGTCAGGACATGGCCATTGTTTGGTCAGGACACCTCAGGACATGCCATGGCACATGTCAGGACGCGTCAGGAAATGGCAGGGCGTGGCCATGGCACGAGTCAGGACGTCACAGGACATGGCAAGGCGTGGCCATGACATGAGTCGGGAGTTCGCAGGACATGGCAGGGCGTGGCCATGGCACGAGTCGGGACGTCGCAAGACGTGTCAGGACAAGGCCATGGCACGGGTCTGGACGCGTCAGGACATGGCTGGGCGTGGCCATGGCACGAGTCAGGACGTCACAAGGCATGGCAGGATATGGCCATGGTACATGTCAAGACGCGTCCGGACATGGCCATGGCACGCGTCAGGACATAACCATGGCACGTGTCAGGACGTCGCAGGACGCGTCAGGACATAACCATGGCACGAGTCAGGACGTCGCAGGACGGGTCAGGACATAACCATGGCACGTGTCAGGACGCGTCAGGACATGGCAGTGGCACGTGTCAGGACACGTCAGAACATTGCAGGGCATGGCAATGGCATGACTCATGACGTCGCAGGACATGGCAGGGCGTGGCCATGGCAAGAGTCAGGACGTCGCAGGACGCGTCAAGAAATGGCCATGGCACGTGTCAGGAAGCGTCAGGGCATGGCAGTGGCACGTGTCAGGACACATCAGGACATGGCAAGGCGTGGCAATGGAATGACTCATGACGTCGCATGACATGGCAGGGCGTGGCCATGGCAAGAGTCAGGACGTCACAGGACGCGTCAGGACATGGCCATGGCACGTGTCAGGACGTATTAAGACATGCCATGGCACGTGTCAGGACGCGTCAGGACATGGCAGGGCGTGGCCATGGCATGACTCATGACGACGCAGGACATGGCAGGGCGTGGCCATGGCAAGAGTCAGGACGTCGCAGGATGCGTTAGGACATTGCCATGGCACGCGTCAAGACGTATCAGGACATGCCATGGCACGTGTCAGGAAATGGCAGGGCGTGGCCATGGCATTACTCATGACGTCGCAGGACAAGGCCGGGCGTGGCCATGGCAAGAGTCAGGACGTCGCAGGACGCGTCAGGACATAGCCATGGCACGTGTCATGACGCGTCAGGACATCGCAGTGGCACGTGCCAGGACACGTCAGGACATGGCAGGGCGTGGCCATGGCATGACTCATGACGTCGCAAGTCATGGCAGGGCGTGGCCTTGACAAGAGTCAGGACGTCGCAGGACGCGTCAGGACATGGCCATGGCTTGGTCAGGACACATCAGGACATGCCATGGCACGTGTCAGGACGCGTCAGGAAATGGCAGGGCGTGGCCATGGTATGAGTCGGGACGTCACACGACATGGCAGGGCGTGGCCATGGAATGACCCATGACGTGCAAGACATGGCAGGTAGTGGCCATGGCAAGATTCAGGACGTCGCAGGACGCGTCAGGACATGGCCATGGCTTGGTCAGGACACATCAGGACATACCATGGCACGTGTCAGGAAGCGTCAGGGCATGGCAGTGGCACGTGTCAGGACACATCAGGACATGGCAAGGCATGGCACTGGAATGACTCATGACGTCGCATGACATGGCAGGGCGTGGCCATGGCAAGAGTCAGGACGTCGCAGGACGCGTCAGGACATGGCCATGGCACGTGTCAGGACGTATTAGGACATCCCATGGCACGTGTCAGGACGCGTCAGGACATGGCAGGGCGTGGCCATGGCATGACTCATGACGACGCAGGACATGGCAGGGCGTGGCCATTGCAAGAGTCAGGACGTCGCAGAATGCGTTAGGACATGGCCATGGCACGTGTCAAGACGTATCAGGACATGCCATGGCACGTGTCAAGAAATGGCAGGGCGTGGCCATGGCATGACTCATGACGTCACAGGACAAGGCAGGGCGTGGCCATGGCAAGAGTCAGGACGTCGCAGGACGCGTCAGGACATGGCCATGGCACGTGTCATGACGCGTCAGGACATGGCAATGGCACGTGCCAGGACACGTCAGGACATGGATGGGCGTGGCCATGGCATGACTCATGACGTCGCAAGACATTGCAGGGCGTGGCCATGGCAAGAGTCAGGACGTCGCAGGACGCGTCAGGACATGGCCATGGCTTGGTCAGGACACATCAGGACATGCCATGGCACGTGTCAGGACGCGTCAGGAAATGGCAGGGCGTGGCCATGGCACGAGTCGGGACGTCACAGGACATGGCAGGGCGTGGCCATGGCATGACTCATGACGTCGCAAGACATGGCAGGGCGTGGCCATGGCAAGAGTCAGGACGTCGCAGGACGCGTCAGGACATGGCCATGGCTTGGTCAGGACACATCAGGACATACCATGGCACGTGTCACGACGCGTCAGGAAATGGCAGGGCGTGGCCATGGCACGAGTCGGGACGTCACAGGACATGGCAGGGCGTGGCCATGGCATGAGTCGGGACGTCGCAGGACATGGCAGGGCGTGGCCATGGCAAGAGTCAGGACGTCGCAGGACGCGTCAGGACATGGCCATGGCACGTGTCATGACGCGTCAGGACATGGCAGTGGCACGTGTCAGGACACGTCAGGACATGGCAGGGCGTGGCCATGGCATGACTCATGACGTCGCAAGACATGGCAGGGCGTGGCCATGGCAAGAGTCAGGACGTCGCAGGACGCGTCAGGACATGGCCATTGCTTGGTCAGGACACATCAGGACATGCCGTGGCACGTGTCAGGACGCGTCAGGACATGGCAGGGCGTGGCCATGGCATGACTCATGACGTCGCAGGACAAGGCAGGGCGTGGGCATGGCAAGAGTCAGGACGTTGCAGGACGCGTCAGGACATGGCCATGGCACGTGTCATGACGCGTCTGTGCATGGCAGTGGCACGTGGCAGGACACGTCAGGACATGGCAGGGCGTGGCCATGGCATGACTCATGACGTCGCAAGACATGGCAGGGCGTGGCCATGGCATGAGTCAGGACGTCGCAGGACGCGTCAAGACATGGCCATGGCTTGGTCAGGACACATCAGGACATGCCATGGCACGTGTCAGGACGCGTTAGGAAATGGCAGGGCGTGGCCATGGCACTAGTCGGGACGTCGAAGGACATGGCAGGAGGTGGCCATGGCACGTGTCAAGCCGCACCAGGACAGGGCCATGGCACGTGTCTGGACGCGTCAAGACATGGCAGGCCGTGGCCATGGCACGAGTCAGGACGTCGCAGGACATTGCAGGATATGGCCATGGTACGTGTCAGGATGCGTCCGGACATGGCCATGGCACGGGTCAGGACGTGGCAGGGCGTGGCCATGGCACAAGTCAGGATGTCCCAGGACATGGCAGGGTATGGCCATGGTACGTGTCAGGACGCGTCCGAACATGGCCATGGCACGCGTCAGGACATGGCACGGCGTGGCCATGGCATGACTCATGACGTCGCTGGACATGGCAGGGCGTGGCCATGGCAAGAGTCAGGACGTCGCAGGACGTGTCAAGACGCGTCTGGAAATGGCAGGGCGTGGCCATGGCACGAGTCAGGACGTCACAGGACATGGCAGGGCGTGGCCATGACATGAGTCGGGACGTCGCAGGACATGGCAGGGCGTGGCCATGGCACGAGTCGGGACGTCGCAAGACGTGTCAGGACAAGGCCATGGCACGGGTCTGGACGCGTCAGGACATGGCTGGGCGTGGCCATGGCACGAGTCAGGACGTCACAGGGCATGGCAGGATATGGCCATGGTACATGTCAGGACGCGTCCGGACAAGGCCATGGCACGCGTCAGGACATGGCAGGGCGTGGCCATGGCATGACTCATGACGTCGCAGGACAAGGCCATGGCACGCGTCAGGACATAACCATGGCACGTGTCAGGACGTCGCAGGACGCGTCAGGACATAACCATGGCACGAGTCAGGACGTCGCAGGACGCGTCAGGACATAACCATGGCACGTGTCAGGACGCGTCAGGACATGGCAGTGGCACGTGTCAGGACACGTCAGAACATGGCAGGGCGTTGCAATGGCATGACTCATGATGTCGCAGGGCGTGGCAGGGCGTGGCCATGGCAAGAGTCAGGACGTCGCAGGACGCGTCAAGATATGGCCAAGGCACGTGTCAAGACGTATCAGGACATGCCATGGCACGTGTCAAGAAATGGCAGGGCGTGGCCATGGCATGACCCATGACGTCGCAGGACAAGGCAGGGCGTGGCCATGGCAAGAGTCAGGACGTCGCAGGACGCGTCAGGACATAGCCATGGCACGTGTAATGACGCGTCAGGACATCGCAGTGGCACGTGCCAGGACACGTCAGGACATGGCAGGGCGTGGCCATGGAATGAATCGTGACGTCGCAAGACATGGAAGGGCGTGGCCATGGCAAGAGTCAGGACGTCGCAGGACGCGTCAGGACATGGCCATTGTTTGGTCAGGACACCTCAGGACCGTCCATGGCACGTGTCAGGACGCGTCAGGAAATGGCAGGGCGTGGCCATGGCACGAGTCAGGACGTCACAGGACATGGCAGGGCGTGGCCATGACATGTGTCGGGACGTCGCAGGACATGGCAGGGCGTGGCCATGGCACGAGTCGGGACGTCGCAAGACGTGTCAGGACAAGGCCATGGCACTGGTCTGGACGCGTCAGGACATGGCTGGGCGTGGCCAAGGCACGAGTCAGGACGTCACAGGGCATGGCAGGATATGGCCATGGTACATGTCAAGACGCGTCCGGACATGGCCATGGCACGCGTCAGGACATAACCATGGCACGTGTCAGGACGTCGCAGGACGCGTCAGGACATAACCATAGCACGAGTCAGGACGTCGCAGGACGGGTCAGCACATAACCATGGCACGTGTCAGGACGCGTCAGGACATGGCAGTGGCACGTGTCAGGACACGTCAGAACATTGCAGGGCATGGCAATGGCATGACTCATGACGTCGCAGGACATGGCAGGGCGTGGCCATCGCAAGAGTCAGGACGTCGCAGGACGCGTCAAGAAATGGCCATGGCACGTGTCAGGAAACGTCAGGGCATGGCAGTGGCACGTGGCAGGATATGGCCATGGTACATGTCAAGACGCGTCCGGACATGGCCATGGCACGCGTCAGGACATAACCATGGCACGTGTCAGGACGTCGCAGGACGCGTCAGGACATAACCATAGCACGAGTCAGGACGTCGCAGGACGGGTCAGCACATAACCATGGCACGTGTCAGGACGCGTCAGGACATGGCAGTGGCACGTGTCAGGACACGTCAGAACATTGCAGGGCATGGCAATGGCATGACTCATGACGTCGCAGGACATGGCAGGGCGTGGCCATCGCAAGAGTCAGGACGTCGCAGGACGCGTCAAGAAATGGCCATGGCACGTGTCAGGAAGCGTCAGGGCATGGCAGTGGCACGTGTCAGGACACATCAGGACATGGCAAGGCGTGGCAATGGAATGACTCATGACGTCGCATGACATGGCAGGGCGTGGCCATGGCAAGAGTCAGGATGTCACAGGACGCGTCAGGACATGGCCATGGCACGTGTCAGGACGTATTAGGACATGCCATGGCACGTGTCAGGACGCGTCAGGACATGGCAGGGCGTGGCCATGGCATGACTCATGACGACGCAGGACATGGTAGGGCGTGGCCATGGCAAGAGTCAGGACGTCGCAGGATGCGTTAGGACATTGCCATGGCACGTGTCAAGACGTATCAGGACATGCCATGGCACGTGTCAGGAAATGGCAGGGCGTGGCCATGGCATGACTCATGACGTCGCAGGACAAGGCCGGGCGTGGCCATGGAAAGAGTGAGGACGTCGCAGGACGCGTCAGGACATAGCCATGGCACGTGTCATGACGCGTCAGGACATCGCAGTGGCACGTGCCAGGACACGTCAGGACATGGCAGGGCGTGGCCATGGCATGACTCATGACGTCGCAAGTCATGGCAGGGCGTGGCCTTGACAAGAGTCAGGACGTCGCAGGACGCGTCAGGACAGGGCCATGGCTTGGTCAGGACACATCAGGACATGCCATGGCACGTGTCAGGACGCGTCAGGAAATGGCAGGGCGTGGCCATGGTATGAGTCGGGACGTCACACGACATGGCAGGGCGTGGCCATGGAATGACCCATGACGTGCAAGACATGGCAGGTAGTGTTCATGGCAAGATTCAGGACGTCGCAGGACGCGTCAGGACATGGCCATGGCTTGGTCAGGACACATCAGGACATACCATGGCACGTGTCAGGAAGCGTCAGGGCATGGCAGTGGCACGTGTCAGGACACATCAGGACATGGCAAGGCGTGGCAATGGAATGACTCATGACGTCGCATGACATGGCAGGGCGTGGCCATGGCAAGAGTCAGGACGTCACAGGACGCGTCAGGACATGGCCATGGCACGTGTCAGGACGTATTAGGACATGCCATGGCACGTGTCAGGACGCGTCAGGACATGGCAGGGCGTGGCCATGGCATGACTCATGACGACGCAGGACATGGCAGGGCGTGGCCATGGCAAGAGTCAGGACGTCGCAGAATGCGTTAGGACATGGCCATGGCACGTGTCAAGACGTATCAGGACATGCCATGGCACGTGTCAAGAAATGGCAGGGCGTGGCCATGGCATGACCCATGACGTCGCAGGACAAGGCAGGGCGTGGCCATGGCAAGAGTCAGGACGTCGCAGGACGCGTCAGGACATAGCCATGGCACGTGTCATGACGCGTCAGGACATCGCAGTGGCACGTGCCAGCACACGTCAGGACATGGCAGGGCTTGGCCATGGAATGACTCGTGACGTCGCAAGACATGGCAGGGCGTGGCCATGGCAAGAGTCAGGACGTCGCAGGACGCGTCAGGACATGGCCATTGTTTGGTCAGGACACCTCAGGACATGCCATGGCACATGTCAGGACGCGTCAGGAAATGGCAGGGCGTGGCCATGGCACGAGTCAGGACGTCACAGGACATGGCAAGGCGTGGCCATGACATGAGTCGGGAGTTCGCAGGACATGGCAGGGCGTGGCCATGGCACGAGTCGGGACGTCGCAAGACGTGTCAGGACAAGGCCATGGCACGGGTCTGGACGCGTCAGGACATGGCTGGGCGTGGCCATGGCACGAGTCAGGACGTCACAGGGCATGGCAGGATATGGCCATGGTACATGTCAAGACGCGTCCGGACATGGCCATGGCACGCGTCAGGACATAACCATGGCACGTGTCAGGACGTCGCAGGACGCGTCAGGACATAACCATGGCACGAGTAAGGACGTCGCAGGACGGGTCAGGACATAACCATGGCACGTGTCAGGACGCGTCAGGACATGGCAGTGGCACGTGTCAGGACACGTCAGAACATTGCAGGGCATGGCAATGGCATGACTCATCACGTCGCAGGACATGGCAGGGCGTGGCCATGGCAAGAGTCAGGACGTCGCAGGACGCGTCAAGAAATGGCCATGGCACGTGTCAGGAAGCGTCAGGGCATGGCAGTGGCACGTGTCAGGACACATCAGGACATGGCAAGGCGTGGCAATGGAATGACTCATGACGTCGCATGACATGGCAGGGCGTGGCCATGGCAAGAGTCAGGACGTCACAGGACGCGTCAGGACATGGCCATGGCACGTGTCAGGACGTATTAGGACATGCCATGGCACGTGTCAGGACGCGTCAGGACATGGCAGGGCGTGGCCATGGCATGACTCATGACGACGCAGGACATGGCAGGGCGTGGCCATGGCAAGAGTCAGGACGTCGCAGGATGCGTTAGGACATTGCCATGGCACGCGTCAAGACGTATCAGGACATGCCATGGCACGTGTCAGGAAATGGCAGGGCGTGGCCATGGCATTACTCATGACGTCGCAGGACAAGGCCGGGCGTGGCCATGGCAAGAGTCAGGACGTCGCAGGACGCGTCAGGACATAGCCATGGCACGTGTCATGACGCGTCAGGACATCGCAGTGGCACGTGCCAGGACACGTCAGGACATGGCAGGGCGTGGCCATGGCATGACTCATGACGTCGCAAGTCATGGCAGGGCGTGGCCTTGACAAGAGTCAGGACGTCGCAGGACGCGTCAGGACATGGCCATGGCTTGGTCAGGACACATCAGGACATGCCATGGCACGTGTCAGGACGCGTCAGGAAATGGCAGGGCGTGGCCATGGTATGAGTCGGGACGTCACACGACATGGCAGGGCGTGGCCATGGAATGACCCATGACGTGCAAGACATGGCAGGTAGTGGCCATGGCAAGATTCAGGACGTCGCAGGACGCGTCAGGACATGGCCATGGCTTGGTCAGGACACATCAGGACATACCATGGCACGTGTCAGGAAGCGTCAGGGCATGGCAGTGGCACGTGTCAGGACACATCAGGACATGGCAAGGCATGGCACTGGAATGACTCATGACGTCGCATGACATGGCAGGGCGTGGCCATGGCAAGAGTCAGGACGTCGCAGGACGCGTCAGGACATGGCCATGGCACGTGTCAGGACGTATTAGGACATGCCATGGCACGTGTCAGGACGCGTCAGGACATGGCAGGGCGTGGCCATGGCATGACTCATGACGACGCAGGACATGGCAGGGCGTGGCCATTGCAAGAGTCAGGACGTCGCAGAATGCGTTAGGACATGGCCATGGCACGTGTCAAGACGTATCAGGACATGCCATGGCACGTGTCAAGAAATGGCAGGGCGTGGCCATGGCATGACTCATGACGTCACAGGACAAGGCAGGGCGTGGCCATGGCAAGAGTCAGGACGTCGCAGGACGCATCAGGACATAGCCATGGCACGTGTCATGACGCGTCAGGACATCGCAGTGGCACGTGCCAGGACACGTCAGGATATGGATGGGCGTGGCCATGGCATGACTCAAGACGTCGCAAGCCATGGCAGGGCGTGGCCATGACAAGAGTCAGGACGTCGCAGGACGCGTCAGGACATGGCCATGGCTTGGTCAGGACACATCAGGACATGCCATGGCACGTGTCAGGACGCGTCAGGAAATGGCAGGGCGTGGCCATGGTATGAGTCGGGACGTCACACGACATGGCAGGGCGTGGCCATGGCATGACCCATGACGTGCAAGACAGGGCAGGTAGTGGCCATGGCAAGATTCAGGACGTCGCAGGACGCGTCAGGACATGGCCATGGCTTGGTCAGGACACATCAGGACATACCATGGCACGGGTCAGGACGCGTCAGGAAATTGCAGGGCGTGGCCATGGCATGAGTCGGGACGTCACAGGACATGGCAGGGCGTGGCCATGGCATGAGTCGGGACGTCGCAGGACATGGCAGGGCGTGGCTATGGCAAGAGTCAGGACGTCGCAGGACGAGTCAGGACATGGCCATGGCACGTGTCATGACGCGTCAGGACATGGCAGTGGCACGTGTCAGGACACGTCAAGACTTGGCAGGGCGTGGCCATGGAATGACTCGTGACGTCGCAAGACATGGCAGGGCGTGGCCATGGCAAGAGTCAGGACGTCGCAGGATGCGTCAGGACATGGCCATTGCTTGGTCAGGACACCTCAGGACATGCCGTGGCACGTGTCAGGACGCGTCAGGAAATGGCATGGCGTGGCCATGGCACGAGTCTGTACATGGCAGTGGCACGTGGCAGGACACGTCAGGACATGGCAGGGCGTGGCCATGACATAAGTCGGGACGTCGCAGGACATGGCAGGGCGTCGCCATGGCACGAGTCGGGACGTCGCAGGACGTGTCAGGACAAGGCCATGGCACGGGTCTTGACGCGTCAGGACATGGCTGAGCGTGGCCATGGCACGAGTCAGGACGTCACAGGGCATGGGAGGATATGGCCATGGTACATGTCAGGACGCGTCCGGACAAGGCCATGGCACGCGTCAGGACATGGCAGGGCGTGGCCATGGCATGACTCATGACGTCGCAGGACATGGCAGGGCGTGGCCATGGCATGAGTCAGGACGTCGCAGGACGCGTCAAGACATGGCCATGGCTTGGTCAGGACACATCAGGACATGCCATGGCACGTGTCAGGACGCGTTAGGAAATGGCAGGGCGTGGCCATGGCACTAGTCGGGACGTCGAAGGACATGGCAGGAGGTGGCCATGGCACGTGTCAAGCCGCACCAGGACAGGGCCATGGCACGTGTCTGGACGCGTCAAGACATGGCAGGCCGTGGCCATGGCACGAGTCAGGACGTCGCAGGACATTGCAGGATATGGCCATGGTACGTGTCAGGATGCGTCCGGACATGGCCATGGCACGGGTCAGGACGTGGCAGGGCGTGGCCATGGCACAAGTCAGGACGTCCCAGGACATGGCAGGGTATGGCCATGGTACGTGTCAGGACGCGTCCGAACATGGCCATGGCACGCGTCAGGACATGGCACGGCGTGGCCATGGCATGACTCATGACGTCGCTGGACATGGCAGGGCGTGGCCATGGCAAGAGTCAGGACGTCGCAGGACGTGTCAGGACATGGCCATTGTTTGGTCAGGACACCTCAGGACATGCCATGGCACGTGTCAAGACGCGTCTGGAAATGGCAGGGCGTGGCCATGGCACGAGTCAGGACGTCACAGGACATGGCAGGGCGTGGCCATGACATGAGTCGGGACGTCGCAGGACATGGCAGGGCGTGGCCATGGCACGAGTCGGGACGTCGCAAGACGTGTCAGGACAAGGCCATGGCACGGGTCTGGACGCGTCAGGACATGGCTGGGCGTGGCCATGGCACGAGTCAGGACGTCACAGGGCATGGCAGGATATGGCCATGGTACATGTCAGGACGCGTCCGGACAAGGCCATGGCACGCGTCAGGACATGGCAGGGCGTGGCCATGGCATGACTCATGACGTCGCAGGACAAGGCCATGGCACGCGTCAGGACATAACCATGGCACGTGTCAGGACGTCGCAGGACGCGTCAGGACATAACCATGGCACGAGTCAGGACGTCGCAGGACGCGTCAGGACATAACCATGGCACGTGTCAGGACGCGTCAGGACATGGCAGTGGCACGTGTCAGGACACGTCAGAACATGGCAGGGCGTGGCAATGGCATGACTCATGATGTCGCAGGGCGTGGCAGGGCGTGGCCATGGCAAGAGTCAGGACGTCGCAGGACGCGTCAAGATATGGCCAAGGCACGTGTCAGGAAGCGTCAGGGCATGGCAGTGGCACGTGTCAGGACACATCAGGACATGGCAAGGCGTGGCAATGGAATGACTCATGACGTCGCATGACATGGCAGGGCGTGGCCATGGCAAGAGTCAGGACGTCGCAGGACGCGTCAGGACATGGCCATGGCACGTGTCAGGACGTATTAGGACATGCCATGGCACGTGTCAGGACGCGTCAGGACATGGCAGGGCGTGGCCATGGCATGACTCATGACGACGCAGGACATGGCAGGGCGTGGCCATGGCAAGAGTCAGGACGTCGCAGGATGTGTTAGGACATGGCCATGGCACGTGTCAAGACGTATCAGGACATGGCCATGGCACGTGTCATGACGCGTCACGACATCGCAGTGGCACGTGCCGGGACACGTCAGGACATGGCAGGGCGTGGCCATGGCATGACTCATGACGTCGCAAGTCATGGCGGGGCGTGGCCTTGACAAGAGTCAGGACGTCGCAGGACGCGTCAGGACATGGCCATGGCTTGGTCAGGACACATCAGGACATGCCATGGCACGTGTCAGGACGCGTCAGGAAATGGCAGGGCGTGGCCATGCTATGAGTCGGGACGTCACACGACATGGCAGGGCGTGGCCATGGCATGACCTATGACCTGCAAGACATGGCAGGGCGTGGCCATGGCAAGAGTCAGGACGTCGCAGGACGCGTCAGGACATAGCCATGGCACGTGTCATGACGCGTCAGGACATCGCAGTGGCACGTGTCAGGAAGCGTCAGGGCATGGCAGTGGCACGTGTCAGGACACATCAGGACATGGCAAGGCGTGGCAATGGAATGACTCATGACGTCGCATGACATTGCAGGGCGTGGCCATGGCAAGAGTCAGGACGTCGCAGGACGCGTCAGGACATGGCCATGGCACGTGTCAGGACGTATTAGGACGTGCCATGGCACGTGTCAGGACGCGTCAGGACATGGCAGGGCGTGGACATGGCATGACTCATGACGATGCAGGACATGGCAGGGCGTGGCCATGGCAAGAGTCAGGACGTCGCAGGATGCGTTAGGACATGGCCATGGCACGTGTCAAGACGTATCAGGACATGCCATGGCACGTGTCACGAAATGGCAGGGCGTGGCCATGGCATTACTCATGACGTCGCAGAACAAGGCAGGGCGTGGCCATGGCAAGAGTCAGGACGTCGCAGGACGCGTCAGGACATAGCCATGGCACGTGTCATGACGCGTCAAGACATCGCAGTGGCACGTGCCAGGACACGTCAGGACATGGCAGGGCATGGCCATGGCATGACTCATGACGTCGCAAGTCATGGCAGGGCGTGGCCATGACAAGAGTCAGGACGTCGCAGGATGCGTCAGGACATGGCCATGGCTTGGTCAGGACACATCAGGACATGCCATGGCACGAGTCAGGACGCGTCAGGAAATGGCAGGGCGTGGCCATGGTATGAGTCGGGACGTCACACGACATGGCAGGGCATGGCCATGGCATGACCCACGACGTGCAAGACATGGCAGGTAGTGGCCATGGCAAGATTCAGGACGTCGCAGGACGCGTCAGGACATGGCCATGGCTTGGTCAGGACACATCAGGACATACCATGGCACGTGTCAGGACGCGTCAGGAAATTGCAGGGCGTGGCCATGGCACGATACGGGACGTCACAGGACATGGCAGGGCGTGGCCATGGCATGAGTCCGGACGTCGTAGGACATGGCAGGGCGTGGCTATGGCAAGAGTCAGGACGTCGCAGGACGCGTCAGGACATGGCCATGGCACGTGTCATGACGCGTCAGGACATGGCAGTGGCACGTGTCAGGACACGTCAAGACATGGCAGGGCGTGGCCAATGAATGACTCGTGACGTCATAAGACATGGCAGGGCGTGGCCATGGCAAGAGTCAGGACGTCGCAGGACGCGTCAGGACATGGCTGGGCGTGGCCATGGCACGAGTCAGGACGTCACAGGGCATGGCAGGATATGGCCATGGTACATGTCAAGACGCGTCCGGACACGGCCATGGCACGCGTCAGGACATAACCATGGCACGTGTCAGGACGCGTCAGGACATAACCATGGCACGAGTCAGGACGTCGCAGGACGCGTCAGGACATAACCATGGCACGTGTCAGGACGCGTCAGGACATGGCAGTGGCACGTGTCAGGACACGTCAGAACATGGCAGGGCGTGGCAATGGCATGACTCATGATGTCGCAGGGCGTGGCCATGGCAAGAGTCAGGACGTCGCAGGACGCGTCAAGACATGGCCAAGGCACGTGTCAGGAAGCGTCAGGGCATGGCAGTGGCACGTGTCAGGACACATCAGGACATGGCAAGGCGTGGCAATGGAAATACTCATGACGTCGCATGACATGGCAGGGCGTGGCCATGGCAAGAGTCAGGACGTCGCAGGACGCGTCAGGACATGGCCATGGCACGTGTCAGGACGTATTAGGACATGCCATGGCACGTGTCAGGACGCGTCAGGACATGGCAGGGCGTGGCCATGGCATGGCTCATGACGACGCAGGACATGGCAGGGCGTGGCCATGGCAAGAGTCAGGACGTCGCAGGATGTGTTAGGACATGGCCATGGCACGTGTCAAGACGTATCAGGACATGCCATGGCACGTGTCAGGAAATGGCAGGGCGTGGCCATGGCATGACTCATGACGTCGCAGGACAAGGCAGGGCTTGGCCATGGCAAGAGTCAGGATGTCGCAGGACGCGTCAGGACATAGCCATGGCACGTGTCATGACGCGTCACGACATCGCAGTGGCACGTGCCGGGACACGTCAGGACATGGCAGGGCGTGGCCATGGCATGACTCATGACGTCGCAAGTCATGGCGGGGCGTGGCCTTGACAAGAGTCAGGACGTCGCAGGACGCGTCAGGACATGGCCATGGCTTGGTCAGGACACATCAGGACATGCCATGGCACGTGTCAGGACGCGTCAGGAAATGGCAGGGCGTGGCCATGGTATGAGTCGGGACGTCACACGACATGGCAGGGCGTGGCCATGGCATGACCTATGACCTGCAAGACATGGCAGGGCGTGGCCATGGCAAGAGTCAGGACGTCGCAGGACGCGTCAGGACATAGCCATGGCACGTGTCATGACGCGTCAGGACATCGCAGTGGCACGTGCCAGGACACGTCAGGACATGGCAGGGCGTGGCCATGGCATGACTCATGACGTCGCAAGTCATGGCAGGGCGTGGCCTTGACAAGAGTCAGGACGTCGCAGGACGCGTCAGGACATGGCCATGGCTTGGTCAGGACACATCAGGACATGCCATGGCACGTGTCAGGACGCGTCAGGAAATGGCAGGGCGTGGCCATGGTATGAGTCGGGACGTCACACGACATGGCAGGGCGTGGCCATGGCATGACCCATGACGTGCAAGACATGGCAGGTAGTGGCCATGGCAAGATTCAGGACGTCGCAGGACGCGTCAGGACATGGCCATGGCTTGGTCATGACCCATCAGGACATACCATGGCACGTGTCAGGAAGCGTCAGGGCATGGTAGTGGCACGTGTCAGGACACATCAGGACATGGCAAGGCGTGGCAATGGAATGACTCATGACGTCGCAGGACGCGTCAGGACATGGCCATGGCACGTGTCAGGACGTATTAGGACGTGCCATGGCACGTGTCAGGACGCGTCAGGACATGGCAGGGCGTGGACATGGCATGACTCATGACGACGCAGGACATGGCAGGGCGTGGCCATGGCAAGAGTCAGGACGTCGCAGGATGCGTTAGGACATGGCCATGGCACGTGTCAAGACGTATCAGGACATGCCATGGCACGTGTCACGAAATGGCAGGGCGTGGCCATGGCATTACTCATGACGTCGCAGAACAAGGCAGGGCGTGGCCATGGCAAGAGTCAGGACGTCGCAGGACGCGTCAGGACATAGCCATGGCACGTGTCATGACGCGTCAAGACATCGCAGTGGCACGTGCCAGGACACGTCAGGACATGGCAGGGCATGGCCATGGCATGACTCATGACGTCGCAAGTCATGGCAGGGCGTGGCCATGACAAGAGTCAGGACGTCGCAGGATGCGTCAGGACATGGCGTCAGGACATGGCCATGGCTTGGTCAGGACACATCAGGACATGCCATGGCATGAGTCAGGACGCGTCAGGAAATGGCAGGGCGTGGCCATGGTATGAGTCGGGACGTCACACGACATGGCAGGGCATGGCCATGGCATGACCCACGACGTGCAAGACATGGCAGGTAGTGGCCATGGCAAGATTCAGGACGTCGCAGGACGCGTCAGGACATGGCCATGGCTTGGTCAGGACACATCAGGACATACCATGGCACGTGTCAGGACGCGTCAGGAAATTGCAGGGCGTGGCCATGGCACGATACGGGATGTCACAGGACATGGCAGGGCGTGGCCATGGCATGAGTCCGGACGTCGTAGGACATGGCAGGGCGTGGCTATGGCAAGAGTCAGGACGTCGCAGGACGCGTCAGGACATGGCCATGGCACGTGTCATGACGCGTCAGGACATGGCAGTGGCACGTGTCAGGACACGTCAAGACATGGCAGGGCGTGGCCAATGAATGACTCGTGACGTCACAAGACATGGCAGGGCGTGGCCATGGCAAGAGTCAGGACGTCGCAGGACGCGTCAGGACATGGCTGGGCGTGGCCATGGCACGAGTCAGGACGTCACAGGGCATGGCAGGATATGGCCATGGTACATGTCAAGACGCGTCCGGACATGGCCATGGCACGCGTCAGGACATAACCATGGCACGTGTCAGGACGTCGCAGGACGCGTCAGGACATAACCATGGCACGAGTCAGGACGTCGCAGGACGCGTCAGGACATAACCATGGCACGTGTCAGGACGCGTCAGGACATGGCAGTGGCACGTGTCAGGACACTTCAGAACATGGCAGGGCGTGGCAATGGCATGACTCATGATGTCGCAGGGCGTGGCCATGGCAAGAGTCAGGACGTCGCAGGACGCGTCAAGACATGGCCAAGGCACGTGTCAGGAAGCGTCAGGGCATGGCAGTGGCACGTGTCAGGACACATCAGGACATGGCAAGGCGTGGCAATGGAATGACTCATGACGTCGCATGACATGGCAGGGCGTGGCCATGGCAAGAGTCAGGACGTCGCAGGACGCGTCAGGACATGGCCATGGCACGTGTCAGGACGTATTAGGACATGCCATGGCACGTGTCAGGACGCGTCAGGACATGGCAGGGCGTGGCCATGGCATGACTCATGACGACGCAGGACATGGCAGGGCGTGGCCATGGCAAGAGTCAGGACGTCGCAGGATGTGTTAGGACATGGCCATGGCACGTGTCAAGACGTATCAGGACATGCCATGGCACGTGTCAGGAAATCGCAGGGCGTGGCCATGGCATGACTCATGACGTCGCAGGACAAGGCAGGGCTTGGCCATGGCAAGAGTCAGGACGTCGCAGGACGCGTCAGGACATAGCCATGGCACGTGTCATGACGCGTCACGACATCGCAGTGGCACGTGCCGGGACACGTCAGGACATGGCAGGGCGTGGCCATGGCATGACTCATGACGTCGCAAGTCATGGCGGGGCGTGGCCTTGACAAGAGTCAGGACGTCGCAGGACGCGTCAGGACATGGCCATGGCTTGGTCAGGACACATCAGGACATGCCATGGCACGTGTCAGGACGCGTCAGGAAATGGCAGGGCGTGGCCATGGTATGAGTCGGGACGTCACACGACATGGCAGGGCGTGGCCATGGCATGACCTATGACCTGCAAGACATGGCAGGGCGTGGCCATGGCAAGAGTCAGGACGTCGCAGGACGCGTCAGGACATAGCCATGGCACGTGTCATGACGCGTCAGGACATCGCAGTGGCACGTGCCAGGACACGTCAGGACATGGCAGGGCGTGGCCATGGCATGACTCATGACGTCGCAAGTCATGGCAGGGCGTGGCCTTGACAAGAGTCAGGACGTCGCAGGACGCGTCAGGACATGGCCATGGCTTGGTCAGGACACATCAGGACATGCCATGGCACGTGTCAGGACGCGTCAGGAAATGGCAGGGCGTGGCCATGGTATGAGTCGGGACGTCACACGACATGGCAGGGCGTGGCCATGGCATGACCCATGACGTGCAAGACATGGCAGGTAGTGGCCATGGCAAGATTCAGGACGTCGCAGGACGCGTCAGGACATGGCCATGGCTTGGTCATGACCCATCAGGACATACCATGGCACGTGTCAGGAAGCGTCAGGGCATGGCAGTGGCACGTGTCAGGACACATCAGGACATGGCAAGGCGTGGCAATGGAATGACTCATGACGTCGCATGACATTGCAGAGCGTGGCCATGGCAAGAGTCAGGACGTCGCAGGACGCGTCAGGACATGGCCATGGCACGTGTCAGGACGTATTAGGACGTGCCATGGCACGTGTCAGGACGCGTCAGGACATGGAAGGGCGTGGACATGGCATGACTCATGACGACGCAGGACATGGCAGGGCGTGGCCATGGCAAGAGTCAGGACGTCGCAGGATGCGTTAGGACATGGCCATGGCACGTGTCAAGACGTATCAGGACATGCCATGGCACGTGTCACGAAATGGCAGGGCGTGGCCATGGCATTACTCATGACGTCGCAGAACAAGGCAGGGCGTGGCCATGGCAAGAGTCAGGACGTCGCAGGACGCGTCAGGACATAGCCATGGCACGTGTCATGACGCGTCAAGACATCGCAGTGGCACGTGCCAGGACACGTCAGGACATGGCAGGGCATGGCCATGGCATGACTCATGACGTCGCAAGTCATGGCAGGGCGTGGCCATGACAAGAGTCAGGACGTCGCAGGATGCGTCAGGACATGGCCATGGCTTGGTCAGGACACATCAGGACATGCCATGGCACGAGTCAGGACGCGTCAGGAAATGGCAGGGCGTGGCCATGGTATGAGTCGGGACGTCACACGACATGGCAGGGCGTGGCCATGGCATGACCCACGACGTGCAAGACATGGCAGGTAGTGGCCATGGCAAGATTCAGGACGTCGCAGGACGCGTCAGGACATGGCCATGGCTTGGTCAGGACACATCAGGACATACCATGGCACGTGTCAGGACGCGTCAGGAAATTGCAGGGCGTGGCCATGGCACGATACGGGACGTCACAGGACATGGCAGGGCGTGGCCATGGCATGAGTCCGGACGTCGTAGGACATGGCAGGGCGTGGCTATGGCAAGAGTCAGGACGTCGCAGGACGCGTCAGGACATGGCCATGGCACGTGTCATGACGCGTCAGGACATGGCAGTGGCACGTGTCAGGACACGTCAAGACATGGCAGGGCGTGGCCAATGAATGACTCGTGACGTCACAAGACATGGCAGGGCGTGGCCATGGCAAGAGTCAGGACGTCGCAGGACGCGTCAGGACATGGCTGGGCGTGGCCATGGCACGAGTCAGGACGTCACAGGGCATGGCAGGATATGGCCATGGTACATGTCAAGACGCGTCCGGACATGGCCATGGCACGCGTCAGGACATAACCATGGCACGTGTCAGGACGTCGCAGGACGCGTCAGGACATAACCATGGCACGAGTCAGGACGTCGCAGGACGCGTCAGGACATAACCATGGCACGTGTCAGGACGCGTCAGGACATGGCAGTGGCACGTGTCAGGACACGTCAGAACATGGCAGGGCGTGGCAATGGCATGACTCATGATGTCGCAGGGCGTGGCCATGGCAAGAGTCAGGACGTCGCAGGACGCGTCAAGACATGGCCAAGGCACGTGTCAGGAAGCGTCAGGGCATGGCAGTGGCACGTGTCAGGACACATCAGGACATGGCAAGGCGTGGCAATGGAATGACTCATGACGTCGCATGACATGGCAGGGCGTGCCCATGGCAAGAGTCAGGACGTCGCAGGACGCGTCAGGACATGGCCATGGCACGTGTCAGGACGTATTAGGACATGCCATGGCACGTGTCAGGACGCGTCAGGACATGGCAGGGCGTGGCCATAGCATGACTCATGACGACGCAGGACATGGCAGGGCGTGGCCATGGCAAGAGTCAGGACGTCGCAGGATCTGTTAGGACATGGCCATGGCACGTGTCAAGACGTATCAGAACATGCCATGGCACGTGTCAGGAAATGGCAGGGCGTGGCCATGGCATGACTCATGACGTCGCAGGACAAGGCAGGGCTTGGCCATGGCAAGAGTCAGGACGTCGCAGGACGCGTCAGGACATAGCCATGGCACGTGTCATGACGCGTCAGGACATCGCAGTGGCACGTGCCGGGACACGTCGGGACATGGCAGGGCGTGGCCATGGCATGACTCATGACGTCGCAAGTCATGGCGGGGCGTGGCCTTGACAAGAGTCAGGACGTCGCAGGACGCGTCAGGACATGGCCATGGCTTGGTCAGGACACATCAGGACATGCCATGACACGTGTCAGGACGCGTCAGGAAATGGCAGGGCGTGGCCATGGTATGAGTCGGGACGTCACACGACATGGCAGGGCGTGGCCATGGAATGACCCATGACGTGCAAGACATGGCAGGTAGTGGCCATGGCAAGATTCAGGACGTCGCAGGACGCGTCAGGACATGGCCATGGCTTGGTCAGGACACATCAGGACATACCATGGCACGTGTCAGGAAGCGTCAGGGCATGGCAGTGGCACGTGTCAGGACACATCACGACATGGCAAGGCGTGGCAATGGAATGACTCATGACGTCGCATGACATGGCAGGGCGTGGCCATGGCAAGAGTCAAGACGTCGCAGGACGCGTCAGGACATGGCCATGGCACGTGTCAGGACGTATTAGGACATGCCATGGCACGTGTCAGGACGCGTCAGGACATGGCAGGGCGTTGCCATGGCATGACTCATGACGACGCAGGATATGGCAGGGCGTGGCCATGGCAAGAGTCAGGACGTCGCAGAATGCGTTAGGACATGGCCATGGCACGTGTCAAGACGTATCAGGACATGCCATGGCACGTGTCAAGAAATGGCAGGGCGTGGCCATGGCATGACTCATGACGTCGCAGGACAAGGCAGGGCGTGGCCATGGCAAGAGTCAGGACGTCGCAGGACGCGTCAGGACATAGCCATGGCACGTGTCAGGACGTATTAGGACATGCCATGGCACGTGTCAGGACGCGTTAGGACATGGCAGGGCGTGGCCATGGCATGACTCATGACGACGCAGGACATGGCAGGGCGTGGCCATGGCAAGAGTGGGGACGTCACAGGACGCGTCAGGACATGGCCATGGCACGGGTCAGGACGTATTAGGACATGCCATGGCACGTGTCAGGACGCGTCAGGACATGGCAGGGCGTGGCCATGGCATGACTCATGACGACGCAGGACATGGCAGGGCGTGGCCATGGCAAGAGTCAGGACGTCACAGGACGCGTCAGGACATGGCCATGGCACGTGTCAGGACGTATTAGGACATGCCATGGCACGTGTCAGGACGCGTCAGGACATGGCAGGGCGTGGCCATGGCATGACTCATGACGACGCAGGACATGGTAGGGCGTGGCCATGGCAAGAGTCAGGACGTCGCAGGATGCGTTAGGACATTGCCATGGCACGTGTCAAGACGTATCAGGACATGCCATGGCACGTGTCAGGAAATGGCAGGGCGTGGCCATGGCATGACTCATGACGTCGCAGGACAAGGCAAGGCGTGGCCATGGCAAGAGTCAGGACGTCGCAGGACGCGTCAGGACATAGCCATGGCACGTGTCATGACGCGTCAGGACATCGCAGTGGCACGTGCCAGGACACGTCAGGACATGGCAGGGCGTGGCCATGGCATGAGTCATGACGTCGCAAGTCATGGCAGGGCGTGGCCTTGACAAGAGTCAGGACGTCGCAGGACGTGTCAGGACATGGCCATGGCTTGGTCGGGACACATCAGGACATGCCATGGCACGTGTCAGGACGCGTCAGGAAATGGCAGGGCGTGGCCATGGTATGAGTCGGGACGTCACACGACAAGGCAGGGCGTGGCCATGGAATGACCCATGACGTGCAAGACATGGCAGGTAGTGGCCATGGCAAGATTCAGGACGTCGCAGGACGCGTCAGGACATGGCCATGGCTTGGTCAGGACACATCAGGACATACCATGGCACGTGTCAGGAAGCGTCAGGGCATGGCAGTGGCACGTGTCAGGACACATCAGGATATGGCAAGGCGTGGCAATGGAATGACTCATGACGTCGCATGACATGGCAGGGCGTGGCCATGGCAAGAGTCAGGACGTCGCAGGACGCGTCAGGACATGGCCATGGCACGCGTCAGGACGTATTAGGACATGCCATGGCACGTGTCAGGACGCGTCAGGACATGGCAGGGCGTGGCCATGGCATGACTCATGACGACGCAGGACATGGCAGGGCGTGGCCATGGCAAGAGTCAGGACGTCGCAGAATGCGTTAGGACATGGCCATGGCACGTGTCAAGACGTATCAGGACATGCCATGGCACGTGTCAAGAAATGGCAGGGCGTGGCCATGGCATGACCCATGACGTCGCAGGACAAGGCAGGGCGTGGCCATGGCAAGAGTCAGGACGTCGCAGGACGCGTCAGGACATAGCCATGGCACGTGTCATGACGCGTCAGGACATCGCAGTGGCACGTGCCAGGACACGTCAGGACATGGCAGGGCGTGGCCATGGAATGACTCGTGACGTCGCAAGACATGGCAGGGCGTGGCCATGGCAAGAGTCAGGACGTCGCAGGACGCGTCAGGACATGGCCATTGTTTGGTCAGGACACCTCAGGACATGCCATGGCACGTGTCAGGACGCGTCAGGAAATGGCAGGGCGTGGCCATGGCACGAGTCAGGACGTCACAGGACATGGCAGGGCGTGGCCATGACATGAGTCGGGACGTCGCAAGACATGGCAGGGCGTGGCCATGGCACGAGTCGGGACGTCGCAGGACGTGTCAGGACAAGGCCATGGCACGGGTCTGGACGCGTCAGGACATGGCTGAGCGTGGCCATGGCACGAGTCAGGACGTCACAGGGCATGGGAGGATATGGCCATGGTACATGTCAGGACGCGTCCGGACAAGGCCATGGCACGCGTCAGGACATGGCAGGGCGTGGCCATGGCATGACTCATGACGTCGCAGGACAAGGCAGGGCGTGGGCATGGCAAGAGTCAGGACGTTGCAGGACGCGTCAGGACATGGCCATGGCACATGTCATGACGCGTCCGGACATGGCCATGACACGCGTCAGGACATAACCATGGCACGTGTCAGGACGTCGCAGGACGCGTCAGGACATAACCATGGCACGAGTCAGGACGTCGTAGGACGGGTCAGCACATAACCATGGCACGTGTCAGGACGCGTCAGGACATGGCAGTGGCACGTGTCAGGACACGCCAGAACATGGCAGGGCATGGCAATGGCATGACTCATGACGTCGCAGGACATGGCAGGGCGTGGCCATGGCAAGAGTCAGGACGTCGCAGGACGCGTCAAGAAATGGCCATGGCACGTGTAAGGAAGCGTCAGGGCATGGCAGTGGCACGTGTCAGGACACATCAGGACATGGCAAGGCGTGGCAATGGAATGACTCATGACGTCGCATGACATGGCAGGGCGTGGCCATGGCAAGAGTCAGGACGTCACAGGACGCGTCAGGACATGGCCATGGCACGTGTCAGGACGTATTAGGACATGCCATGGCACGTGTCAGGACGCGTCAGGACATGGCAGGGCGTGGCCATGGCATGACTCATGACGACGCAGGACATGGCAGGGCGTGGCCATGGCAAGAGTCAGGACGTCGCAGAATGCGTTAGGACATGGCCATGGCACGTGTCAAGACGTATCAGGACATGCCATGGCACGTGTCAAGAAATGGCAGGGCGTGGCCATGGCATGACTCATGACGTCGCAGGACAAGGCAGGGCGTGGCCATGGCAAGAGTCAGGACGTCGCAGGACGCGTCAGGACATAGCCATGGCACGTGTAATGACGCGTCAGGACATCGCAGTGGCACGTGCCAGGACACGTCAGGGCATGGATGGGCGTGGCCATGGCATGACTCAAGACGTCGCAAGCCATGGCAGGGCGTGGCCATGACAAGAGTCAGGACGTCGCAGGACGCGTCAGGACATGGCCATGGCACGTGTCAGGACGTATTAGGACATGCCATGGCACGTGTCAGGACGCGTCAGGACATGGCAGGGCGTGGCCATGGCATGACTCATGACGACGCAGGACATGGCAGGGCGTGCCCATGGCAAGAGTCAGGACGTCGCAGGACGCGTCAGGACATAGCCATGGCACGTGTCATGACGCGTCAGGACATCGCAGTGGCACGTGCCAGGACACGTCAGGACATGGCAGGGCGTGGCCATGGAATGACTCGTGACGTCGCAAGACATGGCAGGGCGTGGCCATGGCAAGAGTCAGGACGTCGCAGGACGCGTCAGGACATGGCCATTCTTTGGTCAGGACACCTCAGGACATGCCATGGCACGTGTCAGGACGCGTCAGGAAATGGCAGGGCGTGGCCATGGCATGAGTCAGGACGTCACAGGACATGGCAGGGCGTGGCCATGACATGAGTCGGGACGTCGCAAGACATGGCAGGGCGTGGCCATGGCACGAGTCGGGACGTCGCAGGACGTGTCAGGACAAGGCCATGGCACGGGTCTGGACGCGTCAGGACATGGCTGAGCGTGGCCATGGCACGAGTCAGGACGTCACAGGGCATGGGAGGATATGGCCATGGTACATGTCAGGACGCGTCCGGACAAGGCCATGGCACGCGTCAGGACATGGCAGGGCGTGGCCATGGCATGACTCATGACGTCGCAGGACAAGGCAGGGCGTGGGCATGGCAAGAGTCAGGACGTTGCAGGACGCGTCAGGACATGGCCATGGCACGTGTCATGACGCGTCCGGACATGGCCATGACACGCGTCAGGACATAACCATGGCACGTGTCAGGACGTCGCAGGACGCGTCAGGACATAACCATGGCACGAGTCAGGACGTCGCAGGACGGGTCAGCACATAACCATGGCACGTGTCAGGACGCGTCAGGACATGGCAGTGGCACGTGTCAGGACACGCCAGAACATGGCAGGGCATGGCAATGGCATGACTCATGACGTCGCAGGACATGGCAGGGCGTGGCCATGGCAAGAGTCAGGACGTCGCAGGACGCGTCAAGAAATGGCCATGGCACGTGTAAGGAAGCGTCAGGGCATGGCAGTGGCACGTGTCAGGACACATCAGGACATGGCAAGGCGTGGCAATGGAATGACTCATGACGTCGCATGACATGGCAGGGCGTGGCCATGGCAAGAGTCAGGACGTCACAGGACACGTCAGGACATGGCCATGGCACGTGTCAGGACGTATTAGGACATGCCATGGCACGTGTCAGGACGCGTCAGGACATGGCAGGGCGTGGCCATGGCATGACTCATGACGACGCAGGACATGGCAGGGCGTGGCCATGGCAAGAGTCAGGACGTCGCAGAATGCGTTAGGACATGGCCATGGCACGTGTCAAGACGTATCAGGACATGCCATGGCACGTGTCAAGAAATGGCAGGGCGTGGCCATGGCATGACTCATGACGTCGCAGGACAAGGCAGGGCGTGGCCATGGCAAGAGTCAGGACGTCGCAGGACGCGTCAGGACATAGCCATGGCACGTGTAATGACGCGTCAGGACATCGCAGTGGCACGTGCCAGGACACGTCAGGACATGGATGGGCGTGGCCATGGCATGACTCAAGACGTCGCAAGCCATGGCAGGGCGTGGCCATGACAAGAGTCAGGACGTCGCAGGACGCGTCAGGACATGGCCATGGCACGTGTCAGGACGTATTAGGACATGCCATGGCACGTGTCAGGACGCGTCAGGACATGGCAGGGCGTGGCCATGGCATGACTCATGACGACGCAGGACATGGCAGGGCGTGGCCATGGCAAGAGTCAGGACGTCACAGGACGCGTCAGGACATGGCCATGGCACGTGTCAGGACGTATTAGGACATGCCATGGCACGTGTCAGGACGCGTCAGGACATGGCAGGGCGTGGCCATGGCATGACTCATGACGACGCAGGACATGGCAGGGCGTGGCCATGGCAAGAGTCAGGACGTCACAGGACGCGTCAGGACATGGCCATGGCACGTGTCAGGACGTATTAGGACATGCCATGGCACGTGTCAGGACGCGTCAAGACATGGCAGGGCGTGGCCATGGCATGACTCATGACGACGCAGGACATGGTAGGGCGTGGCCATGGCAAGAGTCAGGACGTCGCAGGATGCGTTAGGACATTGCCATGGCACGTGTCAAGACGTATCAGGACATGCCATGGCACGTGTCAGGAAATGGCAGGGCGTGGCCATGGCATGACTCATGACGTCGCAGGACAAGGCAGGGCGTGGCCATGGCAAGAGTCAGGACGTCGCAGGACGCGTCAGGACATAGCCATGGCACGTGTCATGACGCGTCAGGACATCGCATTTGCACGTGCCAGGACACGTCAGGACATGGCAGGGCGTGGCCATGGCATGACTCATGACGTCGCAAGTCATGGCAGGGCGTGGCCTTGACAAGAGTCAGGACGTCGCAGGACGCGTCAGGACATGGCCATGGCTTGGTCAGGACACATCAGGACATGCCATGGCACGTGTCAGGACGCGTCAGGAAATGGCAGGGTGTGGCCATGGTATGAGTCGGGACGTCACACGACATGGCAGGGCGTGGCCATGGAATGACCCATGACGTGCAAGACATGGCAGGTAGTGGCCATGGCAAGATTCAGGACGTCGCAGGACGCGTCAGGACATGGCCATGGCTTGGTCAGGACACATCAGGACATACCATGGCAAGTGTCAGGAAGCGTCAGGGCATGGCAGTGGCACGTGTCAGGACACATCAGGACATGGCAAGGCGTGGCAATGGAATGACTCATGACGTCGCATGACATGGCAGGGCGTGGCCATGGCAAGAGTCAGGACGTCGCAGGACGCGTCAGGACATGGCCATGGCACGTGTCAGGACGTATTAGGACATGCCATGGCACGTGTCAAGACGCGTCAGGACATGGCAGGGCGTGGCCATGGCATGACTCATGACGACGCAGGACATGGCAGGGCGTGGCCATGGCAAGAGTCAGGACGTCGCAGAATGCGTTAGGACATGGCCATGGCACGTGTCAAGACGTATCAGGACATGCCATGGCACGTGTCAAGAAATGGCAGGGCGTGGCCATGGCATGACCCATGACGTCGCAGGACAAGGCAGGGCGTGGCCATGGCAAGAGTCAGGACGTCGCAGGACGCGTCAGGACATAGCCATGGCACGTGTAATGACGCGTCAGGACATCGCAGTGGCACGTGCCAGGACACGTCAGGACATGGCAGGGCGTGGCCATGGAATGACTCGTGACGTCGCAAGACATGGCAGGGCGTGGCCATGGCAAGAGTCAGGACGTCGCAGGACGCGTCAGGACATGGCCATTGTTTGGTCAGGACACCTCAGGACATGCCATGGCACGTGTCAGGACGCGTCAGGAAATGGCAGGGCGTGGCCATGGCACGAGTCAGGACGTCACAGGACATGGCAGGGCGTGGCCATGACATGTGTCGGGACGTCGCAGGACATGGCAGGGCGTGGCCATGGCACGAGTCGGGACGTCGCAAGACGTGTCAGGACAAGGCCATGGCACGGGTCTGGACGCGCCAGGACATGGCTGGGCGTGGCCATGGCACGAGTCAGGACGTCACAGGGCATGGCAGGATATGGCCATGGTACATGTCAAGACGCGTCCGGACATGGCCATGGCACGCGTCAGGACATAACCATGGCACGTGTCAGGACGTCGCAGGACGCGTCAGGACATAACCATGGCACGAGTCAGGACGTCGCAGGACGGGTCAGCACATAACCATGGCACGTGTCAGGACGCGTCAGGACATGGCAGTGGCACGTGTCAGGACACGTCAGAACATTGCAGGGCATGGCAATGGCATGACTCATAACGTCGCAGGACATGGAAGGGCGTGGCCATCGCAAGAGTCAGGACGTCGCAGGATGCGTCAAGAAATGGCCATGGCACGTGTCAGGAAGCGTCAGGGCATGGCAGTGGCACGTGTCAGGACACATCAGGACATGGCAAGGCGTGGCAATGGAATGACTCATGACGTCGCATGACATGGCAGGGCGTGGCCATGGCAAGAGTCAGGACGTCACAGGACGCGTCAGGACATGGCCATGGGACGTGTCAGGACGTATTAGGACATGCCATGGCACGTGTCAGGACGCGTCAGGACATGGCAGGGCGTGGCCATGGCATGACTCATGACGACGCAGGACATGGTAGGGCGTGGCCATGGCAAGAGTCAGGACGTCGCAGGATGCGTTAGGACATTGCCATGGCACGTGTCAAGACGTATCAGGACATGCCATGGCACGTGTCAGGAAATGGCAGGGCGTGGCCATGGCATGACTCATGACGTCGCAGGACAAGGCCGGGCGTGGCCATGGTAAGAGTCAGGACGTCGCAGGACGCGTCAGGACATAGCCATGGCACGTGTCATGACGCGTCAGGACATCGCATTTGCACGTGCCAGGACACGTCAGGACATGGCAGGGCGTGGCCATGGCATGACTCATGACGTCGCAAGTCATGGCAGGGCGTGGCCTTGACAAGATTCAGGACGTCGCAGGACGCGTCAGGACATGGCCATGGCTTGGTCAGGACACATCAGGACATGCCATGGCACGTGTCAGGACGCGTCAGGAAATGGCAGGGCGTGGCCATGGTATGAGTCGGGACGTCACACGACATGGCAGGGCGTGGCCATGGAATGACCCATGACGTGCAAGACATGGCAGGTAGTGGCCATGGCAAGATTCAGGACGTCGCAGGACGCGTCAGGACATGGCCATGGCTTGGTCAGGACACATCAGGACATACCATGGCAAGTGTCAGGAAGCGTCAGGGCATGGCAGTGGCATGTGTCAGGACACATCAGGACATGGCAAGGCGTGGCAATGGAATGACTCATGACGTCGCATGACATGGCAGGGCGTGGCCATGGCAAGAGTCAGGACGTCGCAGGACGCGTCAGGACATGGCCATGGCACGTGTCAGGACGTATTAGGACATGCCATGGCACGTGTCAGGACGCGTCAGGACATGGCAGGGCGTGGCCATGGCAAGAGTTAGGACGTCGCAGAATGCGTTAGGACATGGCCATGGCACGTGTCAAGACGTATCAGGACATGCCATGGCACGTGTCAAGGAATGGTAGGGCGTGGCCATGGCATGACCCATGACGTCGCAGGACAAGGCAGGGCGTGGCCATGGCAAGAGTCAGGACGTCGCAGGACGCGTCAGGACATAGCCATGGCACGTGTAATGACGCGTCAGGACATCGCAGTGGCACGTGCCAGGACACGTCAGGACATGGCAGGGCGTGGCCATGGAATGACTCGTGACGTCGCAAGACATGGCAGGGCGTGGCCATGGCAAGAGTCAGGACGTCGCAGGACGCGTCAGGACATGGCCATTGTTGGTCAGGACACCTCAGGACATGCCATGGCACGTGTCAGGACGCGTCAGGAAATGGCAGGGCGTGGCCATGGCACGAGTCAGGACGTCACAGGACATGGCAGGGCGTGGCCATGACATGTGTCGGGACGTCGCAGGACATGGCAGGGCGTGGCCATGGCACGAGTCGGGACGTCGCAAGACGTGTCAGGACAAGGCCATGGCACGGGTCTGGACGCGCCAGGACATGGCTGGGCGTGGCCATGGCAAGAGTCAGGACGTCGCAGGACGCGTCAGGACATGGCCATGGCACGTGTCAGGACGTATTAGGACATGCCATGGCACGTGTCAGGACGCGTCAGGACATGGCAGGGCGTGGCCATGGCATGACTCATGACGACGCAGGACATGGTAAGGCGTGGCCATGGCAAGAGTCAGGACGTCGCAGGATGCGTTAGGACATTGCCATGGCACGTGTCAAGACGTATCAGGACATGCCATGGCACGTGTCAGGAAATGGCAGGGCGTGGCCATGGCATGACTCATGACGTCGCAGGACAAGGCCGGGCGTGGCCATGGCAAGAGTCAGGACGTCGCAGGACGCGTCAGGACATAGCCATGGCACGTGTCATGACGCGTCAGGACATCGCAGTGGCACGTGCCAGGACACGTCAGGACATGGCAGGGCGTGGCCATGGCATGACTCATGACGTCGCAAGTCATGGCAGGGCGTGGCCTTGACAAGAGTCAGGACGTCGCAGGACGCGTCAGGACATGGCCATGGCTTGGTCAGGACACATCAGGACATGCCATGGCACGTGTCAGGACGCGTCAGGAAATTGCAGGGCGTGGCCATGGTATGAGTCGGGACGTCACACGACATGGCAGGGCGTGGCCATGGAATGACCCATGACGTGCAAGACATGGCAGGTAGTGGCCATGGCAAGATTCAGGACTTCGCAGGATGCGTCAGGACATGGCCATGGCTTGGTCAGGACACATCAGGACATACCATGGCACGTGTCAGGAAGCGTCAGGGCATGGCAGTGGCACGTGTCAGGACACATCAGGACATGGCAAGGCGTGGCACTGGAATGACTCATGACGTCGCATGACATGGCAGGGCGTGGCCATGGCAAGAGTCAGGACGTCGCAGGACGCGTCAGGACATGGCCATGGCACGTGTCAGGACGTATTAGGACATGCCATGGCACGTGTCAGGACGCGTCAGGACATGGCAGGGCGTGGCCATGGCATGACTCATGACGACGCAGGACATGGCAGGGCGTGGCCATGGCAAGAGTCAGGACGTCGCAGAATGCGTTAGGACATGGCCATGGCACGTGTCAAGACGTATCAGGACATGCCATGGCACGTGTCAAGAAATGGCAGGGCGTGGCCATGGCATGACTCATGACGTCACAGGACAAGGCAGGGCGTGGCCATGGCAAGAGTCAGGACGTCGCAGGACGCATCAGGACATAGCCATGGCACGTGTCATGACGCGTCAGGACATCGCAGTGGCACGTGCCAGGACACGTCAGGACATGGATGGGCGTGGCCATGGCATGACTCAAGACGTCGCAAGCCATGGCACGCGTCAGGACATGGCCATGGCTTGGTCAGGACACATCAGGACATGCCATGGCACGTGTCAGGACGCGTCAGGAAATGGCAGGGCGTGGCCATGGTATGAGTCGGGACGTCACACGACATGGCAGGGCGTGGCCATGGCATGACCCACGACGTGCAAGACAGGGCAGGTAGTGGCCATGGCAAGATTCAGGACGTCGCAGGACGCGTCAGGACATGGCCATGGCTTGGTCAGGACACATCAGGACATACCATGGCACGGGTCAGGACGCGTCAGGAAATTGCTGGGCGTGGCCATGGCATGAGTCGGGACGTCACAGGACATGGCAGGGCGTGGCCATGGCATGAGTCGGGACGTCGCAGGACATGGCAGGGCGTGGCTATGGCAAGAGTCAGGACGTCGCAGGACGAGTCAGGACATGGCCATGGCATGTGTCATGACGCGTCAGGACATGGCAGTGGCACGTGTCAGGACACGTCAAGACATGGCAGGGCGTGGCCATGGAATGACTCGTGACGTCGCAAGACATGGCAGGGCGTGGCCATGGCAAGAGTCAGGACGTCGCAGGACGCGTCAGGACATGGCCATTGCTTGGTCAGGACACCTCAGGACATGCCGTGGCACGTGCCAGGACGCGTCAGGAAATGGAATGGCGTGGCCATGGCACGAGTCAGGACGTCACAGGACATGGCAGGGCGTGGCCATGACATAAGTCGGGACGTCGCAGGACATGGCAGGGCGTGGCCATGGCACGAGTCGGGACGTCGCAGGACGTGTCAGGACAAGGCCATGGCACGGGTCTGGACGCGTCAGGACATGGCTGAGCGTGGCCATGGCACGAGTCAGGACGTCACAGGGCATGGGAGGATATGGCCATGGTACATGTCAGGACGCGTCCGGACAAGGCCATGGCACGCGTCAGGACATGGCAGGGCGTGGCCATGGCATGACTCATGACGTCGCAGGACAAGGCAGGGCGTGGGCATGGAAAGAGTCAGGACGTTGCAGGACACGTCAGGACATGGCCATGGCACGTGTCATGACGCGTCTGTGCATGGCAGTGGCACGTGGCAGGACACGTCAGGACATGGCAGGGCGTGGCCATGGCATGACTCATGACGTCGCAAGACATGGCAGGGCGTGGCCATGGCATGAGTTAGGACGTCGCAGGACGCGTCAAGACATGGCCATGGCTTGGTCAGGACACATCAGGACATACCATGGCACGTGTCAGGAAGCGTCAGGGCATGGCAGGGCGTGGCCATGGCACTAGTCGGGACGTCGAAGGACATGGCAGGAGGTGGCCATGGCACGTGTTAAGCCGCACCAGGACATGGCCATGGCACGTGTCTAGACGCGTCAAGACATGGCAGGCCGTGGCCATGGCACGAATCAGGACGTCGCAGGACATTGCAGGATATGGCCATGGTACGTGTCAGGATGCGTCCGGACATGGCCATGGCACGGGTCAGGACGTGGCAGGGCGTGGCCATGGCACGAGTCAGGATGTCCCAGGACATGGCAGGGTATGGCCATGGTACGTGTCAGGACGCGTCCGAACATGGCCATGGCACGCGTCAAGACATGGCACGGCGTGGCCATGGCATGACTCATGACGTCGCTGGACATGGCAGGGCGTGGCCATGGCAAGAGTCAGGACGTCGCAGGACGTGTCAGGACATGGCCATTGTTTGATCAGGACACCTCAGGACATGCCATGGCACGTGTCAAGACGCGTCTGGAAATGGCAGGGCGTGGCCATGGCACGAGTCAGGACGTCACAGGACATGGCAGGGCGTGGCCATGACATGAGTCGGGACGTCGCAGGACATGGCAGGGCGTGGCCATGGCACGAGTCGGGACGTCGCAAGACGTGTCAGGACAAGGCCATGGCACGGGTCTGGACGCGTCAGGACATGGCTGGGCGTGGCCATGGCACGAGTCAGGACGTCACAGGGCATGGCAGGATATGGCCATGGTACATGTCAAGACGCGTCCGGACATGGCCATGGCACGCGTCAGGACATAACCATGGCACGTGTCAGGACGTCGCAGGACGCGTCAGGACATAACCATGGCACGAGTCAGGACGTCGCAGGACGCGTCAGGACATAACCATGGCACGTGTCAGGACGCGTCAGGACATGGCAGTGGCACGTGTCAGGACACGTCAGAACATGGCAGGGCGTGGCAATGGCATGACTCATGATGTCGCAGGGCGTGGCAGGGCGTGGCCATGGCAAGAGTCAGGACGTCGCAGGACGCGTCAAGACATGGCCAAGGCACGTGTCAGGAAGCGTCAGGGCATGGCAGTGGCACGTGTCAGGACACATCAGGACATGGCAAGGCGTGGCAATGGAATGACTCATGACGTCGCATGACATGGCAGGGCGTGGCCATGGCAAGAGTCAGGATGTCGCAGGACGCGTCAGGACATGGCCATGGCACGTGTCATGACGTATTAGGACATGCCATGGCACGTGTCAGGACGCGTCAGGACATGGCAGGGCGTGGCCATGGCATGACTCATGACGACGCAGGACATGGCAGGGCGTGGCCATGGCAAGAGTCAGGACGTCGCAGGATGTGTTAGGACATGGCCATGGCACGTGTCAAGACGTATCAGGACATGCCATGGCACGTGTCAGGAAATGGCAGGGTGTGGCCATGGCATGACTCATGACGTCGCAGGACAAGGCAGGGCTTGGCCATGGCAAGAGTCAGGACGTCGTAGGACGCGTCAGGACATAGCCATGGCACGTGTCATGACGCGTCAGGACATCGCAGTGGCACGTGCCGGGACACGTCAGGACATGGCAGGGCGTGGCCATGGCATGACTCATGACGTCGCAAGTCATGGCGGGGCGTGGCCTTGACAAGAGTCAGGACGTCGCAGGACGCGTCAGGACATGGCCATGGCTTGGTCAGGACACATCAGGACATGCCATGGCACGTGTCAGGACGCGTCAGGAAATGGCAGGGCGTGGCCATGGTATGAGTCGGGACGTCACACGACATGGCAGGGCGTGGCCATGGCATGACCTATGACCTGCAAGACATGGCAGGGCGTGGCCATGGCAAGAGTCAGGACGTCGCAGGACGCGTCAGGACATAGCCATGGCACGTGTCATGACGCGTCAGGACATCGCAGTGGCACGTGCCAGGACACGTCAGGACATGGCAGGGCGTGGCCATGGCATGACTCATGACGTCGCAAGTCATGGCAGGGCGTGGCCTTGACAAGAGTCAGGACGTCGCAGGACGCGTCAGGACATGGCCATGGCTTGGTCAGGACACATCAGGACATGCCATGGCACGTGTCAGGACGCGTCAGGAAATGGCAGGGCGTGGCCATGGTATGAGTCGGGACGTCACACGACATGGCAGGGCGTGGCCATGGCATGACCCATGACGTGCAAGACATGGCAGGTAGTGGCCATGGCAAGATTCAGGACGTCGCAGGACGCGTCAGGACATGGCCATGGCTTGGTTAGGACACATCAGGACATACCATGGCACGTGTCAGGAAGCGTCAGGACATGGCAGTGGCACGTGTCAGGACACATCAGGACATGGCAAGGCGTGGCACTGGAATGACTCATGACGTCGCATGACATGGCAGGGCGTGGCCATGGCAAGAGTCAGGACGTCGCAGGACGCGTCACGACATGGCCATGGCACGTGTCAGGACGTATTAGGACGTGCCATGGCACGTGTCAGGACGCGTCACGACATGGCAGGGCGTGGACATGGCATGACTCATGACGACGCAGGACATGGCAGGGCGTGGCCATGGCAAGAGTCAGGACGTCGCAGAATGCGTTAGGACATGGCCATGGCACGTGTCAAGACGTATCAGGACATGCCATGGCACGTGTCAAGAAATGGCAGGGCGTGGCCATGGCATGACTCATGACGTCACAGGACAAGGCAGGGCGTGGCCATGGCAAGAGTCAGGACGTCGCAGGACGCATCAGGACATAGCCATGGCACGTGTCATGACGCGTCAGGACATCGCAGTGGCACGTGCCAGGACACGTCAGGACATGGATGGGCGTGGCCATGGCATGACTCAAGACGTCGCAAGCCATGGCAGGGCGTGGCCATGACAAGAGTCAGGACGTCGCAGGACGCGTCAGGACATGGCCATGGCTTGGTCAGGACACATCAGGACATGCCATGGGACGAGTCAGGACGCGTCAGGAAATGGCAGGGCGTGGCCATGGTATGAGTCGGGACGTCACACGACATGGCAGGGCGTGGCCATGGCATGACCCACGACGTGCAAGACATGGCAGGTAGTGGCCATGGCAAGATTCAGGACGTCGCAGGACGCGTCAGGACATGGCCATGGCTTGGTCAGGACACATCAGGACAAACCATGGCACGTGTCAGGACGCGTCAGGAAATTGCAGGGCGTGGCCATGGCACGATACGGGACGTCACAGGACATGGCAGGGCGTGGCCATGGCATGAGTCCGGACGTCGTAGGACATGGCAGGGCGTGGCTATGGCAAGAGTCATGACGTCGCAGGACGCGTCAGGACATGGCCATGGCACGTGTCATGACGCGTCAGGACATGGCAGTGGCACGTGTCAGGACACGTCAAGACATGGCAGGGCGTGGCCAATGAATGACTCGTGACGTCACAAGACATGGCAGGGCGTGGCCATGGCAAGAGTCAGGACGTCGCAGGACGCGTCAGGACATGGCCATTGCTTGGTCAGGACACCTCAGGACAGGCCATGGCACGTGTCAGGACGCGTCAGGAAATGGCAGGGCGAGGCCATGGCACGAGTCAGGACGTCACAGGACATGGCAGGGCGTGGCCATGACATAAGTCGGGACGTCGCAGGACATGGCAGGGCGTGGCCATGGCACGAGTCGGGACGTCGCAGGACGTGTCAGGACAAGGCCTTGGCACGGGTCTGGACGCGTCAGGACATGGCTGAGCGTGGCCATGGCATGAGTCAGGACGTCACAGGGCATGGGAGGATATGGCCATGGTACATGTCAGGACGCGTCCGGACATGGCCATGGCACGCGTCAGGACATGGCAGGGCGTGGCCATGGCATGACTCATGATGTCGCAGGAAAAGGCAGGGCGTGGCCATGGCAAGAGTCAGGACGTTGCAGGACGCGTCAGGACATGGCCATGGCACGTGTCATGACGCGTCAGGACATGGCAGCGGCACGTGTCGGGACACGTCAGGACATGGCAGGGCAAGGCCATGGCATGACTCATGACGTCGCAAGACATGGCAGGGCGTGGCCATGGCCAGAGTCAGGACGTCGCAGGACGCATCACGACATGGCCATGGCTTGGTTAGGACACATCAGGACATGCCATGGCACGTGTCAGGACGCGTCGTGAAATGGCAAGGCGTGGCCATGGCACGAGTCGGGACGTCCCAGGACATGGCAGGGCATGGCCATGGCATGAGTTGGGACGTCGCAGGACATGGCAGGGCGTGGCCATGGCACGAGTCGGGACGTCGCAGGACGTGTCAGGACAAGGCCATGGCACGTGTCAGGACGCGTCAGGACATGGCAGGGCGTGGCCATGGCACGAGTCAGGACGTCGCAGGGCATTGCAGGATATGGCCATGGTAGGTGTCAGGACACATCCGGACATGGCCATGGCACGCGCCAGGACATGGTAGGGCGTGGCCATGGCATGACTCATGACATTGCAGGACAAGACAGGGCGTGGCCATGGCAAGAGTCAGGACGTCGCAGGACGCGTCAGGACATGGCAGGGCGTGGCCATGGCATGACTCATGACGTTGCAAGACATGGCAGGGCGTGGCAATGGCATGAGTCCGGACGTCGCAGGACGCGTCAAGACATGGCCATGGCTTGGTCAAGACACATCAGGATATGCCATAGCACGTGTCAGGACGCGTCAAGAAATGGCAGGGCGTGGCCATGGCACGAGTCGGGACGTCGCAGGACATGGCAGGGCGTGGCCATGGCACGTGTCAAGCCGCATCAGGACATGGCCATGGCACGTGTCAGGACGCGTCAAGACATGGCAGGGCGTGGCCATGGCACGAGTCGGGACGTCGCAGAACATGGCAGGGCGTGGCCATGGCATGAGTCGAGACGTCGCAGGACACGGCAGGATATATCCATGGTACGTGTCAGGATGTGTCCGGACATGGCCATGGCACACGTCAGGACGTGGCAGGGCGTGGCCATGGCACGAGTCAGGACGTCACAGGACATGGCCATGGCACGCGTCAGGACGTGGCAGGGCGTGGTCATGGCACGAGTCAGGACGTCACAGGACATGGCAGGATATGGTCATGGTTTGTGTCAGGACGCGTCAGAACGTGGCCATGGCACGATTCAGGATGTCGCAGGACATGGCAAGATATGGTCATGGTACGTGTCATGACGTGTCAGGCCATGGCCATGGTACGTGTCAGGACATTGCAGGACATGGCAGGATACAGTCATGGTACGTGTCAAGACGTGTCAGGCCATGGCCATGGTACGTGATAGGACGTCGCAGGACATGGCTAGATATGGTCATGGTACGTGTCAGGACATGGCCATGGTACGTGTCAGGACGTGGCCATGACACGACATCGCACTAAGTCGCTCCAAGCCGTACCACGTCGCACCACGTCTAATCCTAACCAATGCTAAGAAACATGTCAAGTTCAATGGTGTTCGTGGTCGTCGGTGGCAGTGGTAGAAAGTTAAGGGGGTATGAGCGGTAGCGTCGGGCGACGGCCGATCGACACGTGTCAGGACATGGCTATGGCACGAGTCAGGACATCGCAGGACGAGTCAGGATATGGCCATGCCATGAGTCAGGACGCGTCAGGACATGGCAGTGGCACGTGTCTGGACACGTCAGGACATGGCAGCACGTGGCCATGGCACGTGTCAAGACGCATCAGGACATGTCCATGGCACGTGTCAGGACGCGTCAGGACATGGCAGGGCGTGGCCATGGCATGACTCATGACGTAGCTGGACATGGCAGGGCGTAGCTATGGCAAGAGTCAGGACGTCGCAGGACGCGTCAGGACATATCCATGGCACGTGTCAGGATGCGTCAGGACATGGCAGTGGCACGTGTCAGGACACGTCAGGACATGGCAGGGCGTGGCCATGGCATGACTCATGACGTCGCAGGACATGGCAGGGCATGGCCATGGCAAGAGTCAGGACGTCGCAGGACGCGTCAGGACATGGCCATGGCACGTGTCAGGACGCGTCAGGACATGGCAGTGGCACGTGTCAGGACACATCAGGACATGGCAGGGCGTGGCAACGGAATGACTCATGACATCGCAAGACATGGCAGGGCGTAGCCATTGCAACAGTCAGGACGTCGCAGGACGCGTCAGCACATGGCCATGGCACGTGTCAGGACGCATCAGGACATGCCATGGCACGTGTCAGGACGCGTCAGGACATGGCAGGGCGTGGCCATTGCACGAGTCGGGACGTCGCAGGACATGGCAGGGCGTGGCCATGGCACGTGTCAGGACGCATCAGGACATGGCCATGGCACGTGTCAGGACGCGTCAGGACATGGCAGGGCGTGGCCATGGCATGACTCATGACGACGCAGGACATGGCAGGGCGTGGCCATGGCAAGAGTCAGGTCGTCGCAGGATGCGTCAAGACATGGCCATGGCACGTGTCAGGACGCATCAGGACATGCCTGGGCACGTGTCAGGATGCGGCAGGACATGGCAGGGCGTTTCCATGGCACGAGTCGGGACGTCGCAGGACATGGGAGGGCATGGCCATGGCACGTGTCAAGACGCATCAGGACATGGCCATGGCACGTGTCAGGACGCGTCAGGACATGGCAGGGCGTGGCCATGGCACGAGTAGGGACGTCGCAGGACGAGTCAGGGCGTGGCCATGGCACGAGTCGGGACGTCGCAGGACATGGCAGGATATGGTCATGGTTCGTGTCAGGACATGGCCATGGTACGTATCAGCACGTGACCATGGCACGACATCGCACTACGTCGCTTCAAGCCGCATCACGTCGCACCACGTCTAATTATAACCAATACTTAGAAACATGTCAAGCGCAATGATGTTGGTGGTCGTTGGCGGCGGTGGTGGAAAGTCAGGCTGGTTCGAGCAGTATCGTCGGGCGACGGCCATTCGACACGTGTAAGGACATGGCCATTGCACGAGTCAGGACTTCGCAAGACGAGTCAGGACATGGCCATGGCATGTGTCAGGACGCGTTAGGACATGGCAGTTGCACGTGTCAGGACACGTCAGGATATGGCAGGGCGTGGCCATGGCATGAATCATGACGTCGCAGGACATGGCAGGGCGTGGCCATGGCAAGAGTTTGGACTTCGCAGGACTCGTCAGGACATGGCCATGCCACGTGTCAGGACGCATCAGGACATGGCCATGGCATTTGTCAGGATGCTTCAGGACATGGCAGGGCGTGGCCATGGCACGAGTAGGGACGTCGCAGGACATGGGAGGGCGTGGCCATGGCACGTGTCAAGACGCATCAGGACATGGCCATGGCACGTGTCAGGACGCGTCAGGACATGGCAGGGCGTGGCCATGGCACGAGTCGGGACGTCGCAGGACGAGTCAGGACATGGCCATGGCACGTGTCAGGACGCGTCAGGACATGGTAGTGGCACGTGTCACGACACGTCACGACATGGCAGGGCGTGGCCATGACATGTCTCACGACGTTGCTGGACATGGCAGGGCGTGGCCATGGCAAGAGTCAGGAGACATAACCATGGCACGTGTCAGGACGCGTCAGGACATGGCAGTGGCACGTGTCAGGACACGTCAGGACATGGCAGGGCGTGGCCATGGCATGACTCATGACGTCGCAGGACATGGCAGGGCGTGGCCATGGCAAGAGTCAGGACGTCGCAGGACGCGTCAGGACATGGCCATGGCACGTGTCAGGACGCGTCAGGACATGGCAGTGGCACGTGTCAGGACACATCAGGACATGGCAGGGCGTGGCAATGGAATGACTCATGACGTCGCAGGACATGGCAGGGCGTGGCCATGGCAAGAGTCAGGACGTCGCAGGACGCGTCAGGACATGGCCATGGCACGTGTCAGGACGCATCAGGACATGCCATGGCACGTGTCAGGACGCGTCAGGACATGGCCATGGTACGTGTCAGGACGTGGCATGGCACGACATCGCACTACGTCCCTCTAAGCCGCACCACGTCGCACCACGTCTAATTCTAACCAATGCTTAGAAACATGTCAAGCGCAATGATGTTGGTGGTCATTGGCGGCGATGGTAGAAAGTCAGGGTGGTTTGAGCGGTAGCGTCAGGACATGGCCATGGCACGAGTCAGGTCGTCGCAGGACGAGTCAGGACATGGTCAGGGCACGTGTCAGGATGCTTCAGGACATGGCAGTGGCACGTGTCAGGACACGTCAGGACATGGCAGGGCGTGGCCATGGCAGAACTCATGACGTCGCAGGACATGGCAGAGCTTGGCCATGGCAAGAGTCAGGACGTCGCAGGACGCGTCAGGACATGGCAATGGCACGTGTAGGGACGCATCACGACATGGCCATGGCATGTGTCAGGACGCATCAGGACATGCAATGGCACGTGTCAGAACGTGTCAGGACATGACAGGGCGTGGCGATGGCACGAGTCGGGACGTCGCAGGACATGGCAGGGCAGGGCCATGGCACGTGTCAGGACGTATCAGGACATGGTCATGGCACGTGTCAGGACGCGTCAGGACATGGCAAGGCGTGGCCCTGGCACAAGTCGAGACGTCGTAGGACATGGCAGGGCGTGGCCATGGCACGAGTCGGGACGTTGCAGGACATGGCAGGGCGTAGCCATGGCACGTGTCGGGACGTCGCAGGACGTGTCAGGACATGGCCATGGCACATGTCAGGACGTGTCAGGACATGGCAGGGTGTGGACATGGCACGAGTCAGGACGTCGCAGGACATGACAGGATATGTCAATGGTACGTGTCAGGACGCGTCCGGACGTGGCCATGGCACGCATTAGAATGTGGAAGGGCGTGGCCATGGAACGAGTCACGATGTCACAGGACATGGCCATGGCAGGCATCTGGACGTGGCAGGGCGTGGTCATGGCACGAGTCAGGATGTCGCAGGACATGGCAGGATATGGCCATGGTAATATCTAAGGATTATTTTCCCATGTCACGGGGTCAATTTCAGTCCGCCGAAAATGACATCCGCGCAGCAGCCAAGCGCCGACTTGACTCAGCCTTCCCAATACTCGGCCAAAGTTTCAAACACTTTGGACTTCACCAAGTTTGCACAGCGTTTCAACGTAGTAAGTTTAATATGAACTTAGGCAACAATAACACAACGAAAGGGACAGAAATGAACACAAGACACGAATTTACAGGAACTCTTTCCCAACTTGTATTAATGAAGTGAATACAAGAACACTCAAAATCAGTAGCACACTCCACGCACTACAAATGAAGATCACTCTTGACCCTCACGAGACTTAGGACTCTTCCTAAGCTAGCAAACCCGCACTCATTCACGAGTTTACACTCTTTTACAGTCTAAGTATGCACTCTCACACTTTTCTGCCTAAAGAGTTTTGTGTAGCTCCCTCTAGCTTCACCCCACACGTTTTTCAGAAAAGGAAGGGTGCTGTCCATTTATAGATCATGGATCAGCCCCATGTACAACAGTTGCCTATTTTCTAGGCCAAGCACTTGCCCACTACCTATCATGCATGTAGTTGCCTCCTGCCACTACTTAGAAACGTGGTCACATCATGTGATCATGGGATCATGGCCCCCAAATCGTGCTAACTCCTGCCAGCATGATGAACAAGACTCAACTGCTGCCCATGTGCACAGCATGTGCCGGTAACCGCCGCTTGACTTGGTCCATTCTCATGTTGCTGCCCAATTCCGTGTGTTGGCTCGGACCAGGCGCCAATGCCATTGCTTCCAGCTGCATTGCGCCCCAAGCTGCCTCAACACTGCCCTCGGACTTGGCCCTTTGCCGCAACTCGAACCTGTGCCAACCTGCCCGCGCATTGCCTTTCCGTAAACACATTGGCTTGTCTTTGCCCATCCGTTTGTGCCATGCCTTGGCATCAATGCCTCTTGCCTTGATGCTATAATCATGATCAAGTGCCGCCCGTCACCCGCAACTCATTGTCAAGCCCTCGCTAAGCTGCCTCGGATCCGTTTGAAGACTTAGCCCACACTTGCCAGTTTCCCTTTCCGACCATTGGCACTACTCTTGCGCCAATGTAGCAACACTCTTGCTGCCTCTTGACAACGCTCTCGTTGCCCTTGCCGAGTTCCTTGGTCAGGGGTCTAACAAACCACCCGCACCCTTTGAAACTCGACGTCCTCGTCGAGGTAGTCAATTGACATATCTTATGGGGTTGGCAATCAGCGCCCCACAAGTATTTACCTCCGCATTCTCCCTTGAGTCACTGTTTGATGCCTCCAATGCCGCCCTCCGATCCGCAGCTGTCATTGCATTCAGCGACGCCTTGTTTGGACAGTCTCTCGCCCGATGTGGTCCATCACAATGAAACAACCACTGAACCTGCCGCCCTTCTCCTTGCTCTTGGAAGTTCCGGCCTCCTGCTTTCCCTTCCCTCGGTCTTCATGTGCATTGTCATTATCACATTTCTTCCACTCCTTTGCCTTGTCCTTCTTTCCGTTGAGGGACTTAGGAGCAGAATTTTCCTCCTCAATATGAAAATCGCCCAATGCATCTGCAGCAGCCACAGCACTTGCGAGGTTTTGAATATTCTGCCTTCGCAATTCCAGTCGTGCCCACTGTTGCAGCCCGCTCATGAAGTTGTGCAACTTGTCTTCTTCCGACATGTTGCTGATGCTAAGCATCAACGATGTGAACTCCTTCACATACCCTCGAACTGATCCGGTCTGCCTCAACCTTTTCAGTTTGTCCCTAGCAATCCAAGATGTATTACTAGGAAGAAATTGATCCCTCAATTCCTTTTTAAGCCGCTCCCACGACTCTATCTTTGGTCTGCCCATACTTTCGTCCTCAGCAACCCGAGTGCGCCACCATAACTTAGCATCATCCCTCAAATGCATACTAGTCAAGGTTACCTTCTCTTTCTCGTCTTGCACACCAATAGCCTGAAAGTATTGCTCCATATCCCAAAGAAAATTCTCCAACTCGCGTGCGCTCCTTGCACCTCCGAATGCCTTTGGTTCCGGTACTCTGACTTTGGCACGTTCAGCACCACGTTGAGCGTCCTCGCCCACAGCACGTCGCAGCACCACTGTCTCGAGCTTCAGCTCCGCATTCTCTTGACTAAGCCTTGCCATTTCTGCCTGTAGAAATGCAAGTCTAGTCGCAAGAGACTGAAGTTCCTCACCTTCCGCAACATTGCCCACCAATGCTTCCAATTTTGTTAGCCGTTCTCGCAGTTCATTGTTACTACCACCAGCCATGTTCTCGAACAGGACCACGCAATCTGCAACAGTACGTCGTGTCTCCGCCACAACACGATCTTGTCCTTAATCAGCTCTGATACCAAATTGTCACGGGGTCAATTTCAGTCCGCCGAAAATGACATCCGCGCGGCAGCCAAGCGCCGACTTGACTCAGCCTTCCCAATACTCGGCCAAAGTTTCAAACACTTTGGACTTCACCAAGTTTGCACAGCGTTTCAACGTAGTAAGTTTAATATGAACTTAGGCAACAATAACACAACGAAAGGGACAGAAATGAACACAAGACACGAATTTACAGGAACTCTTTCCCAACTTGTATTAATGAAGTGAATACAAGAACACTCAAAATCAGTAGCACACTCCACGCACTACAAATGAAGATCACTCTTGACCCTCACGAGACTTAGGACTCTTCCTAAGCTAGCAAACCCGCACTCATTCACGAGTTTACACTCTTTTACAGTCTAAGTATGCACTCTCACACTTTTCTGCCTAAAGAGTTTTGTGTAGCTCCCTCTAGCTTCACCCCACACGTTTTTCAGAAAAGGAAGGGTGCTGTCCATTTATAGATCATGGATCAGCCCCATGTACAACAGTTGCCTATTTTCTAGGCCAAGCACTTGCCCACTACCTATCATGCATGTAGTTGCCTCCTGCCACTACTTAGAAACGTGGTCACATCATGTGATCATGGGATCATGGCCCCCAAATCGTGCTAACTCCTGCCAGCATGATGAACAAGACTCAACTGCTGCCCATGTGCACAGCATGTGCCGGTAACCGCCGCTTGACTTGGTCCATTCTCATGTTGCTGCCCAATTCCGTGTGTTGGCTCGGACCAGGCACCAATGCCATTGCTTCCAGCTGCATTGCGCCCCAAGCTGCCTCAACACTGCCCTCGGACTTGGCCCTTTGCCGCAACTCGAACCTGTGCCAACCTGCCCGCGCATTGCCTTTCCGTAAACACATTGGCTTGTCTTTGCCCATCCGTTTGTGCCATGCCTTGGCATCAATGCCTCTTGCCTTGATGCTATAATCATGATCAAGTGCCGCCCGTCACCCGGGGTCAATTTCAGTCCGCCGAAAATGACATCCGCGTGGCAGCCCAGCGCCGACTTGACTCAGCCTTCCCAATACTCGGCCAAAGTTTCAAACACTTTGGACTTCACCAAGTTTGCACAGCGTTTCAACGTAGTAAGTTTAATATGAACTTAGGCAACAATAACACAACGAAAGGGACAGAAATGAACATAAGACACGAATTTACAGGAACTCTTTCCCAACTTGTATTAATGAAGTGAATACAAGAACACTCAAAATCAGTAGCACACTCCACGCACTACAAATGAAGATCACTCTTGACCCTCACGAGACTTAGGACTCTTCCTAAGCTAGCAAACCCGCACTCATTCACGAGTTTACACTCTTTTACAGTCTAAGTATGCACTCTCACACTTTTCTGCCTAAAGAGTTTTGTGTAGCTCCCTCTAGCTTCACCCCACACATTTTTCAGAAAAGGAAGGGTGCTGTCCATTTATAGATCATGGATCAGCCCCATGTACAACAGTTGCCTATTTTCTAGGCCAAGCACTTGCCCACTACCTATCATGCATGTAGTTGCCTCCTGCCACTACTTAGAAACGTGGTCACATCATGTGATCATGGGATCATGGCCCCCAAATCGTGCTAACTCCTGCCAGCATGATGAACAAGACTCAACTGCTGCCCATGTGCACAGCATGTGCCGGTAACCGCCGCTTGACTTGGTCCATTCTCATGTTGCTGCCCAACTCCGTGTGTTGGCTCGGACCAGGCGCCAATGCCATTGCTTCCAGCTGTATTGTGCCCCAAGCTGCCTCAACACTGCCCTCGGACTTGGCCCTTTGCCGCAACTCGAACCTGTGCCAACCTGCCCGGGCATTGCCTTTCCGTAAACACATTGGCTTGTCTTTGCCCATCCGTTTGTGCCATGCCTTGGCATCAATGCCTCTTGCCTTGATGCTATAATCATGATCAAGTGCCGCCCGTCACCCGCAACTCATTGTCAAGCCCTCGCTAAGCTGCCTCGGATCCGTTCGAAGACTTAGCCCACACTTGCCAGTTTCCCTTTCCGACCATTGGCACTACTCTTGCGCCAATGTAGCAACACTCTTGCTGCCTCTTGACAACGCTCTCGTTGCCCTTGCCGAGTTCCTTGGTCAGGGGTCTAACAAACCACCCGCACCCTTTGAAAGTCGACGTCCTCGTCGAGGTAGTCAATTGACATATCTTATGGGGTTGGCAATAAGCGCCCCACAAGTATTTACCTCCGCATTCTCCCTTGAGTCACTGTTTGATGCCTCCAATGCCGCCCTCCGATCCGCAGCTGTCATTGCATTCAGCGACGCCTTGTTTGGACAGTCTCTCGCCCGATGTGGTCCATCACAAATGAAACAACCACTGAACCTGCCGCCCTTCTCCTTGCTCTTGGAAGTTCCGGCCTCCTGCTTTCCCTTCCCTCGGTCTTCATGTGCATTGTCATTATCACATTTCTTCCACTCCTTTGCCTTGTCCTTCTTTCCGTTGAGGGACTTAGGAGCAGAATTTTCCTCCTCAATATGAAAATCGCCCAATGCATCTGCAGCAGCCACAGCACTTGCGAGGTTTTGAATATTCTGCCTTCGCAATTCCAGTCGTGCCCACTGTTGCAGCCCGCTCATGAAGTTGTGCAACTTGTCTTCTTCCGACATGTTGCTGATGCTAAGCATCAACGATGTGAACTCCTTCACATACCCTCGAACTGATCCGGTCTGCCTCAACCTTTTCAGTTTGTCCCTAGCAATCCAAGATGTATTACTAGGAAGAAATTGATCCCTCAATTCCTTTTTAAGCCGCTCCCACGACTCTATCTTTGGTCTGCCCATACTTTCGTCCTCAGCAACCCGAGTGCGCCACCATAACTTAGCATCATCACTCAAATGCATACTAGTCAAGGTTACCTTCTCTTTCTCGTCTTGCACACCAATAGCCTGAAAGTATTGCTCCATATCCCAAAGAAAATTCTCCAACTCGCGTGCGCTCCTTGCACCTCCGAATGCCTTTGGTTCCAGTACTCTGACTTTGGCACGTTCAGCACCACGTTGAGCGTCCTCGCCCACAGCACGTCGCAGCACCACTGTCTCGAGCTTCAGCTCCGCATTCTCTTGACTAAGCCTTGCCATTTCTGCCTGTAGAAACGCAAGTCTAGTCGCAAGAGACTGAAGTTCCTCACCTTCCGCAACATTGCCCACCAATGCTTCCAATTTTGTTAGCCGTTCTCGCAGTTCATTGTTACTACCACCAGCCATGTTCTCGAACAGGACCACGCAATCTGCAACAGTACGTCGTGTCTCCGCCACAACACGATCTTGTCCTTAATCAGCTCTGATACCAAATTGTCACGGGGTCAATTTCAGTCCGCCGAAAATGACATCCGCGCGGCAGCCAAGCGCCGACTTGACTCAGCCTTCCCAATACTCGGCCAAAGTTTCAAACACTTTGGACTTCACCAAGTTTGCACAGCGTTTCAACGTAGTAAGTTTAATATGAACTTAGGCAACAATAACACAACGAAAGGGACAGAAATGAACACAAGACACGAATTTACAGGAACTCTTTCCCAACTTGTATTAATGAAGTGAATACAAGAACACTCAAAATCAGTAGCACACTCCACGCACTACAAATGAAGATCACTCTTGACCCTCACGAGACTTAGGACTCTTCCTAAGCTAGCAAACCCGCACTCATTCACGAGTTTACACTCTTTTACAGTCTAAGTATGCACTCTCACACTTTTCTGCCTAAAGAGTTTTGTGTAGCTCCCTCTAGCTTCACCCCACACGTTTTTCAGAAAAGGAAGGGTGCTGTCCATTTATAGATCATGGATCAGCCCCATGTACAACAGTTGCCTATTTTCTAGGCCAAGCACTTGCCCACTACCTATCATGCATGTAGTTGCCTCCTGCCACTACTTAGAAACGTGGTCACATCATGTGATCATGGGATCATGGCCCCCAAATCGTGCTAACTCCTGCCAGCATGATGAACAAGACTCAACTGCTGCCCATGTGCACAGCATGTGCCGGTAACCGCCGCTTGACTTGGTCCATTCTCATGTTGCTGCCCAATTCCGTGTGTTGGCTCGGACCAGGCGCCAATGCCATTGCTTCCAGCTGCATTGTGCCCCAAGCTGCCTCAACACTGCCCTCGGACTTGGCCCTTTGCCGCAACTCGAACCTGTGCCAACCTGCCCGCGCATTGCCTTTCCGTAAACACATTGGCTTGTCTTTGCCCATCCGTTTGTGCCATGCCTTGGCATCAATGCCTCTTGCCTTGATGCTATAATCATGATCAAGTGCCGCCCGTCACCCGGGGTCAATTTCAGTCCGCCGAAAATGACATCCGCGTGGCAGCCCAGCGCCGACTTGACTCAGCCTTCCCAATACTCGGCCAAAGTTTCAAATACTTTGGACTTCACCAAGTTTGCACAGCGTTTCAACGTAGTAAGTTTAATATGAACTTAGGCAACAATAACACAACGAAAGGGACAGAAATGAACACAAGACATGAATTTACAAGAACTCTTTCCCAACTTGTATTAATGAAGTGAATACAAGAACACTCAAAATCAGTAGCACACTCCACGCACTACAAATGAAGATCACTCTTGACCCTCACGAGACTTAGGACTCTTCCTAAGCTAGCAAACCCGCACTCATTCACGAGTTTACACTCTTTTACAGTCTAAGTATGCACTCTCACACTTTTCTGCCTAAAGAGTTTTGTGTAGCTCCCTCTAGCTTCACCCCACACATTTTTCAGAAAAGGAAGGGTGCTGTCCATTTATAGATCATGGATCAGCCCCATGTACAACAGTTGCCTATTTTCTAGGCCAAGCACTTGCCCACTACCTATCATGCATGTAGTTGCCTCCTGCCACTACTTAGAAACGTGGTCACATCATGTGATCATGGGATCATGGCCCCCAAATCGTGCTAACTCCTGCCAGCATGATGAACAAGACTCAACTGCTGCCCATGTGCACAGCATGTGCCGGTAACCGCCGCTTGACTTGGTCCATTCTCATGTTGCTGCCCAACTCCGTGTGTTGGCTCGGACCAGGCGCCAATGCCATTGCTTCCAGCTGCATTGCGCCCCAAGCTGCCTCAACACTGCCCTCGGACTTGGCCCTTTGCCGCAACTCGAACCTGTGCCAACCTGCCCGCGCATTGCCTTTCCGTAAACACATTGGCTTGTCTTTGCCCATCCGTTTGTGCCATGCCTTGGCATCAATGCCTCTTGCCTTGATTCTATAATCATGATCAAGTGCCGCCCGTCACCCGCAACTCATTGTCAAGCCCTCGCTAAGCTGCCTCGGATCCGTTCGAAGACTTAGCCCACACTTGCCAGTTTCCCTTTCCGACCATTGGCACTACTCTTGCGCCAATGTAGCAACACTCTTGCTGCCTCTTGACAACGCTCTCGTTGCCCTTGCCGAGTTCCTTTGGTCAGGGGTCTAACAAACCACCCGCACCCTTTGAAAGTCGACGTCCTCGTCGAGGTAGTCAATTGACATATCTTATGGGGTTGGCAATAAGCGCCCCACAAGTATTTACCTCCGCATTCTCCCTTGAGTCACTGTTTGATGCCTCCAATGCCGCCCTCCGATCCGCAGCTGTCATTGCATTCAGCGACGCCTTGTTTGGACAGTCTCTCGCCCGATGTGGTCCATCACAAATGAAACAACCACTGAACCTGCCGCCCTTCTCCTTGCTCTTGGAAGTTCCGGCCTCCTGCTTTCCCTTCCCTCGGTCTTCATGTGCATTGTCATTATCACATTTCTTCCACTCCATTGCCTTGTCCTTCTTTCCGTTGAGGGACTTAGGAGCAGAATTTTCCTCCTCAATATGAAAATCGCCCAATGCATCTGCAGCAGCCACAGCACTTGCGAGGTTTTGAATATTCTGCCTTCGCAATTCCAGTCGTGCCCACTGTTGCAGCCCGCTCATGAAGTTGTGCAACTTGTCTTCTTCCGACATGTTGCTGATGCTAAGCATCAACGATGTGAACTCCTTCACATACCCTCGAACTGATCCGGTCTGCGTCAACCTTTTCAGTTTGTCCCTAGCAATCCAAGATGTATTACTAGGAAGAAATTGATCCCTCAATTCCTTTTTAAGCCGCTCCCACGACTCTATCTTTGGTCTGCCCATACTTTCGTCCTCAGCAACCCGAGTGCGCCACCATAACTTAGCATCATCACTCAAATGCATACTAGTCAAGGTTACCTTCTCTTTCTCGTCTTGCACACCAATAGCCTGAAAGTATTGCTCCATATCCCAAAGAAAATTCTCCAACTCGCGTGCGCTCCTTGCACCTCCGAATGCCTTTGGTTCCGGTACTCTGACTTTGGCACGTTCAGCACCACGTTGAGCGTCCTCGCCCACAGCACGTCGCAGCACCACTGTCTCGAGCTTCAGCTCCGCATTCTCTTGACTAAGCCTTGCCATTTCTGCCTGTAGAAACGCAAGTCTAGTCGCAAGAGACTGAAGTTCCTCACCTTCCGCAACATTGCCCACCAATGCTTCCAATTTTGTTAGCCGTTCTCGCAGTTCATTGTTACTACCACCAGCCATGTTCTCGAACAGGACCACGCAATCTGCAACAGTACGTCGTGTCTCCGCCACAACACGATCTTGTCCTTAATCAGCTCTGATACCAAATTGTCACGGGGTCAATTTCAGTCCGCCGAAAATGACATCCGCGCGGCAGCCAAGCGCCGACTTGACTCAGCCTTCCCAATACTCGGCCAAAGTTTCAAACACTTTGGACTTCACCAAGTTTGCACAGCGTTTCAACGTAGTAAGTTTAATATGAACTTAGGCAACAATAACACAACGAAAGGGACAGAAATGAACACAAGACACGAATTTACAGGAACTCTTTCCCAACTTGTATTAATGAAGTGAATACAAGAACACTCAAAATCAGTAGCACACTCCACGCACTACAAATGAAGATCACTCTTGACCCTCACGAGACTTAGGACTCTTCCTAAGCTAGCAAACCCGCACTCATTCACGAGTTTACACTCTTTTACAGTCTAAGTATGCACTCTCACACTTTTCTGCCTAAAGAGTTTTGTGTAGCTCCCTCTAGCTTCACCCCACACGTTTTTTAGAAAAGGAAGGGTGCTGTCCATTTGTAGATCATGGATCAGCCCCATGTACAACAGTTGCCTATTTTCTAGGCCAAGCACTTGCCCACTACCTATCATGCATGTAGTTGCCTCCTGCCACTACTTAGAAACGTGGTCACATCATGTGATCATGGGATCATGGCCCCCAAATCGTGCTAACTCCTGCCAGCATGATGAACAAGACTCAACTGCTGCCCATGTGCACAGCATGTGCCGGTAACCGCCGCTTGACTTGGTCAATTCTCATGTTGCTGCCCAATTCCGTGTGTTGGCTCGGACCAGGCGCCAATGCCATTGCTTCCAGCTGCATTGCGCCCCAAGCTGCCTCAACACTGCCCTCGGACTTGGCCCTTTGCCGCAACTCGAACCTGTGCCAACCTGCCCGCGCATTGCCTTTCCGTAAACACATTGGCTTGTCTTTGCCCATCCGTTTGTGCCATGCCTTGGCATCAATGCCTCTTGCCTTGATGCTATAATCATGATCAAGTGCCGCCCGTCACCCGCAACTCATTGTCAAGCCCTCGCTAAGCTGCCTCGGATCCGTTTGAAGACTTAGCCCACACTTGCCAGTTTCCCTTTCCGACCATTGGCACTACTCTTGCGCCAATGTAGCAACACTCTTGCTGCCTCTTGACAACGCTCTCGTTGCCCTTGCCGAGTTCCTTGGTCAGGGGTCTAACAAACCACCCGCACCCTTTGAAACTCGACGTCCTCGTCGAGGTAGTCAATTGACATATCTTATGGGGTTGGCAATCAGCGCCCCACAAGTATTTACCTCCGCATTCTGCCTTGAGTCACTGTTTGATGCCTCCAATGCCGCCCTCCGATCCGCAGCTGTCATTGCATTCAGCGACGCCTTGTTTGGACAGTCTCTCGCCCGATGTGGTCCATCACAAATGAAACAACCACTGAACCTGCCGCCCTTCTCCTTGCTCTTGGAAGTTCCGGCCTCCTGCTTTCCCTTCCCTCGGTCTTCATGTGCATTGTCATTATCACATTTCTTCCACTCCTTTGCCTTGTCCTTCTTTCCGTTGAGGGACTTAGGAGCAGAATTTTCCTCCTCAATATGAAAATCGCTCAATGCATCTGCAGCAGCCACAGCACTTGCGAGGTTTTGAATATTCTGCCTTCGCAATTCCAGTCGTGCCCACTGTTGCAGCCCGCTCATGAAGTTGTGCAACTTGTCTTCTTCCGACATGTTGCTGATGCTAAGCATCAACGATGTGAACTCCTTCACATACCCTCGAACTGATCCGGTCTGCCTCAACCTTTTCAGTTTGTCCCTAGCAATCCAAGATGTATTACTAGGAAGAAATTGATCCCTCAATTCCTTTTTAAGCTGCTCCCACGACTCTATCTTTGGTCTGCCCATACTTTCGTCCTCAGCAACCCGAGTGCGCCACCATAACTTAGCATCATCACTCAAATGCATACTAGTCAAGGTTACCTTCTCTTTCTCGTCTTGCACACCAATAGCCTGAAAGTATTGCTCCATATCCCAAAGAAAATTCTCCAACTCGCGTGCGCTCCTTGCACCTCCGAATGCCTTTGGTTCCGGTACTCTGACTTTGGCACGTTCAGCACCACGTTGAGCGTCCTCGCCCACAGCACGTCGCAGCACCACTGTCTCGAGCTTCAGCTCCGCATTCTCTTGACTAAGCCTTGCCATTTCTGCCTGTAGAAACGCAAGTCTAGTCGCAAGAGACTGAAGTTCCTCACCTTCCGCAACATTGCCCACCAATGCTTCCAATTTTGTTAGCCGTTCTCGCAGTTCATTGTTACTACCACCAGCCATGTTCTCGAACAGGACCACGCAATCTGCAACAGTACGTCGTGTCTCCGCCACAACACGATCTTGTCCTTAATCAGCTCTGATACCAAATTGTCACGGGGTCAATTTCAGTCCGCCGAAAATGACATCCGCGCGGCAGCCAAGCGCCGACTTGACTCGGCCTTCCCAATACTCGGCCAAAGTTTCAAACACTTTGGACTTCACCAAGTTTGCACAGCGTTTCAACGCAGTACATTTAATATGAACTTAGGCAACAATAACACAACGAAAGGGACAGAAATGAACACAAGACACGAATTTACAGGAACTCTTTCCCAACTTGTATTAATGAAGTGAATACAAGAACACTCAAACTCAGTAGCACACTCCACGCACTACAAATGAAGATCACTCTTGACCCTCACGAGACTTAGGACTCTTCCTAAGCTAGCAAACCCGCACTCATTCACGAGTTTACACTCTTTTACAGTCTAAGTATGCACTCTCACACTTTTCTGCCTAAAGAGTTTTGTGTAGCTCCCTCTAGCTTCACCCCACACGTTTTTCAGAAAAGGAAGGGTGCTGTCCATTTATAGATCATGGATCAGCCCCATGTACAACAGTTGCCTATTTTCTAGGACAAGCACATGCCCACTACCTATCATGCATGTAGTTGCCTCCTGCCACTACTTAGAAACGTGGTCACATCATGTGATCATGGGATCATGGCCCCCAAATCGTGCTAACTCCTGCCAGCATGATGAACAAGACTCAACTGCTGCCCATGTGCACAGCATGTGCCGGTAACCGCCGCTTGACTTGGTCCATTCTCATGTTGCTGCCCAATTTCGTGTGTTGGCTCGGACCAGGCGCCAATGCCATTGCTTCCAGCTGCATTGCGTCCCAAGCTGCCTCAACACTGCCTTCGGACTTGGCCCTTTGCCGCAACTCGAACCTGTGCCAACCTGCCCGCGCATTGCCTTTCCGTAAACACATTGGCTTGTCTTTGCCCATCCGTTTGTGCCATGCCTTGGCATCAATGCCTCTTGCCTTGATGCTATAATCATGATCAAGTGCCGCCCGTTACCCGCAACTCATTGTCAAGCCCTCGCTAAGCTGCCTCGGATCCGTTCGAAGACTTAGCCCACACTTGCCAGTTTCCCTTTCCGACCATTGGCACTACTCTTGCGCCAATGTAGCAACACTCTTGCTGCCTCTTGACAACGCTCTCGTTGCCCTTGCCGAGTTCCTTGGTCAGGGGTCTAACAGCAGGCATCTGGACGTGGCAGGGCGTGGTCATGGCACGAGTCAGGATGTCGCAGGACATGGCAGGATATGGCCATGGTACGTGTCAGGACGCGTCAGGACGTGGCCATGGTACGTGTCAGGGCGCGTCAGAACGTGGCCATGGCACGATACGGGATGTTGCAGGACATGGCAGGATATGATCATGGTACGTGGCATGACGTGTCAGGCCATGGCCATGATACGTGTAAGGACGTCGCAGGACATGGCAGGATATGGTCATGGTACGTGTCAGGACGTGTCACGACATGGCAGGGTGTGGACATGGCACGAGTCAGGACGTCGTAGGACATGACAGGATATGTCAATGGTACGTGTCAGGACGCGTCCGTACGTGGCCATGGCACGCGTCAGAACGTGGAAGGGCGTGGCCATGGAACGAGTCACGATGTCACAGGACATGGCCATGGCAGGCATCTGGACGTGGCAGGGCGTGGTCATGGCACGAGTCAGGATGTCGCAGGACATGGCAGGATATGAACATGGTACGTGTCAGGACGCGTCAGGACGTGGCCATGGTACGTGTCAGGACGCGTCAGAACGTGGCCATGGCACGATACGGGACGTTGCAGGACATGGCAGGATATGATCATGGTACGTGTCATGACGTGTCAGGCCATGATACGTGTAAGGACGTCGCAGGTCATGGCAGGATATGGTCATGGTACGTGTCAGGCGTGTCAGGCCATAGCCATTGTACGTGTAAGGACGCGTAGGACATGGCAGGGTATGGTCATGGTACGTGTCAGGACGTGTAAGGACGCGCAGGACATGGCCTGGGTTTGGTCATTGTACGTGGCAGGACGTGTCAGGACTTGGCTATGGTCCGTGTCAAGACGTGGCCTTGGCACGACATCGCACTACGTCGCTCCAAGCCGCACCACGTCGCACCACGTCTATTGCTAACCAATGCTTAGAATCATGTCAAGCACAATGATGTTGGTGGTCGTTGGCGGCTGTGGTGGAAAGTCGGGGTGGTTCGAGCGGTAGCGTCGGGCAACGGCCGGTCGACACGTGTCAGGACATGGCCATGGCACGAGTCAGGACGTCGCAGGATGAGTCATGACATGGCAGTGGCACGTGTCAGGACACGTCAGGACATGGGAGGGCGTGGCCATGGCATGACTCATGCGTCGCAAGACATGGCAGGGCGTGGCCATGGCAAGAGTCAGGACGTGGCAGGACGCGTCAGGACATGGCCATGGCACGAGTCAGGACGTCGTAGGACATGGCAGGATATGGCCATGGTACGTGTCAGGACGCGTCAGGACGTGGCCATGGCACGATTCAGGACGTCACAGTACAGGGCAGGATTTGATCATGGTACGTGTCATGACGTGCCATGACGTGTCAGGCTATGGCCATGGTACGTGTAAGGACGTCGCAGGACATGGCAGGATATGGTCATGGTACGTGTCAAGACGTGTCAGGCCATGGCCATGGTACGTGAAAAGACGCGCAGTATAGGCAGGGTATGGTCATGGTACGTGTCAGGACGTGTCAAGACTTGGCCATGGTACGTGTCAAGACGTAGCCATGGCGCGACATTGCACTACGTCGCTCCAAACCGCACCACGTCGCACCACATCTATTGCTAACCAATGCTTAGAAACATGTCAAGCGCAATGATATTGGTGGTCGTTGGCTGCGGTGGTGGAAAGTCATGGTGGTTCGAGCGGTAGCGTCAGGCGACCGCCGGAGGACACGTGCCAGGACATGGCCATGGCACGAGTCAAGACGTCGCAGGACGAGTTAGGACATGGCCATGGCACGTGTCAGGACGCGTCAGGACATGGCAATGGCACGTATCAGGACGTCGCAGGACGCGTCAGTACATGGCCATGGCACATGTCAGGACACGTCAGGACATGGAAGTGGCATGTGTCAGGACGCGTTAGGACATTGCCATGGCACGTGTCAGGAAGCATCAGGACAAGGCCATGGCATGTGTCAGAACGCAAGAGGACATGGCCATGGCACGTGTTAGGAATCGTCAGGACATGGCAGGGCTTGGCCATGGCACAATCGGTACTTCGCAAGACATGGCAGGGCGTGGCCATGGCACGTGTCAAGACGCATCAGGACATGGCCATGGCACGTGTCAGGACGTGTCAGGAAATGGCAGGGCGTGGCCATGGCACGAGTCGGGACGTCACAGGACATGGCAGGGCGTGGCCATGGCATGAGTCGGGACGTCGCAGGACATGGCAGGGCGTGGCCATGGCACGAGTCGGGACGTAGCTGGACGTGTCAGGACAAGGCCATGGAGCGTGTCAGGACGCGTCAGGACATGGCAGGGCGTGGCCATGGCACGAGTCAGGATGTCGCAGGGCATGGCATGATATGGCCATGGTACGTGTCAGGACGCATCCGGACATGGCCATGGCACGCGTCAGGACATGGCAGGGCGTGGCCATGGCATGACTCATGACGTCGCAGGACAAGGCAGGGCGTGGCCATGGCAAGAGTCAGGACGTCGCAGGACGCGTCAGGACATGGCCATGGCACGTGTCATGACGCGTCAGGACATGGCAGTGGCACGTGTCAGGACACGTCAGGACATGGCAGGGCGTGGCCATGGCATAACTCATGACGTCACAAGACATGGCAGGGCGTGGCCATGGCTAGAGTCAGGATGTCGCAGGACGCATCAGGACATGGCCATGGCTTGGTCAGGACACATCAGGACATGCCATGGCACGTGTCAGGACGCGTCAGGAAATGGCAGGGCGTGGCCATGGCACGAGTCGGGACGTCATAGGACATGACCGGGCGGGGCAATGGCACGAGTCAGGACGTCGCAGGACATGGCAGGATATGGCCATGGTACGTGTCAGGATGCGTCCGGACATGGCCATGGCACGGGTCAGGACGTGGCAGGGCGTGGCCATGGCACGAGTCAGGATGTCGTAGGACATGGCAAGGTATGCTCATGGTACGTGTCAGGACGCGTCCGAACATGGCCATGGCACGTGTCAGGACATGGCTGGGGGTGGCCATGGCATGACTCATGACGTCGCTGGACATGGCAGGGCGTGGCCATGGCAAGAGTAAGGACGCCGCAGGACGCGTCAGGACATAGCCACGACACGTGTCAGGACAGGTCAGGACCTGGCAGTGGCACGTGTCAGGACATGGCAGGGCGTGGCAATGGCATGACTCATGACGTCGCAGGACATGGCAGAGCGTGGCCATGGCAAGAGTCAGGACGTCGCAGGACGCGTCAGGACATGGCCATGGCACGTGTCAGGACGCGTCAGGACATGGCAGTGGCACGTGTCAGGACACATCAGGACATGGCAAGGCTTGGCAATGGAATGACTCATGACGTCGCATGCCATGGCAGGGCGTGGCCATGGCAAGAGTCAGGATGTCGCAGGACACGTCAGGACATGGCCATGGCACGTGTCAGGACGTATTAGGACATGCCATGGCACGTGTCAGGACGCGTCAGGACATGGCAGGGCGTGGCCATGGCATGACTCATGACGTCGCAGGACATGGCAGGGCGTGGCCATGGCAAGAGTCAGGACGTCGCAGGATGCATCAGGACATGGCCATGGCACGTGTCAGGACGCATCAGGACATGCCATGCAACGTGTCAGGACGCGTCAAGACATGGCAGTGCGTGGCCATGGCACGAGTCGGGACGCGTCAAGACATGGCAGGGCGTCGCCATGGCACGAGTCAGGACGTCGCAGGACATGGCAGGATATGGCCATGGTACGTGTCAGGATGCGTCCGGACATGGCCATGGCACGCGTCAGGACGTGGCAGGGCGTGGCCATGGCACGAGTCAGGACGCCGCAGGACATGCCATGGCACGCGTTAGGATGGTGCAGGGCGTGGCCATGGCACGAGTCAGGACGTCACAAGACATGGCAGGATATGGTCATGGTATGTGTCAGGACGCGTCAGGACGTGGCCATGTCACGATTCAGGACGTCTCAGGACATGGCAAGATATGGTCATGGTACGTTTCATGACGTGTTAGGCCATGGCCATGGTATGTGTCAGGACGTCGCTGGACATGGCAGGAGATGGTCATGGTACGTGTCAGGACGTGTCAGGCCATGGCCATGGTACGTGACAGGACGTCGCAGGACATGGCAGGATATGGTCAGTGTACGTGTCAGGACGTGTCAGGACATGGCCATGGTACGTGTCAGGACGTGGCCATGGCACGACATCGCACTACGTCGCTCCAAGCCGCACCACGTCGCACCACGTCTAATTCTAACCAATGCTTAGAAACATGTCAAGCGCAATGATGTTGGTGGTCATTGGCGGCGGTGGTAGAAAGTCAGGGGGTTTGAGCGATAGCGTCAGGACATGGCCATTGCACGAGTCAGGACGTCGCAGGACGCGTCAGGACATGGCCATGGCACGTGGCAGGACGTATTAGGACATGCCATGGCACGTGTCAGGACGCGTCATGACATGGCAGGGCGTGGCCATGGCATGACTCATGATGACGTAGGACATGGCAGGGCGTGGCCATGGCAAGAGTCAGGACGTTGCAGGATGCGTTAGGACATGGCCATGGCACGTGTCAGGACGTATCAGGACATGCCATGGCACGTGTCAGGACGCGTTAGGACATGGTAGGGCGTGGCCATGGCACGAGTCGGTACGCGACAGGACATGGCAGGGCGTGGCCATGGCACGAGTCAGGACGTCGCATGGCATGGCAGGATATGGCCATGGAACGTGTCAGGATGCGTCCGGACATGGCCATGGCACGGGTCAGGACGTGGCAGGGCGTGGCCATGGCACGAGTCAGGATGTCGCAGGACATGGCCATGGAACGCGTCAGGACGTGGCAGGGCGTGGTCATGGCACGAGTCAGGACGTCACAGGACATGGCAGGATATGGTCATGATATGTGTCAGGACGCGTAAGGACGTGGCCATGGCACGATTCAGGACGTCGCAGGACATGGCAAGATATGGTCATGGTATGTGTCATGACGTGTTGGGCCATGGCCATGGTATGTGTCAGGATGTCGCTGGACATGGCAAGAGATGTTCATGGTACGTGTCAGGACGTGTCAGGCAATGGCCATGGTACGTGACAGGACGTCGCTGGACATGGCAGGATATGGTCACTGTACGTGTCAGGACGTGTCAGGACATGGCCATGGCACGACATCGCACTACGTCACTCCAAGCCGCACCACGTCGCACCACGTCTAATTCTAACCAATGCTTAGAAACATGTAGAGCGCAAATTGTTGGTGGTCATTGGCGGCGGTGGTAGAAAGTCAGGGTGGTTTGAGCGGTAGCGTCAGGACATAGCCATGGCACGAGTCAGAACGTCGCAGGACGAGTCAGGACATGGCCATGGCACGTGTCAGGATGCGTCAGGACATGGCAGTGGCACGTGTCAGGACACGTCAGGACATGGCAGGGCATGGCCATGGCAGGACTCATGACGTCGCAGGACATGGCAGAGCGTGGCCATGGCAAGAGTCAGGATGTCGCAGGACGCGTCAGGACATGGCCATGGCACGTGTAGGGAAGCATCACGACATGGCCATGGCATGTGTCAGGACGCATCAGGACATGCCATGGCACGTGTCAGAACATGTCAGGACATGGCATGGCGTGGCAATGGCACGAGTCGGGACGTCGCAGGACATGGCAGGATATGGCCATGGTACGTGTCAGGATGCGTCCGGACATGGCCATGGCACGGGTCAGAACGTGGCAGGGCGTGGCCATGGCACGAGTCAGGATGTCGCAGGACATGGCCATGGAACGCGTCAGGACGTGGCAGGGCGTGGTCATGGCACGAGTCAGGATGTCGCAGGACATGGCAAGATATGGCCATGGTACGTGTCAGGACGCGTCAGGACGTGGCCATGGTACGTGTCAGGATGCATCAGGACGTGGCCATGGTACGTGTCAGGACGCTTCAGAACGTGGCCATGGCACGATTCGGGACGTCGCAGGGCATGGTAGGATATGATCATGGCACGCGTAAGGACGCGCAGGACATGGTAGGGCGTGGCCCTGGCACGAGTCGAGACGTCGCAGGACATGGCAGGGCGTGGCCATGGCACGTGTCGGGACGTTGCAGGACATGGTAGGGCGTAGTTATGGCACGAGTCGGGACGTCGCAGGACGTGTCAGGATATGGCCATGGCACGTGTAAGGACGTGTGAGGACATGGCAGGGTGTGGACATGGCACGAGTCAGGACGTCGCAGGACATGGCAGGATATGGCCATGGTACGTGTCAGGACGCGTCCGGACATGGCCATGGCACGCGTCAGAACGTGGCAGGGCGTGGCCATGGAACGAGTCACGATGTCACAGGACATGGCCATGGCACGCATCAGGACGTGGCAGGGCGTGGTCATGGCACGAGTCAGGATGTCGCAGGACATGGCAGGATATGGCCATGGTACGTGTCAGGACGCGTCAGGACGTGGCCATGGTACGTGTCAGGACGCATCAGGACGTGGCCATGGTACGTGTCAGGACGCGTCAGAACGTGGCCATGGCACGATTCGGGACGTCGCAGGGCATGGTAGGATATGATCATGGCACGCGTAAGGACGCGCAGGACATGGCAGGGTATGGTCACGGTACGTGTCAGGACGTGTAAGGACGCGCAGGACATGGCCTGGGTATGGTCATGGTACGTGGCAGGACGTGTCAGGACTTGGCTATGGTACGTGTCAAGACGTGGCATTGGCACGACATTGCACTATGTTGCTCCAAGCCACACCACGTTGCACCACGTCTATTGCTAACCAATGCTTAGAATCATGTCAAGCACAATGATGTTGGTGGTCGTTGGCGGCTGTGGTGGAAAGTTGGGGTGGTTCGAGCGGTAGCGTCGGGCAACGACCGGTCGACACGTGTCAGGACGTCGCAGGATGAGTCAGGACATGGCAGTGGCACGTGACAGGACACGTCAGGACATGGGAGGGCGTGGCCATGGCATGACTCATGCGTCGCAAGACATGGAAGGGCGTGGCCATGGCAAGAGTCAGGACGTGGCAGGACGCGTCAGGACATGGCCATGGCACGAGTCAGGACGTCGCAGGACATGGCAGGATATGACCATGGTACGTGTCAGGACGCGTCAGGACGTGGCCATGGCACGATTCAAGACGTCACAGTACAGGGCAGGATTTGATCATGGTACGTGTCATGACGTGTCAGGCCATGGCCATGGTACGTGTAAGGACGTCGCAGGACATGGCAGGATATGGTCATGGTACGTGTCAGGCCATGGCCATGGTACGTGTAAGGACGCACAGGACATGGCAGGGTATGGTCATGGTACGTGTAAGGACGTGTCAAGACTTGGCCATGGTACGTGTCAAGATGTGGCCATGGCGCGACATTGCACTACGTCGCTCCAAACCGCACCACGTCGCACCACGTCTATTGCTAACCAATGCATAGAAACATGTCAAGCGCAATGATGTTGGTGGTCGTTGGCGGCGGCGATGGAAAGTCGTGGTGGTTCGAGCGGTAGCGTCGGGCGACCGCCGGAGGACACGTGTCAGGACATGGCCATGGCACGAGTCAAGACGTCGCAGGACGAGTTAGGACATGGCCATGGCACGTGTCAGGACGCGTCAGGACATGGCAATGGCACGTTTCAGGACATCGCAGGACGCGTCAGGACATGGCCATGGCACGTGTCAGGACGCGTCAGGACATGGCAGTGGCATGTGTCAGGACGTGTCAGGACATTGCCATGGCACGTGTCAGGACGCATCAGGACATGGCCATGGAATTTGTCAGGACGCATCAGGACATGGCCATGGCACGTGTCAGGACTCGTCAGGGCATGGCAGGGCTTGGCCATGGCACAATCGGTACGTCGCAGGACATGGCAGGGCGTGGCCATGGCATGAGTCGGGACGTCGCAGGACATGGTAGGGCGTGGCCATGGCACGAGTCGAGACATAGCTGGACGTGTCAGGACAAGGCCATGTAGCGTGTCAGGACGCGTCAGGACTTGGCAGGGCATGGCAGGATATGGCTATGGTACGTGTTAGGACGCGTCCGGACACAGCCATGGCACGCGTCAGGAAATGGCAGAGCGTGGCCATGGCATGACTCATGACGTCGCAGGACAAGGCAGGGCGTGGCCATGGCAAGAGTCAGGACGTCGCAGGACGCGTCAGGACATAGCCATGGCACGTGTCATGACGCGTGAGGACATCATAGTGGCACGTGCCAGGACACGTCAGGACATGGCAGGGCGTGGCCATAGCATGACTCATGACGTCGCAAGTCATGGCAGGGCGTGGCCATGGCAAGAGTCAGGATGTCGCAGGACGCGTCAGGACATGGCCATGGCTTGGTCAGGACACATCAGGACATGCCATGGCACGTGTCAGGACGCGTCAGGAAATGGCAGGGCGTGCCATGGCATGAGTCGGGACGTCACACGACATGGCAGGGCGTGGCCATGGCTTGACCCATGACGTCGCAAGACATGGCAGGTAGTGGCTATGGCAAGTGTCAGGAAGTCGCTGGACGCGTCAGGACACGGCCATGGCTTGGTCAGGACACATCAGGACATACCATGGCACGTGTCAGGACGCGTCAGGAAATTGCAGGGCGTGGCCATGGCACGAGTAGGGACGTCAGAGGACATGGCAGGGCGTGGCCATGGCATGAGTCGGGACGTCGCAGGACATGGCAGGGCGTGGCCATGGCAAGAGTCAGGACGTCGCAGTACGCGTCAGGACATGGCCATGGCACGCGTCAGGACATGGCAGTGGCACGTGTCAGGACACGTCAAGACATGGCAGGGCGTGGCCATGGAATGACTCGTGACGTCGCAAGACATGGCAGGGCGTGGCCATGGCAAGAGTCAGGACGTCGCAGGACGCGTCAGGACATGGCCATTGTTTGGTCAGGACACCTCAAGACATGCCATGGCACGTGTCAGGACGCGTCAGGAAATGGCAGGGCGTGGCCATGGCACGAGTCAGGACGTCACAGGACATGGCAGGGCGTGGCCATGACATGAGTCGGGACGTCGCAGGACATGGCATGGCGTGGCCATGGCACGAGTCGGGACGTCGCAAGACGTGTCAGGACAAGGCCGGCACGGGTCTGGACGCGTCAGGACATGGCTGGGCGTGGCCATGGCACGAGTCAGGACGTCACAGGGCATGGCAGGATATGGCCATGGTACATGTCAAGACGCGTCCGGACATGGCCATGGCACGCGTCAGGACATAACCATGGCACGTGTCAGGACGTCGCAGGACGCGTCAGGACATAACCATGGCACGAGTCAGGACGTCGCAGGACGGGTCAGGACATAACCATGGCACGTGTCAGGACGCGTCAGGACATGGCAGTGGCACGTGTCAGGACACGTCAGAACATGGCAGGGCATGGCAATGGCATGACTCATGACGTCGCAGGACATGGCAGGGCGTGGCCATGGCAAGAGTCAGGACGTCGCAGGACGCGTCAAGAAATGGCCATGGCACGTGTCAGGAAGCGTCAGGGCATGGTAGTGGCACGTGTCAGGACACATCAGGACATGGCAAGGCGTGGCAATGGAATGACTCATGACGTCGCATGACATGGCAGGGCGTGGCCATGGCAAGAGTCAGGACATCGCAGGACGCGTCAGGACATGGCCATGGCACGTGTCAGGACGTATTAGGACATGCGATGGCACGTGTCAGGACGCGTCAGGACATGGCAGAGCGTGGCCATGGCATGACTCATGACGACGCAGGACATGGTAGGGCGTGGCCATGGCAAGAGTCAGGACGTCGCAGGATGCGTTAGGACATTGCCATGGCACGTGTCAAGACGTATCAGGACATGCCATGGCACGTGTCAGGAAATGGCAGGGCGTGGCCATGGCATGACTCATGACGTCGCAGGACAAGGCAGGGCGTGGCCATGGCAAGAGTCAGGACGTCGCAGGACGCGTCAGGACATAGCCATGGCACGTGTCATGACGCGTCAGGACATCGCAGTGGCACGTGCCAGGACGCGTCAGAACATGGCAGGGCGTGGCCATGGCATGACTCATGACGTCGCAAGTCATGGCAGGGCGTGGCCTTGACAAGAGTCAGGACGTCGCAGGACGCGTCAGGACATGGCCATGGCTTGGTCAGGACACATCAGGACATACCATGGCACGTGTCAGGAAGCGTCAGGGCATGGCAGTGGCACGTGTCAGGACACATCAGGACATGGCAAGGCGTGGCAATGGAATGACTCATGACGTCGCATGACATGGCAGGGCATGGCCATGGCAAGAGTCAGGACGTCGCAGGACGCGTCAGGACATGGCCATGGCACGTGTCAGGACGTATTAGGACATGCCATGGCACGTGTCAGGACGCGTTAGGACATGGCAGGGCGTGGCCATGGCATGACTCATGACGATGCAGGACATGGCAAGGCGTGGCCATGGCAAGAGTCAGGACGTCGCAGAATGCGTTAGGACATGGCCATGGCACGTGTCAAGATGTATCAGGACATGCCATGGCACGTGTCAAGAAATGGCAGGGCGTGGCCATGGCATGACTCATGACGTCGCAGGACAAGGCAGGGCGTGGCCATGGCAAGAGTCAGGACGTCGCAGGACGCGTCAGGACATAGCCATGGCACGTGTCATGACGCGTCAGGACATCGCAGTGGCACGTGCCAGGACACGTCAGGACATGGATGGGCGTGGCCATGGCATGACTCAAGACGTCGCAAGCCATGGCAGGGCGTGGCCATGACAAGAGTCAGGACGTCGCAGGACGCGTCAGGACATGGCCATGGCTTGGTCAGGACACATCAGGACATGCCATGGCACGTGTCAGGACGCGTCAGGAAATGGCAGGGCGTGGCCATGGTATGAGTCGGGACGTCGCACGACATGGCAGGGCGTGGCCATGGCATGACCCATGACGTGCAAGACATGGCAGGTAGTGGACATGGCAAGATTCAGGTCGTCGCATGACGCGTCAGGACATGGCCATGGCTTCGTCAGGACACATCAGGACATACCATGGCACGGGTCAGGACGCGTCAGGAAATTGCAGGGCGTGGCCATGGCACGAGTCGGGACGTCACAGGACATGGCAGGGCGTGGCCATGGCATGAGTCGGGACGTCACAGGACATGGCAGGGCGTGGCTATGGCAAGAGTCAGGACGTCGTAGGACGAGTCAGGACATGGCCATGCCACGTGTCATGACGCGTCAGGACATGGCAGTGGCACGTGTCAGGACACGTCAAGACATGGCAGGGCGTGGCCATGGAATGACTCGTGACGTCGCAAGACATGGCAGGGCGTGGCCATGGCAAGAGTCAGGACGTCGCAGGACGCGTCAGGACATGGCCATTGCTTGGTCAGGACACCTCAGGACATGCCGTGGCACGTGTCAGGACGCGTCAGGAAATGGCATGGCGTGGCCATGGCACGAGTCAGGACGTCACAGGACATGGCAGGGCGTGGCCATGACATAAGTCGGGACGTCGCAGGACATGGCAGGGCGTGGCCATGGCACGAGTCGGGACGTCGCAGGACGTGTCAGGACAAGGCCATGGCACGGGTCTGGACGCGTCAGGACATGGCTGAGCGTGGCCATGGCACGAGTCAGGACGTCACAGGGCATGGGAGGATATGGCCATGGTACATGTCAGGACGCGTCCGGACAAGGCCATGGCACGCGTCAGGACATGGCAGGGCGTGGCCATGGCATGACTCATGACGTCGCAGGACAAGGCAGGGCGTGGGCATGGCAAGAGTCAGGACGTTGCAGGACGCGTCAGGACATGGCCATGGCACGTGTCATGACGCGTCTGTGCAAGGCAGTGGCACGTGGCAGGACACGTCAGGACATGGCAGGGCGTGGCCATGGCATGACTCATGACGTCGCAAGACATGGCAGGGCGTGGCCATGGCATGAGTCAGGACGTCGCTGGACGCGTCAAGACATGGCCATGGCTTGGTCAGGACACATCAGGACATGCCATGGCACGTGTCAGGACGCGTTAGGAAATGGCAGGGCGTGGCCATGGCACTAGTCGGGACGTCGAAGGACATGGCAGGAGGTGGCCATGGCACGTGTCAAGTCGCATCAGGACATGGCCATGGCAAGTGTCTGGACGCGTCAAGACATGGCAGGCCGTGGCCATGGCACGAGTCAGGACGTCGCAGGACATGGCAGGATATGGCCATGGTACGTGTCAGGATGCGTCCGGACATGGCCATGGCACGGGTCAGGACGTGGCAGGGCGTGGCCATGGCACGAGTCAGGATGTCGCAGGACATGGCCATGGCACGCGTCAGGACGTGGCAGGGCGTGGTCATGGCACGAGTCAGGACGTCACAGGACATGGCAGGATATGGTCATGGTATGTGTCACGACGCGTAAGGACGTGGCCATGGCACGATTCAGGACGTCGCAGGACATGGCAGGATATGGTCATGGTATGTGTCATGACGTGTTGGGCCATGGCCATGGTATGTGTCAGAACGTCGCTGGACATGGCAAGAGATGTTCATGGTACGTGTCAGGATGTGTCAGGACGTGTCAGGCCATGGCCATGGTACGTGACAGGACGTCGCAGGACATGGCAGGATATGGTCAGTGTACGTGTCAGGACGTGTCAGGACATGGCCATGGTACGTGTCAGGACGTGGCCATGGCACGACATCGCACTACGTCACTCCAAGCCGCACCACGTCTAATTCTAACCAATGCTTAGAAACATGTCAAGCGCAATGATGTTGGTGGTCATTGGCGGCGGTGGTAGAAAGTCAGGGTGGTTTGAGCGGTAGCGTCAGGACATGGCCATGGCACGAGTCAGGACGTCGCAGGACATGGCAGGATATGGCCATGGTACGTGTCAGGACGCGTCAGGACATGGCAGTGGCACGTGTCAGGACACGTCAGGACATGGCAGGGCGTGGCCATGGCAGGACTCATGACGTCGCAGGACATGGCAGAGCGTGGCCATGGCAAGAGTCGGGATGTCGCAGGACCCGTCAGGACATGGCCATGGCACGTGTCAGGACGTGTGAGGACATGGCAGGGTGTGGACATGGCACGAGTCAGGACGTCGCAGGACATGGCAGGATATGGCCATGGTACGTGTCAGGACGCGTCCGGACATGGCCATGGCACGCGTCAGAACGTGGCAGGGCGTGGCCATGGAACGAGTCACGATGTCACAGGACATGGCCATGGCACGCATCAGGACGTGGCAGGGCGTGGTCATGGCACGAGTCAGGATGTCGCAGGACATGGCAGGATATGGCCATGGTACGTGTCAGGACGCGTCAGGACGTGGCCATGGTACGTGTCAGGACGCGTCAGAACGTGGCCATGGCACGATTCGGGACGTCGCAGGACATGGCAGGATATGATCATGGTACGTGTCATGACGTGTCAGGCCATGGCCATGATACGTGTAAGGACGTCGCAGGACATGGCAGGATATGGTCATGGTACGTGTCAGGACGTGTCAGGCCATGGCCATTGTACGTGTAAGGACGCGCAGGACATGGCAGGATATGGTCATGGTACGTTTCAGGACGTGTAAGGACGCGCAGGACATGGCCTGGGTATGGTCATGGTACGTGGCAGGACGTGTCACGACTTGGCTATGGTACGTGGTAAGACGTGGCATTGGCACTACATCGCACTACCTCGCTCCAAGCCACACCACGTTGCACCACGTCTATTGCTAACAAATGCTTAGAATCATGTCAAGCACAATGATGTTGGTGGTCGTTGGCGGCTGTGGTGGAAAGTCGGGGTGGTTCGAGCGGTAGCGTCGGGCAACGGCTGGTCGACGCGTGTCAGGACATCGCAGGATGAGTCAGGACATGGCAGTGGCACGTGTCAGGACACGTCAGGACATGGGAGGGCGTGGCCATGGCAAGACTCATGCGTCGCAAGACATGGCACATCGTGGCCATGGCAAGAGTCAGGACATGGCAGGACACGTAAGGACATGGCCATGGCACGAGTCAGGACGTCGCAGGACATGGCAGGATATGGCCATGGTACGTGTCAGGACGCGTCAGGACGTGGCCATGGCACTATTCAGGACGTCACAGTACAGGGCAAGATTTGATCATGGTACGTGTCATGACGTGTCAGGCCATGGCCATGGTACGTGTAAGGACGTCGCAGGAAATGGCAGGATATGGTTATGGTACGTGTCAGGACGTGTCAGGCCATGGCCATGGTACGTGTAAGGACACGCAGGACATGGCAGGGTATGGTTATGGTACGTGTATGGACGTGTCAAGACTTGGCCATGGTACGTGTCAAGACGTGGCCATGGCGGGACATTGCACTACGTCGCTCCAAGCCGCACCACGTCGCACCACGTCTATTGCTAACCAATGCATAGAAACATGTCAAGCGCAATGATGTTGGTGGTCGCTGGCGGCGGTGGTGGAAAGTCGTGGTGGTTTGAGCGGTAGCGTCGGGCGACCGCCGGAGGACACGTGTCACGACAAGGCAGGGTGTGGCCATGGCAAGAGTCAGGACGTCGCAGGACGCGTCAGGACATGGCCATGGCACGTGTCATGACGCGTCTGTACATGGCAGTGGCACGTGGCAGGACACGTCAGGACATGTCAGGGCGTGGCCATGGCATGACTCATGACGTCGCAAGACATGGCAGGGCATGGCCATGGCATGAATCAGGACGTCGCAGGACGCGTCAAGACATGGCCATGGCTTGGTCAGGACACATCAGGACATGCCATGGCACGTGTCAGGACGCGGTAGGAAATGGCAGGGCGTGGCCATGGCACTAGTCGGGACGTCGAAGGACATGGCAGGAGGTGGCCATGGCACGTGTCAAGCCGCATCAGGACATGGCCATATCACGTGTCAGGACGCGTCATGACATGGCAGGGCGTGGCCATGGCACGAGTCAGGACGTCGCAGGACATGGCAGGGCGTGGCACTGGCATGAGTCGAGACGTCGCAGGACATGGCAGGATATGTCCATGGTACGTGTCAGGATGCGTCCGGACATGGCCATGGCACGCGTCAGGACGTGGCAGGGCGTGGCCATAGCACGAGTCAGGACGTCGCAGGACATGGCCATGGCACGCGTTAGGACGTGGTAGGGCGTGGTCATGGCACGAGTCATGGCACGATTCAGGACGTCGCAGGACATGGCAAGATATGGTCATGGTACGTGTCATGACGTGTCAGGCCATGGCCATGGTACGTGTCAGGACATCGCAGGACATGGCAGGATACGGTCATGGTACGTGTCAAGACGTGTCAGGCCATGGCCATGGTACGTGACAGGACGTCGCAGGACATGGCAGGATATGGTCATGGTACGTGTCAGGACATGGCCATGGTACGTGTCAGGACGTGGCCATGACACGACATCGCACTACGTCGCTCCAAGCCGCACCACGTCGCACCAGGTCTAATTCTAACCAATGCTAAGAAAAATATCAAGTGCAATGATGTTGGTGGTCGTTGGCGGCGGTGGTAGAAACTTAGGGTGACTTGAGCGGTAGGGTCGGGCGATGGCCGATCGATTCGTGTCAGTACATGGCAATGGCATGAGTCAGGACATCGCAGGAAAAGTCAGGACATGGCCATGGTACGTGTCCGGACGCGTCAGGACATGGCAGTAGCACGTGTCAGGACACGTCAGGACATGGCAGCGCGTGGCCATGGCACGTGTCAGGACACGTCAGGACATGGCAGCGCGTGGCCATGGCACGTGTCAGGACGCATCAGGACATGGCAGGGCGTGGCCATGGCACGAGTCGTGACGTCGCATGACGAGTCAGGACATGGCCATGGCACGTGTCAGGACGCGTCTGGACATGGCAGTGGCACGTGTCAGGACAAGTCAGGACATGGCAAGGCGTGGCCATGGCATGACTCATGACGTCGGAGGACATGGCAGGTCGTGGCCATGGCAAGAGTCAAGACATCGCAGGACGCGTCAGGACATAACCATGGCGCGTGTCAGGACGCGTCAGGACATGGCAGTGGCACGTGTCAGGACACGTCAGGACATGGCAGGACGTGGCCATGGCATGACTCATGACGTCGCAGGAAATGGTAGGGCGTGGCTATGGCACGAGTCGGGACGTCGCAGGACATGGAGGGCATGGCCATGGCACGTGTCAAGACGCATCAGGACATGGCCATGGCACGTGTCAGGACGCGTCAGGACATGGCACGGCGCAGCCATGGCACGAGTCGGGACGTCGCAGGACATGGCAGGATATGGTCATGGTATGTGTCAGGACATGGCCATGGTACGTATCAGCACGTGACCAGGCACGACATAGCACTACGTCGCTTCAAGCCGCACCACGTCGCACCACGTCTAATTCTAACCAATACTTAGAAACATGTCAAGCGTAATGATGTTGGTGGTCGTTGGCAGCGGTGGTGGAAAGTCGGGGTGGTTCGAGCAGTAGCGTCGGGCGACGGCCGGTCGACACTTGTAAGGATATGGCCATGGCACGAGTCAGGACGTCGCAGGACGAGTCAGGACATGGCCATGGCACGTGTCAGGACGCGTTAGGACATGGCAGTGGCACGTGTCAGGACACGTCAGGACATGGCAGGGCGTGGCCATGGCATGACTCATGACGTCGCAGGACATGGCAGGGCGTGGCCATGGCAAGAGTTAGGACGTCGCAGGACGCGTAAGGACATGGCCATGGCACGTGTCAGGACGCATCAGGACATGGCCATGGCATGTGTCAGGATGCGTCAGGACATGGCAGGGCGTGGCCATGGCACGAATCGGGACGTCGCAGGACATGGGAGGGCGTGGCCATGGCACGTGTCAAGAAGCATCAGGACATGGCCATGGCATGTGTTAGTACGAGTCAGGACATGGTTGGGCGTGGCCATGGCACGAGTCGGGACGTCGCAGGACGAGTCAGGACATGGCCATGGCACGTGTCAGGACGCGTCAGGACATGGCAGTGGAACGTGTCAGGACACGTCACGACATGGCAGGGCGTGGCCATGACTTGACTCATGACGTCGCTGGACATGGCAGGGCGTGGCCATGGCAAGAGTCAGGACGTCGCAGGACGCGTCAGGACATAACCATGGCACGTGTCAGGACGCGTCAAGACATGGTAGTGACACGTGTCAGGACACGTCAGGACATGGCAGGGCGTGGCTATAGCATGACTCATGACGTTGCAGGACATGGCAGGGCGTGGCCATGGCAAGAGTCAGGACGTCGCAGGACGCGTCATGACATGGCCATGGCACATGTCAGGACGCGTCAGGACATGGCAGTGGCACGTGTCAGGACACATCAAGACATGGCAGGGCGTGGCAGTGGCATGATTCATGACGACGCAGGACGCGTCAGGACATGGCCATGGCAAGAGTCAGGACGTCGCAGGACGCGTCAGGACATGGCCATGGCACGTGTCAGGACGTATCAGGACATGCCATGGCACGTGTCAGGACGCGTCAGGACATGGCAGGGCGTGGCCATGGCACGAGTCGGGACTCGTCAGGACATGGCAGGGCGTGGCCTTGGCACGAGTCAGGACGTCGCAGGACATGGCAGGATATGGCCATGGTACGTGTCAGAATGCGTCTGGACATGGCCATGGCACGGGTCAGGACGTGGCAGGGCGTGGCCATGGCACGGGTCAGGATGTCGTTGGACATGGCCATGGCACGCGTCATGACGTGGCAGAGCGTGGTCATGGCACGAGTTTGGACGTCACAGGACCTGGCAGGATATGGTCATGGTATGTGTCAGGACGCATAAGGACGTGGCCATGGCACGATTCAGGACATCGCAGGACATGGCAAGATATGGTCATGGTATGTGTCATGACGTGTTGGGCCATGGCCATGGTATGTGTCAGGACATCGCTGGACATGGCAAGAGATGTTCATGGTACGTGTCAGGACGTGTCAGCCCATGGCCATGGTACGTGACAGGACGTCGCACGACATGGTAGGATATGGTCAGTGTACGTGTCAGGACATGGCCATGGTACGTGTCAGGACGTGGCCATGGCACGACATCGCACTATGTCGCTCCAAGCCGCACCACGTCGCACCACGTCGCACCACGTCTAATTTTAACCAATGCTTAGAAACATGTCAAGCGCAATGATGTTGGTGGTCAGTGGCGGCGGTGGTAGAAAGTCAGGGTGGTTTGAGCGGTAGCGTCAGGACATGGCCATGGCACGAGTCAGGACGTCGCAGGACGCGTCAGGACATGGCAGTGGCACGTTTCAGGACACGTCGGGACATGGCAGGGTGTGGCCATGGCAGGACTCATGACGTCGCAGGACATGGAAGAGCGTGGCCATGGCAACATTCAGGACATCGCAGGACGCGTCAGGACATGGCCATGGCACGTGTAGGGACGCATCACGACTTGGCCATGGCATGTGTCAGGACGCATCAGGACATGCCATGGCACGTGTCAGAACGTGTCAGGACATGGCAGGGCGTGGTGATGGCACGAGTCGGGACGTCACAGGACATGGCAGGGCGTGGCCATGGCACGTGTCAGGACGTATCAGGACATGGCCATGGCACGTTTCAGGACGCGTCAGGACATGGCAGGGCATGGCCCTGGCACAAGTCGAGACGTCGCAGGACATGGCAGGGTGTGGCCATGGCACGAGTCAGGACGTTGCAGGACATGGCAGGTCGTAACCATGGCACGAGTCGGGACGTCGCAGGACGTGTCAGGACATGGCCATGGCACGTGTCAGGACATGGCAGGGTGTGGACATGGCACGAATCAGGACGTCGCAGGACATGGCAGGATATGGGCATGGTACGTGTCAGGACGCGTCCGGAGATTGGCCATGCCACTCGTCAGAACGTGGCAGGGCGTGGCCATGGAACGAGTCACGATATCACAGGACATGGCCATGGCACGCATCAGGACATGGCAGGGCGTGGTCATGGCACGAGTCAGGATGTCGCAGGACATGGCAGGATATGGCCATGGTACGTGTCAGGACGCGTCAGAACGTGGCCATGGTACGTGTCAGGACGCGTCTGAAGGTGGCCATGGCACGATTCGGGACGTCGCAGGACATGGTAGGATATGATCATGGTACGTGTCATGACGTGTCAGGCCATGGCCATGATACGTGTAAGGACGTCGCAGGACATGGCAGGATATGGTCATGGTACGTATCAGGACGTGTCAGGCCATGGCCATTGTACGTGTAAGGACGCGCAGGACATGGCAGGGTATGGTCATGGTACGTGTCAGGACGTGTAAGGACGCGCAGGACATGGCCTGGGTATGGTCATGGTACGTGGCAGGACGTGTCAGGACTTGGCTATGGTACGTGTCAAGACGTGGCCTTGGCACGACATCACGCTACGTCGCTCCAAGCAGCTGTGGTGGAAAGTCGGGGTGGTTCGAGCGATAGCGTCGGGCAACGGCCGGTCGACACCTGTCAGGACATGGCCATGGCACGAGTCAGGACGACGCAGGATGAGTCAAGACATGGCAGTGGCACGTGTCAGGACACGTTAGGACATGGGAGGGCGTGGCCATGGCATGACTCATGCGTCGCAAGACATGGCAGGGCGTGGCCATGGCAAGAGTCAGGACGTGGCAGGATGCGTCAGGACATGGCCATGGCACGAGTCAGGACGTCGCAGGACATGGCAGGATATGGCCATTGTACGTGTCAGGACGCATCAGGACGTGGCCATGGCACGATTCAGGACGTCACAGTACAGGGCAGGATTTGATCATGGTACGGGTCATGACATGTCAGGCCATGGCCATGGTACGTGTAAGGACATCGCAGGACATGGCAGGATATGGTCATGGTACGTGTCAGGACGTGTCAGGCCATGGCCATGGTACGTGTAAGGACGCACAGGACATGGCAGGATATGGTCATGGTGCGTATCAGGACGTGTCAGGCCATTGCCATTGTACGTGTATGGACACGCAGGACATGGCAGGGTATGGTCATGGTACGTGTCAGGACGTGTAAGGACGCGCAGGACATGGCCTGGGTATGGTCATGGTACGTGGCAGGACGTGTCAGGACTTGGCAATGGTACGTGTCAAGACGTGGCCTTGGCACGACATCACACTACGTCGCTCCAAGCGGCTGTGGTGGAAAGTCGGGGTGCTTCGAGCGGTAGCGTTGGGCAACAGCCGGTCGACACGTGTCAGGACATGGCCATGGCACGAGTCAGGACGTCGCAGGATGAGTCAGGACATGGCAGTGGCACGTGTCAGGACACGTCAGGACATGGGCGGGCGTGGCCATGGCATGACTCATGCGTCGCAAGACATGGCAGAGCGTGGCCATGGCAAGAGTCAGGACTTCGCAGGACGCGTCAGGACATGGCCATGGAACGTGTCAGGACACATCAGGACATGCCATGGCACGTGTCAGGACGCGTCAGGACATGGCAGGGCGTGGCCATAGCACGAGTCGGGACGTCGTAGGACATGGCAGGGCGTGGCCATGGCACGTGCCAGGACGCGTCAGGCCATGGCAGTGGCACATGTCAGGACACATCAGGACATGGCAGGTCGTGGCAACGGAATGACTAATGACATCGCAGGACATGGTAGGGCGTGGCCATTGCAAGAGTCAGGACGTCGCAGGACGCGTCAGGACATGGCCATGGCACGTGTCATGACGCATCAGGACATGCCATGGCACGTGTCAGGACGCGTCAGGACATGGCAGGGCGTGGCCATAGCACGAGTCGGGACGTCGTAGGACATGGGAGGGCGTGGCCATGGCACGTGTCAGGATGCATCAAGACATGGCCATGGCACGGGTCTGGACGCGTCAGGATATGGCAGGGCGTGGCCATGGCATGACTCATGACGACGCAGGACATGGCAGGGCGTGGCCATGGCAAGAGTCAGGACGTCGCAGGACGCGTCAGGACATGGCCATGGTACGTGTCAGGATGCATCAGGACATGCCATGGCACGTGTCAGGACGTGTCAGGACATGGCAATGCATGGCCATGGCATGAGTCCGGACGTCGCAGGACATGGAGGGCATGGCCATGGCACGTGTCAAGACACATCAGGACATGGCCATGGCACGTGTCAGGACGCGTCAGGACATGGCACGGCGCAGCCATGGCACGAGTCGGGACGTCGCAGGACATGGCAGGATATGGTCATGGTATGTGTCAGGACATGGCCATGGTACGTATCAGCACGTGACCAGGCACGACATCGCACTACGTCGCTTCAAGCCGCACCACGTCGCACCACGTCTAATTCTAACCATTACTTAGAAACATGTCAAGCGTAATGATGTTGGTGGTCGTTGGCGGCGGTGGTGGAAAGTCGGGGTGGTTCGAGCAGTAGCGTCGGGCGACGGCCGGTCGACACTTGTAAGCATATGGCCATGGCACGTGTCAGGACGCGTTAGGACATGGCAGTGGCACGTGTCAGGACACGTCAGGACATAGCAGGGCGTGGCCATGGCATGACTCATGACGTCGCAGGATATGGCAGGGCGTGGCCATGGCAAGAGTTAGGACGTCGCAGGACGCGTAAGGACATGGCCATGGCACGTGTCAGGACGCATCAGGACATGGCCATGGCATGTGTTAGCACGCGTCAGGACATGGCAGGGCGTGGCCATGGCACGAGTCGGGACGTCGTAGGACGAGTCAGGACATGGCCATGGCACGTGTCAGGACGCGTCAGGACATGGCAGTGGCACGTGTCAGGACACGTCACGACATGGCAGGGCGTGGCCATGACTTGACTCATGACGTCGCTGGACATGGCAGGGCGTGGCCATTGCAAGAGTCAGGACGTCGCAGGACGCGTCAGGACATAACCATGGCACGTGTCAGGACGCGTCAAGACATGGCAGTGACACGTGTCAGGACACGTCAGGACATGGCAGGGCATGGCTATGGCATGACTCATGACGTTGCAGGACATGGCAGGGCGTGGCCATGGCAAGAGTCAGGACGTCGCAGGACGCGTCATGACATGGCCATGGCACATGTCAGGACGCGTCAGGACATGGCAGTGGCACGTGTCAGGACACATCAAGACATGGCAGGGCGTGGCAGTGGCATGATTCATGACGACGCAGGACATGGCAGAGCGTGGCCATGGCAAGAGTCAGGACGTCGCAGGACGCGTCAGGACATGACCATGGCACGTGTCAGGACGTATCAGGACATGCCATGGCACGTGTCAGGACGCGTCAGGACATGGCAGGGCGTGGCCATGGCACGAGTCGGGACTCGTCAGGACATGGCAGGGCGTGGCCTTGGCACGAGTCAGGACGTCGCAGGACATGGTTGGATATGGCCATGGTACGTGTAAGAATGCGTCTGGACATGGCCATGGCACGGGTCAGGACGTGGCAGGGCGTGGCCATGGCACGCGTCAGGACGTGGCAGAGCGTGGTCATGGCACGTGTTTGGACGTCACAGGACCTGGCAGGATATGGTCATGGTATGTGTCAGGACGCGTCAGGACGTGGCCATGGCACGATTCAGGACGTCGCAGGACATGGCAAGATATGGTCATGGTATGTGTCATGACGTGTTGGGCCATGGCCATGGTATGTGTCAGGACGTCGCTGGACATGGCAAGAGATGTTCATGGTACGTGTCAGGACGTGTCAGGCCATGGCCATGGTACGTGACAGGACGTCGCAGGACATGGCAGGATATGGTCAGTGTACGTGTCAGGACATGGCCATGGTACGTGTCAGGACGTGGCCATGGCACGACATCGCACTACGTCGCTCCAAGCCGCACCACGTCGCACCACGTCTAATTCTAACCAATGCTTAGAAACATGTCAAGCGCAATGATGTTGGTGGTCATTGGCGGCGGTGGTGGAAAGTCAGGGTGGTTTGAGCGGTAGCGTCGGGCGACGGCCGGTCGACACGTGTCAGGACATGGCCATGGCACGAGTCAGGACGTCGCAGGATGAGTCAGGACATGGCCATGGCACGTGTCAGGACGCGTCAGGACATGGCAGGGCGTGGCCATGGCAAGACTCATGACAGCGCAGGACATGGCAGAGCGTGGCCATGGCAAGAGTCAGGACGTCGCAGGACGCGTCATGACATGGCCATGGCACGTGTAGGGACGCATCACGACATGGCCATGGCATGTGTCAGGACGCATCAGGACATGCCATGGCACGTGTCAGAACGTGTCAGGACATGGCAGGGCGTGGCGATGGCACGAGTCGGGACGTCGCAGGACATGGCAGGGCGTGGCCATGGCACGTGTCAGGACGTATCAGGACATGGCCATGGCACGTTTCAGGACGCGTCAGGACATGGCAGGGCATGGCCCTGGCACGAGTCGAGACGTCGCAGGACATGGCAGGGTGTGGCCATGGCACGAGTCAGGACGTTGCAGGACATGGCAGGGCGTAACCATGGCACGAGTCGGGACGTCGCAGGACGTGTCAGGACATGGCCATGGCACGTGTCAGGACATGGCAGGGTGTGGACATGGCACGAATCAGGACGTCGCAGGACATGGCAGGATATGGGCATGGTACGTGTCAGGACGCGTCCGGAGATTGGCCATGGCACTCGTCAGAACGTGGCAGGGCGTGGCCATGGAACGAGTCACGATATCACAGGACATGGCCATGGCACGCATCAGGACATGGCAGGGCGTGGTCATGGCACGAGTCAGGATGTCGCAGGACATGGCAGGATATGGCCATGGTACGTGTCAGGACGCGTCAGGACGTGGCCATGGTACGTGTCAGGACGCGTCAGGACGTGGCCATGGCATGATTCAGGACGTCGCAGGACATGGCAGGATATGATCATGGTACGTGTCATGACGTGTAAGGCAATGGCCATGGTACGTGTAAGGACGTCGCAGGACATGGTAGGATATGGTCTTGGTACGTGTCAGGACGTGTCAGGCCATGGCCATGGTACGTGTAAGGACACGAAGGACATGGTAGGGTATGGTCATGGTACGTGGCAGGACGTGTAAGGACGCGCAGGACATGGCCTGGGTATGGTCATGGTACGTGTCAGGACGTGTCAGGACTTGGCCATGGTACGTGTCATGACGTGGCCATGGCACGACATCGCACTACGTCGCTTCCAGCCGCACCACGTCGCACCACATCTAATTCTAACCAATACAAGAAACATGTCAAGCACAATGATGTTGGTGGTCGTTGGCGGCTGTGGTAGAAAGTCGGGGTGGTTCGAGCGGTAGCGTCGGGCAACGGTCGGTCGACCCGTGCTAGGACATGGCCATGGCACGAGTCAGGACGTCGCAGGATGAGTCAGGACATGGCAGTGGCACGTGTCGGGACACGTCAGGACATGGCAGGGCGTGGCCATGGCATGACTCATGTGTTGCAAGACATGGCAGGGCGTGGCCATGGCAAGAGTCAGGACGCCGCAGGACGCCTCAGGACATGGCCATGGCACGAGTCAGGACGTCGCAGGACATGGCAGGATATGGCCATGGTACGTGTCAGGACGCATCAGGACGTGGCCATGGCACGATTCAGGACGTCACAGTACAGGGCAGGATTTGATCATGGTACGGGTCATGACATGTCAGGCCATGGCCATGGTACGTGTAAGGACGTCGCAGGACATGGCAGGATATGGTCATGGTACGTGTCAGGACATGTCAGGCCATGGCCATGGTACGTGTAAGGACGCGCAGGACATGGCAGGATATGGTCATGGAGCGTATCAGGACGTTTCAGGCCATTGCCATTGTACATGTATGGACGCGCAGGACATGGCAGGGTATGGTCATGGTACGTGTCAGGACGTGTAAGGACGCGCAGGACATGGCCTGGGTATGGTCATGGTACGTGGCAGGACGTGTCAAGACGTGGCCTTGGCCCGACATCACACTACGTCGCTCCAAGCGGCTGTGGTGGAAAGTCGGGGTGCTTCGAGCGGTAGCGTTGGGCAACGGCCGGTCGACACGTGTCAGGACATGGGCGGGCGTGGCCATGGCATGACTCATGCGTCGCAAGACATGGCAGAGCGTGGCCATGGCAAGAGTCAGGACTTCGCAGGACGCGTCAGGACATGGCCATGGCACGTGTAGGGACGCATCACGACATGGCCATGGCATGTGTCAGGATGCATCAGGACATGCCATGGCACGTGTCAGAACGTGTCAGGACATGGCAGGGCGTGGCGATGGCACGAGTCGGGACGTCGCAGGACATGGCAGGGCGTGGCCATGGCACGTGTCAGGACGTATCAGGACATGGCCATGGCACGTGTCAAGACGCGTCAGGACATGGCAGGGCATGGCCCTGGCACGAGTCGAGACATCGCAGGACATGGCAGGGCGTGGCCATGGCACGAGTCGGGACGTTGAACGACATGGCAGGGCGTAGCCATGGCACGAGTCGGGAAGTCGCAGGACGTGTCAGGACATGGCCATGGCACGTGTCAGGACGTGTCAGGACATGGCAGGGTCTGGACATGGCACGAATCAGGACGTCGCAGGACATGGAAGGATATGGGCATGGTACGTGTCAGGACGCGTCCGGACATGGCCATGGAACTCGTCAGAACGTGGCAGGACGTGGCCATGGAACGAGTCACGATGTCACAGAATATGGCCATGGTACGTGTCAGGACGCGTCAGGACGTGGCCATGGTACGTGTCAGGACGCGTCAGAAAGTGGCCATGGCACGATTCGGGACGTCGCAGGACATGGCAGGATATGATCATGGTACGTGTCATGACGTGTCAGGCCATGGCCATGATACGTGTAAGGACGTCGCAGGACATGGCAGGATTTGATCATGGTACGTGTCATGACATGTCAGGCCATGGCCATGGTACGTGTAAGGACGTCGCAGGACATGGCAGGATATGGTCATGGTACGTGTCAGGACGTGTCAGGCCATGGCCATGGTACGTGTAAGGACGCGCAGGACATGGCAGGATATGGTCATGGTGCGTATCAGGACGTGTCAGGCCATGGCCATTGTACGTGTAAGGACGCGCAGGACATGGCAGGGTATGGTCTTGGTACGTGTCAGGACGTGTAAGGACGCGCAGGACATGGCCTGGGTATGGTCATGGTACGTGGCAGGACGTGTCAGGACTTGGCTATGGTACGTTTCAAGACGTGGCCTTAGCACGACATCACACTACGTCGCTAACCAATGCTTAGAAACATGTCAAGCACAATGATGTTGGCTGCGGTGGTGGAAAGTCGGGGTGGTTCGAGCGGTAGCGTCGGGCGACGGCCGGTCGACACGTGTAAGGACATGGCCATGGCACGAGTCAGGACGTCGCAGGACGAGTCACAACATGGCCATGGCACGTGTCAGGACGCGTCAGGACATGGCAGTGGCACGTGTCAGGACACGTCAGGACATGGCAGGGCGTGGCCATGGCATGACTCATGACGTCGCAGGACATGGCAGGGCGTGGCCATGGAAAGAGTCAGGACGTCGCAGGACGCGTCAGGACATGGCCATGGCAGGTGTCAGGACGCATCACGACATGGCCATGGCATGTGTTAGGACGCATCAGGACATGCCATGGCACGTGTCAGAACGTGTCAGGACATGGCAGGGCGTGGCGATGGCACAAGTTGGATGTTGCAGGACATGGCAGGGCGTGGCCATGGCACGTGTCGGGACGTATCAGGACATGGCCATGGCACGTGTCAGGACGCGTCAGGACATGGCAGGGCATGGCCCTGGCACGAGTCGAGACGTCGCAGGACATGGCAGGGCGTGGCCGTGGCTCGAGTCGGGACGTTGCAGGACATGGCAGGGTTTAGCCATGGCACGAGTCGGGACGTCGCAGGACGTGTCAGGACATGGCCATGGCACGTGTCAGGACATGGCAAGGTGTGGACATGGCACGAATCAGGACGTCGCAGGACAAGGCAGGATATGGGCATGGTACGTGTCTGGACGCGTCCGGACATGGCCATGGCACTCGACAGAACGTGGCAGGGCGTGACCAAGGAACGAGTCACGATGTCACAGGACATGGCCATGGCACGCATCAGGACATGGCAGGGCGTGGTCATGGCACGAGTCAGGATGTCGCAGGACATGGCAGGAAATGGCCATGGTACGTGTCAGGACGCGTCAGGACGTGGCCATGGTACGTGTCAGGACGCGTCAGAACGTGGCCATGGCACGATTCGGGACGTCGCAGGACATGGCAGGATATGATCATGGTACGTGTCATGACGTGTCAGGCCATGGCCATGATACGTGTAAGGACGTCGCAGGACATGGCAGGATATGGTCATGGTACGTGTCAGGACGTGTCAGGCCATGGCCATTGTACGTGTAAGGACGCGCATGACATGGCAGGGTATGGTCATGGTACGTGTCAGGACGTGTAAGGACGCGCAGGACATGGCCTGGGTATGGTCATGGTACATGGCAGGACGTGTCAGGACTTGGCTATGGTACGTGTCAAGACGTGGTCTTGGCACGACATCACACTACGTCGCTCAAGGCATGACTCATGACGTCGCAGGAAAGTCAGGGTGGTTCGAGCGGTAGCGTCAGGAAACGGTAGGTTCACACGTGTCAAGACATGGCCAAGGCACGAGTCAGGACGTCGCAGGATGAGTCAGGACATGGCACTGGCACGTGTCAGGACACGTCAGGACATGGGAGGGCGTGGCCATGGCATGACTCATGCGTCGCAAGACATGGCAAGACGCGTCAGGACATGGCCATGGCACGAGTCAGGACGTCGCAGGACATGGCAGGTTATGGCCATGGTACGTGTCAGGACGCGTCAGGACGTGGCCATGGCACGATTCAGGACGTCACAGTACAGGGCAGGATTTGATCATGGTACGTGTCATGACATGTCAGGCCAGGGCCATGGTACGTGTAAGGACGTCGCAGGACATGGCAGGATATGGTCATGGTACGTGTCAGGACGTGTCAGGCCATGGCCATGGTACGTGTAAGGACGCACAGGACATGGCAGGATATGGTCATGGTGCGTATCAGGACGTGTCAGGCCATGGCCATTGTACGTGTAAGGACGCGCAGGACATGGCAGGGAATGGTCATGGTACGTGTCAGGACGTGTAAGGACGCGCAGGACATGACCTGGGTATGGTCATGGTACGTGGCAGGACGTGTCAGGACTTGGCTATGGTACGTGTCAAGACGTGGCCTTGGCACGACATCACACTACGTCGCTCCAAGCGGCTGTGGTGGAAAGTTGGGGTGGTTCGAGCGGTAGCGTCGGGCAACGGCCGGTCGACACATGTCAGGACATGGCCATGGCACGAGTCAGGACGTCGCAGGATGAGTTAGGACATGGCAGTGGCACGTGTCAGGACACGTCAGGACATGGGAGGGCGTGGCCATGGCGTGACTCATGCGTCGCAAGACATGGCAGGGCATGGCCATTGCAAGAGTCAGGACGTCGCAGGACGCGTCAGGACATGGCCATGGTACGTGTCAGGACGCATCAGGACATGCCATGGCACGTGTCAGGACGGGTCAGGACATGGCAGGCGTGGCCATAGCACGAGTCGGGATGTCGTAGGACATGGCAGGGCGTGGCCATGGCACGTGTCAAGACGCATCAGGACATGGCCATGGCATGTGTCAGGACGGGTCAGGACATGGCAGGGCGTTGCCATGGCATGACTCATGACGATGCAGGACATGGCAGGGCGTGGCCATGGCAAGAGTCAGGACGTCGCAGGACGCGTCAGGACATGGCCATGGCACTTGTCAGGACGCATCAGGACATGCCATGGCACGTGTCAGGACGTGTCAGGACATGGCAATGCATGGCCATGGCACGAGTCGGGACGTCGCAGGACATGGAGGGCATGGCCATGGCACGTGTCAAGACGCATCAGGACATGGCCATGGCACGTGTCAGGACGCGTCAGGACATGGCACGGCGTGGCCAAGGCACGAGTCGGGACGTCGCAGGACATGGCAGGATATGGTCATGGTATGTGTCAGGACATGGCCATGGTACGTATCAGCACGTGACCAGGCACGACATCGCACTACGTCGCTTCAAGCCGCACTACGTCGCACCACGTCTAATTCTAACCAATACTTAGAAACATGTCAAGCGTAATGATGTTGGTGGTCGTTGGCGGCGATGGTGGAAAGTCGGGGTTGTTCGAGCAGTAGCGTCGGGCGACGGCCGGTCGACACTTGTAAGGATATGGCCATGGCACGAGTCAGGACGTTGCAGGACGAGTCAGGACATGGCCATGGCACGTGTCAGGACGCGTTAGGACATGGCAGTGGCACGTGTCAGGACACGTCAGGACATGGCAGGGCGTGGCCATGGCATGACTCATGACGTCGCAGGATATGGCAGGGCGTGGCCATGGCAAGAGTTAGGACGTCGCAGGACGCGTAAGGACATGGCCATGGCACGTGTCAGGACGCATCAGGACATGGCCATGGCATGTGTCAGGATGCGTCAGGACATGGCAGGGCGTGGCCATGGCACGAATCGGGACGTCGCAGGACATGGGAGGGCGTGGCCATGGCACGTGTCAAGACGCATCAGGACATGGTCATGGCATGTGTTAGCACGCGTCAGGACATGGCAGGGCGTGGCCATGGCACGAGTCGGGACGTCGGAGGACGAGTCAGGACATGGCCATGGCACGTGTCAGGACGCGTCAGGACATGGCAGTGGCACGTGTCAGGACACGTCAGGACATGGCAGGGCGTGGCCATGACTTGACTCATGACGTCGCTGGACATGGCAGGGCGTGGCATTGGCACGACATCGCACTACGTCGCTCCAAGCCACACCACGTTGCACCACGTCTATTGCTAACCAATGCTTAGAATCATGTCAAGCACAATGATGTTGGTGGTCGTTGGCGGCTGTGGTGGAAAGTTGGGGTGGTTCGAGCGGTAGCGTCGGGCAACGGCCGGTCGACACGTGTCAGGACGTCGCAGGATGAGTCAGGACATGGCAGTGGCACGTGTCAGGACACGTCAGGACATGGGAGGGCGTGGCCATGGCATGACTCATGCGTCGCAAGACATGGCAGGGCGTGGCCATGGCAAGAGTCAGGACGTGGCAGGACGCGTCAGGACATGGCCATGGCACGAGTCAGGACGTCGCAGGACATGGCAGGATATGGCCATGGTACGTGTCAGGACGCGTCAGGACGTGGCCATGGCACGATTCAGGACGTCACAGTACAGGGCAGGATTTGATCATGGTACGTGTCATGACGTGTCAGGCCATGGCCATGGTACGTGTAAGGACGTCGCAGGACATGGCAGGATATGGTCATGGTACGTGTCAGGACGTGTCAGGCCATGGCCATGGTACGTGTAAGGACGCGCAGGACATGGCAGGGTATGGTCATGGTACGTGTAAGGACGTGTCAAGACTTGGCCATGGTACGTGTCAAGACGTGGCCATGGCGCGACATTGCACTACGTCGCTCCAAGCCGCACCACGTCGCACCACGTCTAATTCTAACCAATGATTAGAAACATGGCGGGGCGTGTCCATAGCACGAGTCGGGACGTCGCAGGACATTGCAGGGCGTGGCCATGGCACGTGTCAGGACGCATCAGGACATGGCCATGGCACGTGTCAGGACGCGTCAGGACATGGCAGTGCGTGGCCATGGCATGACTCATGACGACGCAGGACATGGCAGGGCGTGGCCATGGCAAGAGTCAGGACGTCGCAGGACGCGTTAGGACATGGCCATGGCACGTGTCAGGACGCATCAGGACATGCCATGGCACGAGTCCGGACGCGTCAGGACATAGCAGAGCGTGGCCATGGCACGAGTCGGGACGCATAAGGACATGGCAGGGCGTGGCCATGGCACGAGTCCGGATGTCGCAGGACATGGCAAGATATGGCCATGGTACGTGTCAGGATGCGTCCAGACATGGCCATGGCACGGGTCAGGATGTGGCAGGGCGTGGCCACTGCACGAGTCAGGATGTCGCAGGACATGGCCATGGCACGCATCAGGATGTGGCAGGGCGTGGTCATGGCACGAGTCAGGACGTCACAGGACATGGCAGGTGTTACAGGGTCAATTTTCGCAAAATCAACATTGCACGGCAGCAGCTCGCAGCTACTTCAGCCTTTCACTTTCGGCACAACACTGCCTTACTTAGAAAATTTCAGGCTCGAACCAAACTTAAGAACACACACAATTTACGGGTAAAAACCCATCCTTTATTAATTCTCTCAGAATAATACAAGGACTCTCGTTTTTACTTGGCTCACAAAACTGTTTGCTCTCAGCACACTCACTTTTCTGCCCAGCTTTACTGTTTTGGGGCTATGCTTCACTATTTTGTGCCTGCCTTAGCCTTTTTGTGTCTGCCTTAGCCTTACACGAAATGCATATAAATAAAAGGAGCTGCCAATGGCAGTTACAAAGGGACAGCTACAAAGGGGGGATCATGTCTTCAGCCCACTCGCCCATGATCTTTGATCATGTCTTCAGCCACTTGCCCATGATCTCGGCCATGCCTTCAGCCACTTGCCCACGTTCTTGGTCATGCCTTCAGCCACTTGCCCACGTTCTTGGCCATGCCTTCAGCCACTTGCCCATGATCTCGGCCATGCCTTCAGCCACTTACCCACGATCTCGAACCTGCCCATGATTCTCGGATGTGGCTGCTTTGCACGCAGCTTCATCATGTGCCGCGCCCCAGCTTTGTCATGTGCCGCGCACACAGCTTCGTCACATGCCGCGCATGCTTGCATCCGGCCTGTCCGCACCTTGCCCCTTTGCCAACCTTTGTCTCGGACCTTGCCTTGCCCATAATTCCATAGCCACGCCTTGCTACGAATTAAGTCATCCCACTAGTCCGCACATGCCTTTGCCCCGCTTTAGCCTTGGACCTTGCCTCGCCCTTAACTTCATAGCCACGCCCTGCCATGAGTTAAGCCGTCCCACTGATCCGCGCATACTTTGCCCGACTTTGCCTTGGACCTTGCCTCGCCCTTAGCTTTATAGCCACGCCCTGCCATAAGCTAAGTCGTCCCACTGATCCACGCGCATGCCTTTGTCAAGTGCCATGCGTCTATTGCCTTAGCCGATGCCCACAAAACTCAAGGCTGTCTTGCCGACACTCCAGCCGCCTTGTCTTTGCTGCCTGTCCTAAGCCCATCACCACTTAGACACTCGCCCAGCACTATACATTGCTTGTCACATCTTCAAGAAGACATGTCAAGGGGCAATGTACAAACCCTTGACACGCATTCTGCCCGACATCCGTCATGTCTCATTTTGGGGGTCTAACAAACCACCCCCACTTGTTAGACTCGACGTCCTCGTCGAGAATGAACTCAAGTGGTCCACCATTTGAATTCTAGCAACAGAGGTTCCACACAGCATTACCTTGTCGCCCTCAATACAGTACTGTCGCACAGCACTTTCCTTTGCAAGATTCATTGCTATCGCATACAATGAATCATTCCCATCATCTGACTTGAAATCTAACTCAAGTCCCACAGTGGAATGAACAGCAACAAAGAATTCCTCCACATGAGCCGAATACCCTTGTTCTGCCCCATTCACTTCAACCAGCAACTCAAACTCCGCAATGAATTTCTGATAAAAATTTGCCGATCCGAGAAAAGATCTCATCTCTTCCCCAGAATTAGGCACCTGCCTCTCCGCATAGACAAGCACTTTGGTCGACTCCAACCACACCCGATACGGGCTCACCAGGTGTTCAAGAAATATGGTCTCCTGTCCGGCAGCTTCACACTTCTCCATCACATACTGCTTGCATTCATTTACCCAAGACAGCACTTTCAAGTGTGACCCATGTTTATCCAAATTCGAAATAACAATATCATCCAACCAGACTTTAGGCTTCGCTTCCACCATAGCCGCAAGGAAAATCTCATCTTCCTGCTTCACGTCCATGTTAATCACCGTGGCGGAATTTATAGAAACCTTCTGTTGATTGTTTTCCCTTCTATTAGGATAAACAGCCTTTATAAAATCAGGAGCCGCACCATTCATAATCATTACTCCGTCCAAATGAGGCATTGGAACGAAGCAATGTTTCTTCATAAAGTCGATTCCGAGGATCACCTCAAAATCTTCTATTGGCATCACCAACAAACTCACTTTTCCTTTCCAGTTCCCAACTGATAAAGGAACGTCATAAGCCACACCCACAGTAGCCATTGACTTGCAATTTAACGTCTTCACATAGGAGGAACTTTTTGACACTTTCAGTCCATACCTTCGCACTAAACTGGCCTACACAAGAGTGTGAGTGGCCCCAGTATCTATCATGGCCATCACGCTTTTGCCCCCAATCTTCATTTCAATGTGCATTAACGTGGACTGAGAGTTCATTTCGTTGTTAGCAACATTCATCAACGAAACGTCGTTTAACACTTGCATAGGATTTACATAGGCGATAACTTCTTCGCCTTCTTCATCCCGTTCCTTTTCGGTAGCCAGCAACGCATTTACCTGCTTCCGATTCTGACAGTCTTTGGCAAGATGAGCTCCTCCGCACGTCCAGCACTCCACAGCTTTCCTGTTTGTGCCGCCTCTGTTTGGAACAACCCCGTCAATAGCTTTGCCCTTTTCGATGACTTCTTCTCGGACTTCTTTCCTCCATTCCCCCTTCTTATCTGCCCATTTCTTTGGTTTCGAAGAAGAAGGAACTTCAGAAAGAGAACGGGTGCTGCGATAATCCACCAAAGAATCCGCTGCAGCCATCGCACTTGGGAGGTCCTTCATAGCCTGCCTCCTAAGCTCATTCTGCGCCCATGCTTGCATTCCCGAAATAAAATTATGCAATTTATCATCCTCCGACATGTTTTGAACGTCCAACATTAAGGAAGAGAATTCCTTAATATAATCCCGCATAGATCCCGTTTGTCTCAAGCGTTTCAGATGGTCTCTAGCAAGCCAAGATGCATTGCTAGGCAAGAATTGGTCCTTCATTTCTTTCCTAAGCTTCTCCCATGTATCAACTTTTGGTCTGCCCGCAGTTTCATCATCCAACATACGAGTTCTCCACCACAATTTAGCATCTCCCGTGAGGTACATGCTTGTAATTGTGACCTTCTCCGCATCTGGAACTTTGGCAGCAACAAAATATTGTTCCATGTCCCACAGAAAATTCTCCAATTCTTTTGCACTCCGCGCTCCACCAAACGCCGTTGGATCAGGAATCTTCACTTTCAAACGTTCTTCACTGCTTTGGCTTGGAGCAGCCAACGCCAGTTTAAGAACAGCGATTTCAGCCTTCAAGTTGTCGACCTCCTTCCTCAGGTCTTCAACCACGCTATCCGTCGATTCACAGCTTTGTTGGATCCCATCGCGAAACTGATCTGCCCCATCTTTCAGGCGATAGATCTCTGTGATGAGATCTGCCATTTCCAATGGATCATCGGTCACGCCGATTAGCGCCTCCAACCGTGCAACTCTGTCACGCAAGTCCGATGTAGACCCGCCCGCCATGTGCAAGAGTTACAACCTGCTCCGCTCTGATATCAGTTGTCACGGGGCTAATTTTCGCAAAATTAACACCGCGCGGCAGTAGCTCGCAGCTACTTCAGCCTTGCCTTTTTCCGCACAACACAGCCTTACTTAAAAACTTTCAAGATTGAACCAAACGTAAGAACACACACAATTTACGGGTAAAAACCCAACCTTTATTAATCTCGGAGAATAATACAAGGATTCTCGTTTTTACTTGGCTCACAAAACTGTTTGCTCTCAGCACACTCACTTTTCTGCCCAGCTTTACTGTTTTGGGGCTATGCTTCACTATTTTGTGCCTGCCTTAGCCTTTTTGTGTCTGCCTTAGCCTTACACGAAATGCATATAAATAAAGGGAGCTGCCAATGGCAGTTACAAAGGGACAGCTACAAAGGGGGGATCATGTCTTCAGCCCACTCGCCCATGATCTTTGATCATGTCTTCAGCCACTTGCCCATGATCTCGGCCATGCCTTCAGCCACTTGCCCACGTTCTTGGTCATGCCTTCAGCCACTTGCCCACGTTCTTGGCCATGCCTTCAGCCACTTGCCCATGATCTCGGCCATGCCTTCAGCCACTTACCCACGATCTCGAACCTGCCCATGATTCTCGGATGTGGCTGCTTTGCACGCAGCTTCATCATGTGCCGCGCCCCAGCTTTGTCATGTGCCGCGCACACAGCTTCGTCACATGCCGCGCATGCTTGCATCCGGCCTGTCCGCACCTTGCCCCTTTGCCAACCTTTGTCTCGGACCTTGCCTTGCCCATAATTCCATAGCCACGCCTTGCTACGAATTAAGTCATCCCACTAGTCCGCACATGCCTTTGCCCCGCTTTAGCCTTGGACCTTGCCTCGCCCTTAACTTCATAGCCACGCCCTGCCATGAGTTAAGCCGTCCCACTGATCCGCGCATACTTTGCCCGACTTTGCCTTGGACCTTGCCTCGCCCTTAGCTTTATAGCCACGCCCTGCCATAAGCTAAGTCGTCCCACTGATCCGCGCGCATGCCTTTGTCAAGTGCCATGCGTCTATTGCCTTAGCCGATGCCCACAAAACTCAAGGCTGCCTTGCCGACACTCTAGCCGCCTTGTCTTTGCTGTCTTGCCTAAGCCCATCATCACTTAGACACTCGCCCAGCGCCATACATTGCTTCAAGAAGACATGTATAGGGGCAATGTACGAGCCCTTGACACGCATTCTGCCCGACATCTCTCATGTCTCATTTTGGGGGTCTAACAGCACGTGTCATGACGCGTCTGTACATGGCAGTGGCACGTGGCAGGACACGTCAGGACATGGCAGGGCGTGGCCATGGCATGACTCATGACGTCGCAAGACATGGCAGGGCATGGCCATGGCATTAGTCAGGACGTCGCAGGACGCGTCAAGACATGGCCATGGCTTGGTCAGGACGTCGGTGGACATGGCAAGAGATCTTCATGGCACGTGTCAGGACGCGGTAGGAAATGGCAGGGCATGGCCATGGCACTAGTCGGGACGTCGAAGGACATGGCAGGAGGTGGCCATGGCACGTGTCAAGCCGCATCAGGACATGGCCATGGCACGTGTCGGGACGCGTCATGACATGGCAGGGCGTGGCCATGGCACGAGTCAGGACGTCGCAGGACATGGCAGGGCGTGGCCATGGCATGAGTCGAGACGTCGCAGGACAAGGCAGGATATGTCCATGGTACGTGTCAGGATGCGTCCGGACATGGCCATGGCACGCGTCAGGGTGGTTTGAGCGGTAGCGTCGGGCGATAGCACGAGTCAGGACGTCGCAGGACATGGCCATGGCACGCGTTAGGACGTGGTAGGGCGTGGTCATGGCACGAGTCAGGACGTCACAGGACATGGTAGGATATGGTCATGGTATGTGTCAGGATGCGTCAGGACGTGGCCATGGCACGATTCAGGACGTCGCAGGACATGGCAAGATATGGTCATGGTACGTGTCATGACGTGTCAGGCCATGGCAATGGTACGTGTCAGGACATCGCAGGACATGGCAGGATACGATCATTGTACGTGTCAAGACGTGTCAGGCCATGGCCATGGTACGTGACAGGACGTCGCATGACATGGCAGGATATGATCATGGTACGTGTCAGGACATGGCCATGGTACGTGTCAGGACGTGGCCATGACACGACATCGCACTACGTCGCTCCAAGCCGCACCACGTCGCACCACGTCTAATTCTAACCAATGGTAAGAAAAATATCAAGTGCTATGATGTTGGTGGTCGTTGGCGGCGGTGGTAGAAAGTTAGGGTGGCTTGAGCGGTAGGGTCGGGCGATGGCCGATCGATTCGTGTCAGTACATGGCAATGGCATGAGTCAGGACATCGCAGGAAAAGTCAGGACATGGCCATGGTACGTGTCCGGACGCGTCAGGACATGGCAGTGGCACGTGTCAGGACACGTCAGGACATGGCAGCGCGTGGCCATGGCACGTGTCAAGACGCATCAGGACATGGCCATGGCACGTGTCAGGACGCATCAGGACATGGCAGGGCGTGGCCATGGCACGAGTCGTGACGTCGCATGACGAGTCAGGACATGGCCATGGCACGTGTCAGGACGCGTCATGACATGGCAGTGGCACGTGTCAGGACACGTCAGGACATGGAAAGGCGTGGCCATGGCATGACTCATGATGTCGCAGAACATGGCAGGTCGTGGCCATGGCAAGAGTCAAGACATCGCAGGACGCGTCAGGACATAACCATGGCACGTGTCAGGACGCGTCAGGACATGGTAGTGGCACGTGTCAGGACACGTCAGGACATGGCAGGACGTGGCCATGGCATGACTCATGACGTCGCAGGAAATGGTAGGGCGTGGCCATGGCAAGAGTCAGGACGTCGCAGAACGTGTCAGGACATGGCCATGGCACGTGTCAGGACGCGTCAGGCCATGGCAGTGGCACATGTCAGGACACATCAGGACATGGCAGGTCGTGGCAACGGAATGACTAATGACATTGCAGGACATGGTAGGGCGTGGCCATTGCAAGAGTCAGGACGTCGCAGGACGCGTCAGGACATGGCCATGGCACGTGTCAGGACGCATCAGGGCATGCCATGGCACGTGTCAGGACGCGTCAGGACATGGCAGGGCGTGGCCATAGCACGAGTCGGGACGTCGTAGGACATGGGAGGGCGTGGCCATGGCACGTGTCAGGATGCATCAGGACATGGCCATGGCACGGGTCAGGACGCGTCAGGACATGGCAGGGCGTGGCCATGGCATGACTCATGACGACGCAGGACATGGCAGGGCGTGGCCATGGCAAGAGTCAGGACGTCGCAGGATGCGTCAGGACATGGCCATGGTACGTGTCAGGATGCATCAGGACATGCCATGGCACGTGTCAGGACGTGTCAGGACATGGCAATGCATGGCCATGGCACGAGTCGGGACGTCGCAGGACATGGAGGGCATGGCCATGGCACGTGTCAAGACGCATCAGGACATGGCCATGGCACGTGTCAGGACGCGTCAGGACATGGCACGGCGCGGCCATGGCACGAGTCGGGACGTCGCAGGACATGGCAGGATATGGTCATGGTATGTGTCAGGACATGGCCATGGTACGTATCAGCACGTGACCAGGCACGACATCGCACTACGTCGCTTCAAGCCGCACCACGTCGCACCACGTCTAATTCTAACCAATACTTAGAAACATGTCAAGCGCAATGATGTTGGTGGTCGTTGGCGGCGGTGGTGGAAAGTCGGGGTGGTTCGAGCAGTAGCGTCGGGCGACGGCCGGTCGACACGTGTAAGGATATGGCCATGGCACGAGTCAGGACGTCGTAGGACGAGTCGGGACATGGCCATGGCACGTGTCAGGACGCGAGGACATGGCAGTGGCACGTGTCAGGACACGTCAGGACATGGCAGGGCGTGGCCATGGCAAGAGTTAGGACGTCGCAGGACGCGTCAGGACATGGCCATGGCACGTGTCAGGACGCATCAGGACATGGCCATGGCATGTGTCAGGACGCGTCAGGACATGGCAGGGCGTGGCCATGGCACGAGTCGGGACGTCGCAGGACATGGGAGGGCGTGGCCATGGCACGTGTCAAGACGCATCAGGACATGGCCATGGCACGTGTCAGGACGCGTCAGGACATGGCAGGGCGTGGCCATGGCACGAGTCGGGACGTCGCAGGACGAGTCAGGACATGGCCATGGCACGTGTCAGGACGCGTCAGGACATGGCAGTGGCACGTGTCAGGACACGTCAGGACATGGCAGGGCGTGGCCATGGCATGACTCATGACGTCGCTGGACATGGCAGGGCGTGGCCATGGCAAGAGTCAGGACGTCGCAGGACGCGTCAGGACATAACCATGGCACGTGTCAGGACGCGTCAGGACATGGCAGTGGCACGTGTCAGGACACGTCAGGACATGGCAGGGCGTGGCCATGGCATGACTCATGACGTCGCAGGACATGGCAGGGCGTGGCCATGGCAAGAGTCAGGACGTCGCAGGACGCGTCAGGACATGGCCATGGCACGTGTCAGGACGCGTCAGGACATGGCAGTGGCACGTGTCAGGACACATCAGGACATGGCAGGGCGTGGCAGTGGCATGATTCATGACGACGCAGGACATGGCAGAGCGCGGCCATGGCAAGAGTCAGGACGTCGCAGGACGCGTCAGGACATGGCCATGGCACGTGTCAGGACGTATCATGACATGCCATGGCACGTGTCAGGACGCGTCAGGACATGGCAGGGCGTGGCCATGGCACGAGTCGGGACTCGTCAGGACATGGCAGGGCGTGGCCTTGGCACGAGTCAGGACGTCGCAGGACATGGCGGGATATGGCCATGGTACGTGTCAGAATGCGTCTGGACATGGCCATGTCACGGGTCAGGACGTGGCGGGGCGTGGCCATGGCACGGGTCAGGATGTCGCAGGACATGGCCATGGCACGCGTCAGGACGTGGCAGAGCGTGGTCATGGCACGAGTTTGGACGTCACAGGACCTGGCAGGATATGGTCATGGTATGTGTCAGGACGCATAAGGACGTGGCCATGGCACGATTCAGGACGTCGCAAGACATGGCAAGATATGGTCATGGTATGTGTCATGACGTGTTGGGCCATGGCCATGGTATGTGTCAGGACATCGCTGGACATGGCAAGAGATGTTCATGGTACGTGTCAGGACGTGTCAGGCCATGGCCATGGTACGTGACAGGACGTCGCAGGACATGGCAGGATATGGTCAGTGTACGTGTCAGGACATGGCCATGGTACGTGTCAGGACGTGGCCATGGCACGACATCGCACTACGTCGCTCCAAGCCGCACCACGTCGCACCACGTCTAATTTTAACCAATGCTTAGAAACATGTCAAGCGCAATGATGTTGGTGGTCAGTGGCGGCGGTGGTAGAAAGTCAGGGTGGTTTGAGCGGTAGCGTCAGGACATGGCCATGGCACGAGTCAGGACGTCGCAGGACGAGTCAGGACATGGCCATGGCACGTGTCAGGACGCGTCAGGACATGGCAGGGCGTGGCCATGGCAGGACTCATGACGTCGCAGGACATGGCAGAGTGTGGCCATGGCAAGAGTCAGGACGTCGTAGGACGCCTCATGACATGGCCATGGCACGTGTAGGGACGCATCACGACATGGCCATGGCATGTGTCAGGACGCATCAGGACATGCCATGGCACGTGTCAGAACGTGTCAGGACATGGCAGGGCGTGGTGATGGCACGAGTCGGGACGTCGCAGGACATGGCAGGGCGTGGCCATGGCACGTGTCAGGACGTATCAGGACATGGCCATGGCACGTTTCAGGACGCGTCAGGACAAGGCAGGGCGTGGCGATGGAACGAGTCGGGACGTCGCAAGGCATGGTAGGGCGTGGCCATGGCACGTGTCAGGACGTATCAGGACATGGCCATGGCACGTGTCAGGACACGTCAGGACATGGTAAGGCGTGTCCATGGCATGACACATGACGTCGCAGCACATGGCAGGGCATGGCCATGGCAATAGTCAGGACGTCGCAGGACATGGCAGGGCGTAACCATGGCACGAGTCGGGACGTCGCAGGACGAGTCAGGACATGGCCATGGCACGTGTCAGGACATGGCAGGGTGTGGACATGGCACGAATCAGGACGTCGCAGGACATGGCAGGATATGGGCATGGTACGTATCAGGACGCGTCCGGAGATGGCCATGGCACTCGTCAGAACGTGGCAGGGCGTGGCCATGGAACGAGTCACGATATCACAGGACATGGCCATGGCACGCATCAGGACATGGCAGGGCGTGGTCATGGCACGAGTCAGGATGTCGCAGGACATGGCAGGATATGGCCATGGTACGTGTCAGGACGCGTCAGGACGTGGCCATGGTACGTGTCAGGACGCGTCAGAACGTGGCCATGGCACGATTCGGGACGTCGCAGGACATGGTAGGATATGATCATGGTACGTGTCATGACGTGTCAGGCCATGGCCATGATACGTGTAAGGACGTCGCAGGACATGGCAGGATATGGTCATGGTACGTATCAGGACGTGTCAGGCCATGGCCAATGTACGTGTAAGGACGCGTAGGACATGGCAGGGTATGGGCATGGTACGTGTCAGGACGTGTAAGGACGCGCAGGACATGGCCTGGGTATGGTCATGGTACGTGGCAGGACGTGTCAGGACTTGGCTATGGTACGTGTCAAGACGTGGCCTTGGCACGACATCACACTACGTCGCTCCAAGCAGCCGTGGTGGAAAGTCGGGGTGGTTCGAGCGGTTGCGTCGGGCAACGGCCGGTCGACACCTGTCAGGACATGGCCATGGCACGAGTCAGGACGACGCAGGATGAGTCAAGACATGGCAGTGGCACGTGTCAGGACACGTCAGGACATGGGAGGGCGTGGCCATGGCATGACTCATGCGTCGCAAGACATGGCAGGGCGTGGCCATGGAAAGAGTCAGGACGTGGCAGGATGCGTCAGGACATGGCCATGGCACGAGTCAGGACGTCGCAGGACATGGCAGGATATGGCCATTGTACGTGTCAGGACGCATCAGGACGTGGCCATGGCACGATTCAGGACGTCACAGTACAGGGCAGGATTTGATCATGGTACGGGTCATGACATGTCAGGCCATGGCCATGGTACGTGTAAGGAGGTCGCAGGACATGGCAGGATATGGTCATGGTACGTGTCAGGACGTGTCAGGCCATGGCCATGGTACGTGTAAGGACGCGCAGGACATGGCAGGATATGGTCATGGTGCGTATCAGGACGTGTCAGGCCATTGCCATTGTACGTGTAAGGACGCGCAGGACATGGCAGGGTATGGTCATGGTACGTTTCAGGACGTGTAAGGACGCGCAGGACATGGCCTGGGTATGGTCATGGTACGTGGCAGGACGTGTCAGGACTTGGCAATGGTACGTGTCAAGACGTGGCCTTGGCACGACATCACACTACGTCGCTCCAAGCGGCTAAGGTGGAAAGTCGGGGTGCTTCGAGCGGTAGCGTTGGGCAACGGCCGGTCGACACGTGTCAGGACATGGCCATGGCACTAGTCAGGACGTCGTAGGATGAGTCAGGACATGGCAGTGGCACGTGTCAGGACACGTCAGGACATGGGCGGGCGTGGCCATGGCATGACTCATGCATCGCAAGACATGGCAGAGCGTGGCCATGGCAAGAGTCAGGACTTCGCAGGACGCGTCAGGACATGGCCATGGCACGTGTAGGGACGCATCACGACATGGCCATGGCATGTGTCAGGATGCATCAGGACATGCCATGGCACGTGTCAGAACGTGTCAGGACATGGCAGGGCGTGGCGATGGCACGAATCGGGACGTCGCAGGACATGGCAGGGCGTGGCCATGGCACGTGTCAGGACGTATCAGGACATGGCCATGGCACGTGTGAGGACGCGTCAGGACATGGCCGGGCATGGCCCTGGCACGAGTCAAGACGTCACAGGACATGGCAGGGCGTGGCCATGGCACGAGTCGGGACGTTGCACGACATGGCAGGGCGTAGCCATGGCACGAGTCGGGAAGTCGCAGGACGTGTCAGGACATGGCCATGGCACGTGTCAGGACGTGTCAGGACATGGCACGAATCAGGACGTCGCAGGACATGGAAGGATATGGGCATGGTACGTGTCAGGACGCGTCCGGACATGGCCATGGAACTCGTCAGAACGTGGCAGGACGTGGCCATGGAACGAGTCACGATGTCACAGAATATGGCCATGGTACGTGTCAGGACGCGTCAGGACGTGGCCATGGTACGTGTCAGGACGCGTCAGAACGTGGCCATGGCACGATTCGGGACGTCGCAGGACATGGCAGGATATGATCATGGTACGTGTCATGACGTGTCAGGCCATGGCCATGATACGTGTAAGGACGTCGCAGGACATGGCAGGATTTGATCATGGTACGTGTCATGACATGTCAGGCCATGGCCATGGTACGTGTAAGGACGTCGCAGGACATGGCAGGATATGGTCATGGTACGTGTCAGGACGTGTCAGGCCATGGCCATGGTACGTGTAAGGACGCGCAGGACATGGCAGGATATGGTCATGGTGCGTATCAGGACGTGTCAGGCCATGGCCATTGTACGTGTAAGGACGCGCAGGACATGGCAGGGTATGGTCATGGTACGTGTCAGGACGTGTAAGGACGCGCAGGACATGGCCTGGGTATGGTCATGGTACGTGGCAGGACGTGTCAGGACTTGGCTATGGTACGTTTCAAGACGTGGCCTTAGCACGACATCACACTACGTCGCTCCAAGCGGCTGTGGTGGAAAGTCGGGGTGGTTCGAGCGGTAGCGTCGGGCAACGGCCGGTCGACACGTGTCAGGACATGGCCATGGCACGAGTCAGGACGTCGCAGGATGAGTCAGGACATGGCAGTGGCACGTGTCAGGACACGTCAGGACATGGGAGGGCGTGGCCATGGCATGACTCATGCGTCGCAAGACATGGCAGAGCGTGGCCATGGCAAGAGTCAGGACTTCGCAGGACGCGTCAGGACATGGCCATGGCACGTGTAGGAACGCATCACGACATGGCCATGGCATGTGTCAGGACGCATCAGGACATGCCATGGCACGTGTTAGAACGTGTCAGGACATGGCAGGGCGTGGCGATGGCACGAGTCGGGACATCGCAGGACATGGCAGGGCGTGGCCATGGCACGTGTCAGGACGTATCAGGACATGGCCTTGGCACGTTTCAGGACGCGTCCGGACATGGCAGGGCATGGCCCTGGCACGAGTCGAGACGTCGCAGGACATGCAGGGCGTGGCCGTGGCACGAGTCGGGACGTTGCAGGACATGGCAGGGTTTAGCCATGGCACGAGTCGGGACGTCGCAGGACGTGTCAGGACATGGCCATGGCACGTGTCAGGACATGGCAGGGTGTGGACATGGCACGAATCAGGACGTCGCAGGACAAGCCAGGATATGGGCATGGTACGTGTCTGGATGCGTCCGGACATGGCCATGGCACTCGACAGAACGTGGCAGGGCGTGACCAAGGAACGAGTCACGATGTCACAGGACATGGCCATGGCACGCATCAGGACATGGCAGGGCGTGGTCATGGCACGAGTCAGGATGTCGCAGGACATGGCCATGGTACGTGTCAGGACGCATCAGGACGTGGCCATGGTACGTGTCAGGACGCGTCAGAACGTGGCCATGGCACGATTCGGGACGTCGCAGGACATGGCAGGATATGATCATGGTACGTGTCATGACGTGTCAGGCCATGGCCATGATACGTGTAAGGACGTCGCAGGACATGGCAGGATATGGTCATGGTACGTATCAGGACGTGTCAGGCCATGGCCATTGTACGTGTAAGGACGCGCATGACATGGCAGGGTATGGTCATGGTACGTGTCAGGACGTGTAAGGACGCGCAGGACATGGCCTGGGTATGGTCATGGTACATGGCAGGACGTGTCAGGACTTGGCTATGGTACGTGTCAAGACGTGGTCTTGGCACGACATCACACTACGTCGCTCCAAGCAGCTGTGGTGGAAAGTCGGGGTGGTTCGAGCGGTAGCGTCGGGCAACGGTCGGTCGACACGTGTCAGGACATGGCCATGGCACGAGTCAGGACGTCGCAGGATGAGTCAGGACATGGCAGTGGCACGTGTCAGGACACGTCAGGACATGGGAGGGCGTGGCCATGGTATGACTCATGCGTCGCAAGACATGGCAGGGCGTGGCCATGGCAAAAGTCAGGACGTGGCTGGACGCGTCAGGACATGGCCATGGCACGAGTCAGGACGTCGCAGGACATGGCAGGATATGGCCATTGTACGTGTCAGGACGCATCCGGACGTGGCCATGGCACGATTCAGGACGTCACAGTACAGGGCAGGATTTTATCATGGTACGTGCCATGACAGGTCAGGCCAGGGCCATGGTACGTGTAAGGACGTCGCAAGACATGGCAGGATATGGTCATGGTACGTGTCAGGACGTGTCAGGCCATGGCCTTGGTACGTGTAAGGACGCGCAGGACATGGCAGGATATGGTCATGGTGCGTATCAGGACGTGTCAGGCCATGGCCATTGTACGTGTAAGGACGCGCAGGACATGGCAGGGTATGGTCATGGTACGTGTCAGGACGTGTAAGGACGCGCAGGACATGACCTGGGTATGGTCATGGTACGTGGCAGGACGTGTCAGGACTTGGCTATGGTACGTGTCAAGACGTGGCCTTGGCACGACATCACACTACGTCGCTCCAAGCGGCTGTGGTGGAAAGTTGGGGTGGTTCGAGCGGTAGCATCGGGCAACGGCCAGTCGACACATGTCAGGACATGGCCATGGCACGAGTCAGGACGTCGCAGGGTGAGTCAGGACATGGCAGTGGCACGTGTCAGGACACGTCAGGACATGGGAGGGCGTGGCCATGGCATGACTCATGCGTCGCAAGACATGGCAGGGCATGGCCATTGCAAGAGTCAGGACGTCGCAGGACGCGTCAGGACATGGCCATGGAACGTGTCAGGACGCATCAGGACATGCCATGGCACGTGTCAGGACGCGTCAGGACATGGCAGGACGTGGCCATAGCACGATTCGGGACGTCGTAGGACATGGCAGGGCGTGGCCATGGCACGTGTCAGGATGCATCAGGACATGGCCATGGCACGGGTCAGGACGCGTCAGGACATGGCAGGGCGTGGCCATGGCATGACTCATGACGACGCAGGACATGGCAGGGCGTGGCCATGGCAAGAGTCAGGACGCCGCAGGACGCGTCAGGACATGGCCATGGTACGTGTCAGGACGCATCAGGACATGCCATGGCACGTGTCAGGACGTGTCAGGACATGGCAATGCCCATGGCACGAGTCGGGACGTCGCAGGACATAAAGGGCATGGCCATGGCACGTGTCGAGACGCATCAGGACATGGCCATGGCACGTGTCAGGACGCGTCAGGACATGGCACGGCGTGGCTATGGCACGAGTCGGGACGTCGCAGGACATGGCAGGATATGGTCATGGTATGTGTCAAGACATGGCCATGGTACGTATCAGCACGTGACCAGGCACGACATCGCACTACGTCGCTTCAAGCCGCACTACGTCGCACCACGTCTAATTCTAACCAATACTTAGAAACATGTCAAGCGTAATGATGTTGGTGGTCGTTGGCGGCGGTGGTGGAAAGTCGGGGTGGTTCGACCAGTAGCGTCGGGCGACGGCCGTTCGACACTTGTAAGGATATGGCCATGGCACGAGTCAGGACGTCGCAGGACGAGTCAGGACATGGCCATGGCACGTGTCAGGACGCGTTAGGACATGGCAGTGGCACGTGTCAGGAGACGTCAGGACATGGCAGGGCGTGGCCATGGCATGACTCATGACGTCGCAGGACATGGCAGGGCGTGGCCATGGCAAGAGTTAGGACGTCGCAGGACGCGTAAGGACATGGCCATGGCACGTGTCAGGACGCATCAGGACATGGCCATGGCATGTGTCAGGATGCGTCAGGACATGGCAGGGCGTGGCCATGGCACGAATCGGGACGTCGCAGGACATGGGAGGGCGTGGCCATGGCACGTGTCAAGACGCATCAGGACATGGTCATGGCATGTGTTAGCACGCGTCAGGACATGGCAGGGCGTGGCCATGGCAAGAGTCAGGACGTCGCAGGACGCGTCAGGACATAACCATGGCACGTGTCAGGACGCGTCAGGACATGGCAGTGGCACGTGTCAGGACACGTCAGGACATGGCAGGGCGTGGCCATGGCATGACTCATGACGTTGCAGGACATGGCAGGGCGTGGCCATGGCAAGAGTCAGGACGTCGCAGGACGCGTCATGACATGGCCATGGCACATGTCAGGACGCGTCTGGACATGGCAGTGGCACGTGTCAGGACACATCAGGACATGGCAGGGCGTGGCAGTGGCATGATTCATGACGACGCAGGACATGGCAGAGCGCGGCCATGGCAAGAGTCAGGACGTCGCAGGACGCGTCTGGACATGGCCATGGCACGTGTCAGGACGTATCAGGACATGCCATGGCACGTGTCAGGACGCGTCAGGACATGGCAGGGCGTGGCCATGGCACGAGTCGGGACTCGTCAGGACATGGCAGGGCGTGGCCTTGGCACGAGTCAGGACGTCGCAGGACATGGCAGGATATGGCCATGGTACGTGTCAGAATGCGTCTGGACATGGCCATGGCACGGGTCAGGACGTGGCAGGGCGTGGCCATGGCACGGGTCAGGATGTCGCAGGACATGGCCATGGCACGCGTCAGGACGTGGCAGAGCGTGGTCATGGCACGAGTTTGGACGTCACAGGACATGGCAGAATATGGTCATGGTATGTGTCAGGACGCATAAGGACGTGGCCATGGCACGATTCAGGACGTCGCAGGACATGGCAAGATATGGTCATGGTATGTGTCATGACGTGTTGGGCCATGGCCATGGTATGTGTCAGGACATCGCTGGACATGGCAAGAGATGTTCATGGTACGTGTCAGGACGTGTCAGGCCATGGCCATGGTACGTGACAGGACGTTGCAGGACATGGCAGGATATGGTCAGTGTACGTGTCAGGACATGGCCATGGTACGTGTCAGGACGTGGCCATGGCACGACATCGCACTACGTCGCTCCAAGCCGCACCACGTCACACCACGTCTAATTTTATCCAATGCTTAAAAACATGTCAAGCGCAATGATGTTGGTGGTCAGTGGAGGCGGTGGTAGAAAGTCAGGGTGGTTTGAGCGGTAGCGTCAGGACATGGCCATGGCACGAGTCAGGACGTCGCAGGACGAGTCAGGACATGGCCATGGCACGTGTCAGGACGCGTCAGGACATGGCAGGGCGTGGCCATGGCAGGACTCATGACGTCGCAGGACATGGCAGAGCGTGGCCATGGCAAGAGTCAGGACATCGCAGGACGCGTCAGGACATGGCCATGGCACGTGTAGGGACGCATCACGACTTGGCCATGGCATGTGTCAGGACGCATCAGGACATGCCATGGCACGTGTTAGAACGTGTCAGGACATGGCAGGGCGTGGTGATGGCACGAGTCGGGACGTCGCAGGACATGGCAGGGCGTGGCCATGGCACGTGTCAGGACGTATCAGGACATGGCCATGGCACGTTTCAAGACGCGTCAGGACATGGCAGGGCATGGCCCTGGCACGAGTCGAGACGTCGCAGGACATGGCAGGGCGTGGCCATGGCACGAGTCAGGACGTTGCAGGACATGGCAGGGCGTAGCCATGGCACGAGTCGGGACGTCGCAGGACGTGTCAGGACATGGCCATGGCACGTGTCAGGACATGGCAGGGTGTGGACATGGCACGAATCAGGACGTCGCAGGACATGGCAGGATATGGGCATGGTACGTGTCAGGACGCGTCCGGAGATGGCCATGGCACTCGTCAGAACGTGGCAGGGCGTGGCCATGGAACGAGTCACGATATCACAGGACATGGCCATGGCACGCATCAGGACATGGCAGGGCGTGGTCATGGCACGAGTCAGGATGTCGCAGGACATGGCAGGATATGGCCATGGTACGTGTCAGGACGCGTCAGGACGTGGCCATGGTACGTGTCAGGACGCGTCAGGACGTGGCCATGGTACGATTCGGGACGTCGCAGGACATGGTAGGATATGATCATGGTACGTGTCATGACGTGTCAGGCCATGGCCATGATACGTGTAAGGACGTCGCAGGACATGGCAGGATATGGTCATGGTACATATCAGGACGTGTCAGGCCATGGCCATTGTACGTGTAAGGACGCGCAGGACATGGCCTGGGTATGGTCATGGTACGTGGCAGGACGTGTCAGGACTTGGCTATGGTACGTGTCAAGACGTGGCCTTGGCACGACATCACACTACGTCGCTCCAAGCAGCTGTGGTGGAAAGTCGGGGTGGTTCGAGCGGTAGCGTCGGGCAACGGCCGGTCGACACCTGTCAGGACATGGCCATGGCACGAGTCAGGACGACGCAGGATGAGTCAGGACATGGCAGTGGCACGTGTCAGGACACGTCAGGACATGGGAGGGCGTGGCCATGGCATGACTCATGCGTCGCAAGACATGGAAGGGCGCGGCCATGGCAAGAGTCAGGACGTGGAAAGATGCGTCAGGACATGGCCATGGCACGAGTTAGGATGTCGCAGGACATGGCAGGATATGGCCATTGTATGTGTCAGGACGCATCAGGACGTGGTCATGGCACGATTCAGGACGTCACAGTACAGGGCAGGATTTGATCATGGTACGTGTCATGACATGTCAGGCCATGGCCATGGTACGTGTAAGGACGTCGCAGGACATGGCAGGATATGGTCATGGTACGTGTCAGGACGTGTCAGGCCATGGCCATGGTACGTGTAAGGACGCGCAGGACATGGCAGGATATGGTCATGGTGCGTATCAGGACGTGTCAGGCCATTGCCATTGTACGTGTAAGGACTCGCAGGACATGGCAGGGTATGGTCATGGTACGTGTCAGGACGTGTAAGGACGCGCAGGACATGGCCTGGGTATGGTCATGGTACGTGGCAGGACGTGTCAGGACTTGGCAATGGTAAGTGTCAAGACGTGGCCTTGGCACGACATCACACTACGTCGCTCCAAGCGGCTGTGGTGGAAAGTCGGGGTGCTTCGAGCGGTAGCGTTGGGCAACGGCCGGTCGACACGTGTCAGGACATGGCCATGGCACGAGTCAGGACGTCGTAGGATGAGTCAGGACATGGCAGTGGCACGTGTCAGGACACGTCAGGACATGGACGGGCGTGGCCATGGCATGACTCATGCGTCGCAAGACATGGCAGAGCGTGGCCATGGCAAGAGTCAGGACATCGCAGGACGCGTCAGGACATGGCCATGGCACGTGTAGGGACGCATCACGACATGGCCATGGCATGTGTCAGGACGCATCAGGACATGCCATGGCACGTGTCAGAACGTGTCAGGACATGGCAGGGCGTGGCGATGGCACGAGCCGGGACGTCACAGGACATGGCAGGGCGTGGCCATGGCACGTGTCAGGACGTATCAGGACATGGCCATGGCACGTGTCAGGACGCGTCAGGACATGGCAGGGCATGGCCCTGGCACGAGTCGAGACGTTGCAGGACATGGCAGGGCGTGGCCATGGCACGAGTCGGGACGTTGCACGACATGGCAGGGCGTAGCCATGGCACGAGTCGGGAAGTCGCAGGACGTGTCAGGACATGGCCATGGCACGTGTCAGGACGTGTCAGGACATGGCAGGGTGTGGACATGGCACGAATCAGGACGTCGCAGGACATGGAAGGATATGGGCATGGTACGTGTCAGGACGCATCCGGACATGGCCATGGCACTCGTCAGAACGTGGCAGGACGTGGCCATGGAACGAGTCACGATGTCACAGAATATGGCCATGGGACGTGTCAAGACGCGTCAGAACGTGGCCATGGCACGATTCGGGACGTTGCAGGACATGGCAGGATATGATCATGGTACGTGTCATGACGTGTCAGGCCATGGCCATGATACGTGTAAGGACGTCGCAGGACATGGCAGGATTTGATCATGGTACGTGTCATGACATGTCAGGCCATGGCCATGGTACGTGTAAGGACGTCGCAGGACATCGCAGGATATGGTCATGGTACGTGTCAGGACGTGTCAGGCCATGGCCATGGTACGTGTAAGGACGCGCAGGACATGGCAGGATATGGTCATGGTGCGTATTAGGACGTGTCAGGCCATGGCCATTGTACGTGTAAGGACGCGCAGGACATGGCAGGGTATGGTCATGGTACGTGTCAGGACGTGTAAGGACGCGCAGGACATGGCCTGGGTATGGTCATGGTACGTGGCAGGACGTGTCAGGACTTGGCTATGGTACGTGTCAAGACGTGACCTTGGCACGACATCACACTACGTCGCTCCAAGCGGCTGTGGTGGAAAGTCGGGGTGGTTCGAGCGGTAGCGTCGGGCAACGGCCGGTCGACACATGTCAGGACATGGCCATGGCACGACTCAGGACGTCGCAGGATGAGTCAGGACATGGCAGTGGCACGTGTCAGGACACGTCAGGACATGGGAGGGCGTGGCCATGGCATGACTCATGCGTCGCAAGACATGGCAGAGCGTGGCCATGGTAAGAGTCAGGACTTCGCAGGACGTGTCAGGACATGGCCATGGCACGTGTAGGAACGCATCACGACATGGCCATGGCATGTGTCAGGACGCATCAGGACATGCCATGGCACGTGTCAGAACGTGTCAGGACATGGCAGGGCGTGGCGATGGCACGAGTCGGGACATCGCAGGACATGGCAGGGCGTGGCCATGGCACGTGTCAGGACGTATCGGGACATGGCCATGGCACGTTTCAGGACGCGTCAGGACATGGCAGGGCATGGCCCTGGCACGAGTCGAGACGTCGCAGGACATGGCAGGGTTTAGCCATGGCACGAGTCTGGACGTTGCAGGACATGGCAGGGTTTAGCCATGGCACGAGTCGGGACGTCGCAGGACGTGTCAGGACATGGCCATGGCACGTGTCAGGACATGGCAGGGTGTGGACATGACACGAATCAAGATGTCGCAGGACATGGCGGGATATGGGCATGGTACGTGTCTGGACGCGTCCGGACATGGCCATGGCACTCGACAGAACGTGGCAGGGCGTGACCATGGAACGAGTCACGATGTCACAGGACATGGCCATGGCACGCATCAGGACATGGCAGGGCGTGGTCATGGCACGAGTCAGGATGTCGCAGGACATGGCAGGATATGGCCATGGTACGTGTCAGGACGCGTCAGGACGTGGCCATGGTACGTGTCAGGACGCGTCAGAACGTGGCCATGGCACGATTCGGGACGTCGCAGGACGTGTCAGGCCATGGCCATTGTACGTGTAAGGATGCGCATGACATGGCAGGGTATGGTCATGGTACGTGTCAGGACGTGTAAGGACGCGCAGGACATGGCCTGGGTATGGTCATGGTACGTGGCAGGACGTGTCAGGACTTGGCTATGGTACGTGTCAAGACGTGGTCTTGGCACGACATCACACTACGTCGCTCCAAGCAGCTGTGGTGGAAAGTCGGGGTGGTTCGAGCGGTAGCGTCGGGCAACGACCGGTCGACACGTGTCAGGACATGGCCATGGCACGAGTCAGGACGTCGGAGGATGAGTCAGGACATGGCAGTGGCACGTGTCAGGACACGTCAGGACATGGGAGGGCGTGGCCATGGCATGACTCATGCGTCGCAAGACATGGCAGGGCGTGGCCATGGCAAAAGTCAGGACGTGGCTGGACGCGTCAGGACATGGCCATGGCACGAGTCAGGACGTCGCTGGACATGGCAGTATATGGCCATTGTACGTGTCAGGACGCATCAGGACGTGGCCATGGCACGATTCAGGACGTCACAGTACAGGGCAGGATTTGATCATGGTACGTGTCATGACATGTCAGGCCAGGGCCATGGTACGTGTAAGGACGTCGCAGGACATGGCAGGATATGGTCATGGTACGTGTCAGGCCATGGCCATGGTACGTGTAAGGACGTGCAGGACGTGGCAGGATATGGTCATGGTGCGTATCAGGACGTGTCAGACCATGGCCATTGTACGTGTAAGGACGCGCAGGACATGGCAGGGTATGGTCATGGTACGTGTCAGGACGTGAAAGGACGCGCAGGACATGACCTGGGTATGGTCATGGTACGTGGCAGGACGTGTCAGGACTTGGCTATGGTACGTGTCAAGACGTGGCCTTGGCACGACATCACACTACGTCGCTCCAAGCGGCTGTGGTGGAAAGTTGGGGTGGTTCGAGCGGTAGCGTCGGGCAACGGCCGGTCGACACATGTCAAGACATGGCCTTGGCACGAGTCAATATGTCGCAGGATGAGTCAAGACATGGCAGTGGCACGTGTCAGGACACGTCAGGACATGGGAGGGCGTGGCCATGGCATGACTCATGCGTCGCAAGACATGGCAGAGCGTGGCCATGGCAAGAGTCAGGACTTCGCAGGACGCGTCAGGACATGGCCATGGCACGTGTAGGGACGCATCACGACATGGCCATGAAATGTGTCAGGACGCATCAGGACATGCCATGGCACGTGTCAGAACGTGTCAGGACATGGCAGGGCGTGGCGATGGCACGAGTCGGGACGTCGCAGGACATGGCAGGGCGTTGCTATGGCACGTGTCAGGACGTATCAGGACATGGCCATGGCACGTGTCAAGACGCGTCGGGACATGGCAGGGCATGGCCCTGGCACGAGTCGAGACGTCGCAGGACATGGCAGGGCGTGGCCATGGCACGAGTCGGGACGTCGCAGGACGTGTCAGGACATGGCCATGGCACGTGTCAGGACGTGTCAGGACATGGCAGGGTGTGGACATGGCACGAATCAGGACGTCGCAGGACATGGCAGGATATGGGCATGGTACGTGTTAGGACGCGTCTGGACATGGCCATGGCACTCGTCAGAACGTGGCAGGGCGTGGCCATGGAACGAGTCACGATGTCACAAAATATGGCCATGGTACGTGTCAGGACGCGTCAGGACGTGGCCATGGCACGTGTCAGGACGCGTCAGAACGTGGCCATGGCACGATTCGGGACGTCGCAGGACATGGCAGGATATGATCATGGTACGTGTCATGACGTGTCAGGCCATGGCCATGATACGTGTAAGGACGTCGCAGGACATGGCAGGATATGGTCATGGTACGTATCAGGACGTGTCAGGCCATGGCCATTGTACGTGTAAGGACGCGCATGACATGGCAGGGTATGGTCATGGTACGTGTCAGGACGTGTAAGGACGCGCAGGACATGGCCTGGGTATGGTCATGGTACGTGGCAGGACGTGTCAGGACTTGGCTATGGTATGTGTCAAGACGTGGCCTTGGCACGACATCACACTACGTCGCTCCAAGCGGCTGTGGTGGAAAGTCAGGGTGGTTCGAGCGGTAGCGTCGGGCAACTGCCAGTCGACACGTGTCAGGACATGGCCATGGCACGAGTCAGGACGTCGCAGGATGAGTCAGGACATGGCAGTGGCACGTGTCAGGACACGTCAGGACATGGGAGGGCGTGGCCATGGCATGACTCATGTGTCGCAAGACATGGCAGGGCGCGGCCATGGCAAGAGTCAGGACGTGGCTGGACGCGTCAAGACATGGCCATGGCACGAGTCAGGACGTCGCAGGACATGGCAGGATATGGCCATGGTACGTGTCAGGACGCGTCAGGACGTGGCCATGGCACGATTCAAGACGTCACAGTACAGGGCAGGATTTGATCATGGTATGTGTCATGACGTGTCAGGCCATGGCCATGGTACGTGTAAGGACGTCGCAGGACATGGCAGGATATGGTCATGGTACATGTCAGGACGTGTCAGGCCATGGCCATGGTACGTGTATGGACGCACAGGACATGGCAGGGTATGGTCATGGTATGTGTCAGGACGTGTCAAGACTTGGCCACGGTACGTGTCAAGACGTGGCCATGGCGCGACATTGCACTACGTCGCTCCAAGCCGCACCACGTCGCACCACGTCTATTGCTAACCAATGCTTAGAAACATGTCAAGCGCAATGATGTTGGTGGTCGTTGGCGGCGGTGGTGGAATGTCGTGGTGGTTCGAGCGATAGCATCGGGCGACCGCCGGAGGACACGTGTCAGCCCATGGCCATGGCACGAGTCAAGACGTCGCAGGACGAGTTAGGACATGGCCATGGCACGTGTCAGGACGCGTCAGGACATGGCAATGGCACGTTTCAGGACATCGCAGGACGCGTCAGGACATGGCCATGGCACGTGTCAGGACGCGTCAGGACATGGCAGTGGCATGTGTCAGGACGCGTCAGGACATTGCCATGGCACGTGTCAGGACGCATCAGGACGTGGCCATGGCATGTGTCAGGATGTATCAAATGGCACGTGTCAGGACTCGTCAGGACATGGCAGGGCTTGGCCATGGCACAATCGGTACGTCGCAGGACATGGCAGGGCGTGGCCATGGCACGTGTCAAGACGCATCAGGACATGGCCATGGCACGTGTCAGGACGTGTTAGGAAATGGCAGGGCGTGGCCATGGCACGAGTCGGGACGTCACAGGACATGGCAGGGCGTGGCCATGGCATGAGTCGGGACGTCGCAGGACATGGCAGGGCGTGGCCATGGAACGAGTCGGGACGTAGGTTGACGTGTCAGGACAAGGCCATGGAGCGTGTCAGGACGCGTCAGGACTTGGCAGGGCGTGGCCATGGCACGAGTCAGGACGTCGCAGGGCATGGCAGGATATGGCCATGGTACGTGTGAGGACGCGTCCGGACATGGCCATGGCACGCGTCAGGACATGGCAGGGCGTGGCCATGGCATGACTCATGACGTCGCAGGACAAGGCAGGGCGTGGCCATGGCAAGAGTCAGGACGTCGCAGGACGCGTCAGGACATGGCCATGGCACGTGTCATGACGCGTCAGGACATGGCAATGGCACGTGCCAGGACACGTCAGGACATGGCAGGGCGTGGCCATGGCATGACTCATGACGTCGCAAGACATTGCAGGGCGTGGCCATGGCAAGAGTCAGGACGTCGCAGGACGCGTCAGGACATGGCCATGGCTTGGTCAGGACACATCAGGACATGCCATGGCACGTGTCACGACGCGTCAGGAAATGGCAGGGCGTGGCCATGGCACGAGTCGGGACGTCACAGGACATGGCATGGCAATGGCATGAGTCGGGACGTCGCAGGACATGGCAGGGCGTGGCCATGGCACGAGTCGGGACGTCACATGACGTGTCAGGACAAGGCCATGGCACGTGTCAGGACGCGTCAGGACATGGCAGGGCGTGGCCATGGCACGAGTCAGGACGTCGCAGGGCATGGCAGGATATGGCCATGGTAGGTGTCAGGACGCGTCCGGACATGGCCATGGCACGCGTCAGGACATGGTAGGGCGTGGCCATGGCAAGACTCATGACGTCGCAGGACAAAGCAGCGCGTGGCCATGGCAAGAGTCAGGACGTCGCAGGACGCGTCAGGACATGGCCAAGGCACGTGTCATGACGCGTCTGCACATGGCAGTGGCACGTGTCAGGACACGTCAGCACATGGCAGTGGCACGAGTCAGGACGTCGCAGGACGCGTCAAGAAATGGCAATGGCTTGGTCAGGACACATCAGGACATGCCATAGCACGTGTCAGGACGCATCAAGAAATGGCAGGGCGTGGCCATGGCACGAGTAGGGATGTCGCAGGACATGGCAGGGCGTGGCCATGGCATGTGTCAAGCCGCATTAGGACATGGCCATGGCACGTGTTAGGACGCGTCAAGACATGGCAGGGCGTGGCCATGGCACGAGTCGGGACGTCGCAGGACATGGCAGGGCGTGGCCATGGCATGAGTCGAGACGTCGCAGGACATGGTAGGATATATCCATGGTACGTGTCAGGAAGCGTCCGGACATGGCCATGGCACATGTCAGGACGTGGTAGGGCGTGGCCATGGCACGAGTCAGGAAGTCACAGGACAGGGCCATGGCACGCGTCAGGACGTGGCAGGGCGTGGTCATGGCACGAGTCAGGACGTCACAGGACATGGTAGGATATGGTCATGGTATGTGTCAGTACGCGTCAGGACGTGGCCATCGCACGATTCAGGACGTCGCAGGACATGGCAAGAAATGGTCACGGTACGTGTCCTGACGCATCCTGACACGTGCCATGGTACGTGTCAGGACATCGCAGGACATGGCAGGATACGGTCATGGTACGTGTCAAGACGTGTCAGGCCATGGCCATGGTACGTGACGGGACGTCGCAGGACATGGCAAGATATGGTCATGGTACGTGTCAGAACATGGCCATGGTACGTGTCAGGACGTGGCCATGACACGACATCGCACTACGTCGCTCCAAGCCGCACCACGTCGAACCACGTCTAATTCTTACCAATGCTAAGAAACATGTCAACTGCAATGATGTTCGTGGTCGTCGGCACCTGTCAGGACATGGCCATGGCACCTGTCAGGACGCGTCAGGACATGGCAGTGGCACCTGTCAGGACACGTCAGGACATGGCAGCGCGTGGCCATGGCACGTGTCAAGACGCATCAGGACATGGCCATGGCACGTGTCAGGTCGCGTCAGGACATGGCAGGGCGTGGCCATGGTACGAGTCAGGAAGTCGCAGTAGGAGTCAGGACATGGCCATGGCACGAGTCAGGACGCGTCATGACATGGCAGTGGCACGTGTCAGGACACGTCAGGACATGGCAGGGCGTGGCCATGGCATGACTCATGACGTCGCTGGACATGGCAGGGCGTGGCCATGGTAAGAGTCAGGACGTCGCAGGACGCGTCAGGACATATCCATGGCACGTGTCAGGACGCATCAGGACATGGCAGTGGCACATGTCAGGACACGTCAGGACATGGCAGGGCGTGGCCATGGCATGACTCATGACGTCGCAGGACATGGCAGGCGTGGCCATGGCAAGAGTCAGGACGTCGCAGGATGCGTCATGACACGGCCATGGCACGTGTCAGGACGCGTCAGGACATGCAGCGGCACGTGTCAGGACGCATCAGGACATGGCGGGGCGTGGCAACGGAATGACTCATGACGTCGCAGGACATGGCAGGGCATGGCCATGGCAAGAGTCAGGACGTCGCAGGACGCGTCAGGACATGGCCATGGAACGTGTCAGGACGCATCAGGACAAGCCATGGCACGTGTCAGGACGCGTCAGGTCATGGCAGGGCGTGGCCATGGCACGAGTCGGGACGTCGCAGGACATGGCAGGGCGTGGCCATGGCACCTGTAAGGACGCATCAGGACATGGCCATGGCACGTGTCAGGACGCGTCAGGACATGGCAGGGCGTGGCCATGGCATGACTCATGACGACGCAGGACATGGCAGGGCGTAGCCATGGCAAGAGTCAGGACGTCGCAGGACGCGTCAGGACATGGCCATGGCATGTGCCAGGACGCATCAGGACATGCCATGGCACGTGTCAGGATGCGTCAGGACATGGCAGGGCGTGGCCATGGTACGAGTCGGGACGTCGCAGGACATAGGAGGGCATGGCCATGGCACGTGTCAGGACGCATCAGGAAATGGCCATGGCACGTGTCAGGACGCGTCATTTCATGGCAGGGCGTGGCTATGGCATGACTCATGATGTTGCAGGACATGGCAGGGCGTGGCCATGGCAAGAGTCAGGACGTCGCAGGACGCGTCAGGACATGGCCACGGCAGTGTCAGGACGCGTCAGGACATGGCAGTGGCACGTGTCAGGACACATCAGGACATGGCAGGGCGTGGCCATGGCGCGAGTCGGGACTCGTCAGGACATGGCAGGGCGTGGCCTTGGCACGAGTGAGGACGTCGCAGGACATGGCAGGATATGTCCATGGTACGTGTCAAGATGCGTCCGGACAGGCCATGGCACGGGTCAGGACGTGGTAGGGCGTGGCCGTGGCACGAGTCAGGATGTCGCAGGACATGGCCATGGCACGCGTCAGGACGTGGCAGAGCGTGGTCATGGCACGAGTTAGGACGTCACAGGACATGGCAGATATGGTCATGGTATGTGTCAGGACGCATAAGGACGTGGCCATGGCACGATTCAGGACGTCGCAGGTATTGGCAAGATATGGTCATGGTATGTGTCATGACGTGTTGGGCCATGGCCATGGTATGTGTCAGGACATCGCTGGACATGGCAAGAGATGTTCATGGTACGTATCAGGACGTGTCAGGCCATGGCCATGGTACGTGAGAGGACGTCGCAGGACATGGCAGGATATGGTCAGTGTACGTGTTAGGATGTGTCACGACATGGCCATGGTACGTGTCAGGACGTGGCCATGGCACGACATCGCACTGCGTCGCTCCAAGCCGCACAACGTCGCACCACGTCTAATTCTAACCAATGCTTAGAAACATGTCAAGCGCAATGATGTTGGTGGTCATTGGCGGCGGTGGTAGATAGTCAGGGTGGTTTGAGCGGTAGCATCAGGACATGGCCATGGCACGAGTCAGGACGTCGCAGGACGAGTCAGGACATGGCCATGGCACGTGTCAGGACGCGTCAGGACACGGCAGTGGCACGTGTCAGGACACGTCAGGACATAGCAGGGCGTGGCCATCGCAGGACTCATGACGTCGCAGGACATGGCAGAGCGTGGCCATGGCAAGAGTCAGGACGTCGCAGGACGCGTCAGGACATGGCCATGGCACGTGTAGGGACGCATCACGACATGGCCATGGCATGTGTCAGGACGCATCAGGACATGCCATGGCACGTGTCAGAACGTGTCAGGACATGGCAGGGCGTGGCGATGGCACGAGTCGGGACGTCGCAGGACATGGTAGGGCGTGGCCATGGCACGTGTCAGGACGTATCAGGACATGGCCATGGTACGTGTCAGGACGCATCAGGACATGGCAGGGCAGGGCGTGGCCATGGTACGAGTCGGGACATTGCAGGACATGGCAGGGCGTAGCCATGGCACGAGTCAGGACGTTGCAGGACGTGTCAGGACATGCCATGGCACGTGTCAGGACGTGTCAGGACATGGCAGGGTGTGGACATGGCACAAATCAGGATGTCGCAGGACATGGCAAGATATGGGCATGGTACGTGTCAGGACGCGTCCGGACATGGCCATGGCACGCGTCAGAACGTGGCAGGGCGTGGCCATGGAACGAGTCACGATGTCACAGGACATGGCCATGGCACGCATCAGGACGTGGCAGGGCGTGGTCATGGCACGAGTCAGGATGTCGCAGGACATGGCAGGATATGGCCATGGTACGTGTCAGGACGCGTCTGGACGTGGCCATGGTACGTGTCAGGACGCGTCAGGACATGGCAGGGCGTGGCCCTGGCACGAGTCGAGACGTCGCAGGACATGGCAGGGCGTGGCCATGGAAAGAGTCGAGACGTTGCAGGACATGGCAGGGCGTTGCCATGGCAAGAGTCGGGACGTGTCAGGACATGGCCATGGCACGTGTCAGGACGTGTCAGGACATGGCAGGGTGTGGACATGGCACGAATCAGGACGTCGCAATACATGGCAGGATATGGGCATGGTACGTGTCAGGACGCGTCCGGACATGGCCATGGAACGAGTCACGATGTCACAGGACATGGCCATGGCACGCATCAGGACGTGGCAGGGCGTGGTCATGGTGGGAGTCAGGATGTCGCAGGACATGGCAGGATATGGTCATGGTACGTGTCAGGACGTGTCAGGACATGGCCATGGTATGTGTCAGGACGTGACCATGGCACGACATCGCACTACGTCTCTGCAAGCCGCACCACGTCGCACCACGTCTAATTCTAACCAATGCTTAGAAACATGTCAAGCGCAATGATGTTGGTGGTCATTGGCGGCGGTGGTAGAAAGTCAGGGTGGTTTGAGCGGTAGCGTCAGGACATGGCCATGGCACGAGTCAGGACGTCGCAGGACGAGTCAGGACATGGCCATGTCACGTGTCAGGACGCGTCAGGACACGGCAGTGGCACGTGTCAGGACACGTCAGGACATGGCAGGGCGTGGCCATGGCAGGACTCATGACGTCGCAGGACATGGCAGAGCGTGGCCATGGCAAGAGTCAGGACGTCGTAGGATGCGTCAGGACATGGCCATGGCACGTGTAGGGACGCATCACGACATGGCCATGGCATGTGTCAGGACGAATCAGGACATGCCATGGCACGTGTCAGAACGTGTCAGGACATGGCAGGGCGTGGCCATGGCACGAGTCGGGACGTCGCAGGACATGGCAGGGCGTGGCCATGGCACGTGTCAGGACGTATCAGGACATGGCCATGGCACGTGTCAGGACGCGTCAGGACATGGCAGGGCGTGGCCCTGGCACGAGTCGAGACGTCGCAGGACATGGCAGGGCGTGGCCATGGCACGAGTCGGGACGTTGCAGGACATGGCAGGGCGTGGCCATGGCACGAGTCGGGACGTCGCAGGACGTGTCAGGACATGGCCATGGTACGTGTCAGGACATGGCAGGGTGTGGACATGGCACGAATCAGGACGTCGCAGGACATGGCAGGATATGGGCATGATACGTGTCAGGACGCGTCCGGACATGGCCATGGCACGTGTCAGAACGTGGCAGGGCGTGGCCGTGGAACGAGTCACGATGTCACAGGACATGGCCATGGAACGCATCAGGACGTGGCAGGGCGTGGTCATGGCACGAGTCAGGATGTCGCAGGACATGGCAGGCCAACTCAAGGATTGGAGCCCAAATGTTAGCTAAAGAAAAAACGCTAAACTCAGGGATTGGATCCCTAATGTCGGCTAAAGGAAAAATGCTCAACTCATGGATTGGAGCCCTAATGTTGGCAAAAGGGAGAAATGCTCAACCCAGGATTGGAGCCCTAATGTTGGCTAAGGAAAAAAAGCTCAACTGAGGGATTAGAGCCCAATTTTTTGCTAAAGACGAATCATGCTCAACTCATGGATTGGAGGCCTAGTGTTGGCTAAGGAAAACGTTCAACTTAGGGATTGGAGTCCTAATGTCGGCTAAGGAAAACGCTCAACTCAGGGATTGGAGCCCAAATAAATGCTGTAAGGGGAAAACTCTCAACACAGGGATTGGATCCCTAATGTTAGCTAAAGAAAAAATTCAAAAACTCGGGGTTTGGAGCCCAAATGTTGGCTGAGGACAAAAGCTCAACTCAGGGATTGGAGGCCTAATGCCTAAGGAAAAATGCTCAACTCAAGGATTGGAGCCCTAATGTTGGATAAACAGAAAAATGCTCAACTCAGGTATTGGAGCCCGAATGTTGGTTAAAGTGGAAAATGGTCAAATCAGGGATTGGAGCCCTTGGTTTTGCTAAAGGAAAATGCTCTACTTAGGGATTGGAGCCCGAATATTGGCTAAAGGGGAATCACGCTCAACTCACGGATGGGAGCTCTAATGTTGGCTAAAAGAAAAACACTCATTTCAAGGATTGGAGCCCTAAGTCGGCTAATGGGAAAACGCTCAACTCAGGGATTGGAGCCCTAATGTCGGCTAAAGGGAAAACTCTCAACTCATGGATTGGAGCCCTACTTTTGGCAAAAGCGAAAAAAGCTCAACTCACGGATTTGAGCCCTAATGTTGGCTAAGGAAAAAACGATCGACATAGAGATTGGAGCCCAAATGCTGGCTAAAGGGGAATAACGCTCAATGCATGGATTAGAGCCGTAGTGTTAGCTAAGGGAAAACAATGAGCTTGGTGATTCGACCCCAAATGTCGGGTAAGGAAGACGCTCAACTCAGGGATTGGAGCCGTAATGTTAGCTAAGGGGAAAATGCTCGACTCAATGATTGGATCCCAAATGTTAGCAAATAAAAGGAAAAGAGCTCAACTCAGGGATTGGAGCCCTAACGTCGGATAAAGGGAAAACACTCAACTCATGGATTGGAGCTCTAATGGTGGCTAATGGGAGAAGTGTCAACTCGGGATTGGAGCCCTATTGTTGGCAAAAGACGAATCAGGCTCAACTCAGTGATTGGAGCCCTAGCGTTGGCTTAGGAAAAATGCTCAAGTTTGGAATTGTAGTCCTAATGTCGGATAAGGAAAATGCTCAACTCAAGGATTAAAACCCTAATATTTGGTAAAGGGAAAACACTCAACTCAGGGATTGGATGCCTAATGTAAGCTAATGAAAAAATGCTCCACCCAAGGATTGGAGCCCCAATGTCGGCTAAAGAGAAAACGATGAACTCATGGATTGGAGCCCTAATGTTGGCTAAGGAAAAAAGCTCAACTGAGGAATTGGAGCCCTATTGTTGGCAAAAGACGAATCATGCTCAACTTAGGGATTGGAGCCCTAGTGTTGGCTAAGAAAAATGCTCAACTTAGGGATTGGAGTCCTAATGTCGGCTATGGAAAATGCTCAACTCAGGTATTAGAGCCCTAATAATTGCTAAGGGGAAAACGCTCAACTCAGGGACTGGAGCCCTAATGTTAGCTATAGAAAAAACGCTAAACTCGGGGTTTGGAGCCCTAATGTTGGCTAAGGAAAAACGCTCAACTCAAGGATTGGAGCGCTAATGTTGGCAAAGGAAAAATGCTCAACTCAGGGATTAGAGCCCTAATGTTGGATAAACAGAAAATTGCTTAATTCAGGTATAGGACCCCAAATGTTGGTAAAAGTGGAAAATGCTCAACTCAAGGATTGGAGCCCTAGGTTTGACTAAAGGCAAAAACGCTCAACTTAGGGATTGGAGCCCTAATGTTGGCTAAGGAATAAAAGCCCAACTCAGGAACTTGGCCATGGTACGTGTCAAGACGTGGCCATGGCGCGACATTGCGCTACGTCGCTCCAAATCGCACCACGTCGCACCACGTCTATTGCTAACCAATGCTTAGAAACATGTCAAGCGCAATGATGTTGGTGGTCGTTGGCTGCGGTGGTGGAAAGTCATGGTGGTTCGAGCGGTAGCGTCGGGCGACCGCCGGAGGACACGTGTCAGGACATGGCCATGGCACGAGTCAAGACGTTGCAGGACGAGTTAGGTCATGGCCATGGCACGTGTCAGGACGCGTCAGGACATGGCAATGGCACGTTTCAGGACGTTGCATGACGCGTCAGGACATGGCCGTGGCACATGTCAGGACGCGTCAGGACATGGAAGTGGCATGTGTCAGGACGCGTCAGGACATTGCCATGGCACGTGTCAGGACGCATCAGGACAAGGCCATGGCATGTGTCAGGACGCATTAGGACATGGCCATGGCACGTGTCAGGACTCGTCAGGACATGGCAGGGCTTGGCCATGGCACAATCGGTACTTCGCAGGACATGGCAGGGCGTGGCCATGGCACGTGTCAAGACGCATCAGGACATGGCCATGGCACGTGTCAGGAAATAGCAGGGCGTGGCCATGGCACGTGTCAGGAAATAGCAGGGCGTGGCCATGGCACGAGTCGGGACGTCACATGACATGGCAGGGCGTGGCCATGGCATGAGTCGGGACGTCGCAGGACATGGCAGGGCGTGGCCATGGCACGAGTCGGGACGTAGCTGGACGTGTCAAGACAAGGCCATGGAGCGTGTCAGGACGCGTCAGGACATGGCAGGGCGTGGCCATGGCACGAGTCAGGACGTCGCAGGGCATGGCAGGATATGGCCATGGTACGTGTCAGGACGCGTCCGGACATGGCCATGGCACGCGTCAGGACATGGCAGGGCGTGGCCATGGCATGACTCATGACGTCGCAGGACAAGGCAGGGCGTGGCCATGGCAAGAGTCAGGACGTCGCAGGACGCGTCAGGACATGGCCATGGCACGTGTCATGACGCGTCAGGACATGGCAGTGGCACGTGTCAGGACACGTCAGGACATGGCAGGGCGTGGCCATGGCATGACTCATGACGTCGCAAGACATGGCAGGGCGTGGCCATGGCAAGAGTCAGGACGTCGCAGGACGCGTCAGGACATGGCCATGGCTTGGTCAGGACACATCAGGACATGCCATGGCACGTGTCAGGACGCGTCAGGAAATGGCAGGGCGTGGCCATGGCACGAGTCGGGACGTCATAGGACATGGCAGGTCGTGGCCATGGCATGAGTCGGGACGTCGCAGGACATGGCAGGGCGTGGCCATGGCACGAGTCGGGACGTCGCAGGACGTGTCAGGATAAGGCCATGGCACGTGTCAGGACAAGGCCATGGCACGTGTCAGGACGCGTCAGGACTTGGCAGGGCGTGGCCATGGCACGAGTCAGGACGTCGCAGGGCATCGCAGGATATGGCCATGGTACGTGTCAGGACGCGTCCAGTCATGGCCATGGCACGCGTCAGGACATGACAGGGCGTGGCCATGGTATGACTCATGACGTCGCAGGACAAGGCAGGGCGTGGCCATGGCAAGAGTCAGGACGTCGCAGGACGCGTCAGGACATGGCAGTGGCACGTGTCAGGACACGTCAGGACATGGCAGGGCGTGGCCGTGGCATGACTCATGATGTCGCAAGACATGGCAGGGCGTGGCCATGGCATGAGTCAGGACGTCGCAGGACGCGTCAAGACATGGCCATGGCTTGGTCAGGACACATCAGGACATGCCATGGCACGTGTCAGGACGCGTCAGGAAATGGCAGGGCGTGGCCATGGCGCGAGTCGGGACGTCGCAGGACATGGCAGTGCGTGGCCATGGCACGTGTCAAGCCGCATCAGGACATGGCCATGGCACGTGTCAGGACGCGTCAAGACATGGCAGGGCGTGGCCATTGCATGAGTCGGGACGTCGTAGGACATGGCAGGGCGTGGCCATGGCATGAGTCGAGATGTCGCAGGACATGGCAGGTGTTAGACCCCCAACTTGGACCCTCGGTTTATGTGGGTTGTGACAAGGATTTGCATGATGGACTTGTTGCACGATCCTTAAAATTGGGGCATCATCATGACGGCAGCTCGGCATGACGGACTATGCGGGGCATGACAAATGCACCTTGGACGGACTCAAGGGCATTTCACTTGGACAAGGCGGGACAACACACTTGTGCGGCAAAGCTATGTCAAGCAGGGGCAAGACATAGCAGGACAAGGCATGGCAAGGCGAGGCATTCAATGACAAGCAATGTGGGCAAACTCGGCATCGGCTAGGGGCGGACTTGATCAGGCAAGGTGACTGGACAAGGACGGACAACTGCGGCAGCGGACTGGTGTGCAGCAAAGAGCTGAAGCAATGACATTGAGCGGGAGCAGTGTCAAAAGCTAAGGCTGGGCGCAATGCCAGCCTTAGGTGCGGATCAGCCTGGCCGAGGCGCACATGCAGTGCACATGGAAGCAGTTGGGCGGTTACTGCCACTACTACAAACATGCTGATCATGGGACTAACATGCTGATCATGGACCATGAAGTGTGCCCACGTTTTATACACGTTCCTGCATGATAACCCATCGGTTGGGGCTCGTCAACCGAAATGTAGCCTATAAATAGATGCCTATGTTAAGCCAAGAGGGGGATGAGAAAGAGTATTGTACTTAGCCTATAGTATTTGAGCAGGGGCCAAATCTGTCTAAGTTGGCTTCCTTAGGGTAGGAAGTCCTTTATTTCCTTCCAAGTTCATTTCGGGCAGAGAGTTAGGGAATTCTTTTGCTCTTCTTTTAGTTCAAAATAATGTCTCACATATCCTTTGAGAGCTCCCACGAAATTTCAAGAAAAAAAGAGAGGCAAAACTTTTGCTTTTACTTTATTATATCCTTCATATCCTTATTGTTGTGATTCCTTGTGTTTTTTCCATCCATGGCTGAAGTTACCCATCCAAAACCACCTAAATTACTTCACAATAATGTCATAAAGCTTTCATTCTCACTCCCCTTTGAGCTGGTCGAAAATCATATGATTTGTACTCATGATTAAAGCTAAAACACCATGTGAAGCTTTAGGAATGGCTTTCATTCTCACTTCCCTTTGAGTTGGACGAAAATGATATGAATTGTAGCTTATTATGACTCATGATTAAAGCTAAAACACCATGTGAAGCTTTAGGAATGGCTTGGGAATCTCCATCATTATTAGCCATGCTTTATGTTATTTTACTCCAAGTAAAAGCTAGTTGATACCCCCTCCCTTCTCTATATATTTAAGCCATTTAGGCCTTGTAATGCATCATATGTTGTAATCCCATTTATGCTCTTTAAGTATATTTCGAATTGATGTGAAGCTAATTCAAACAATTTCCTAATGAAATATCTCTAAAGTTGGCTACTTTTGAGTGTGTGCTAGGAGTCTAATTTCATACATTAGTAGTGATTATTTCTGTGTGAAAGAAGATAAAAGCCCCAAATTAAGATAAGAGTGTGTTTATCTCTTACCCCAGATTTGGTCATACTATATCCCCATTTTCCCTCACTTTATCTCTCACCATTTCCTCCATAAGATACACCATTTCCATCCCATAATAACACTTTCACATTCTGCCCATTTTATATCTATAGAAATCATAAGCTTGGGTATAACAGAACCCTAATGTCGGTGGAGCCCTAATTTCGGAAAAATGGAAAACGCTCAACTCATGGATTTGACCCTTAATGTTGGCTAAAGGGAGAAACGCTCAACTCGGGATTGGAGCCCTAATGTTGGCTAAGGAAAAAAAGCTCAACTTAGGGATTGGAGCCCTATTGTTTGCTTAAGAGGAATCACGCTCAACTCAGGGATTGGAGCCCTAGTGTTGGCTTAGGAAAAATGCTCAACTTTGGAATCGGAGTCCTAATGTCGGCTAAGGAAAATGCTCAACTCAAGGATTAGAGCCCTAATATTTGGTAAGGGGAAAACGCTCAACTCAGGGATTGGATCCCTATTGTTAGCTAAAGAAAAAACGCTGAACTCAGAGATTCCAGCCCTAATGTCGGCTAAAGGGAAAACGCTAATCTCATGGATTGGAACCTTAGTGTTGGCTAAAGGGAGAAACGCTCAACCCAGGATAGGAGCCCTAATGTTGGCTAAGGAAAAAAAGCTCAACTTAGGGATTGGAGCACAATTTTTGCCTAAAGACGAATCACGCTCAACTTAGGGATCGGAGCCCTAATGTTGGCTAATAAGAAAACACTCAGATCAAGGATTGGAGCCCTAATGTCTGCTAAAGGGAAAACCCTCAACTCAGAGATTGGAGCCCTAATGTCAGCTAAAGGGAAAACTCTTAACTCATGGATTGGAGCCCTAATGTTGGCTGAAGCGAAAAAAGCTCAACTCAGTATTGGAGCCCTAAGGTTGGCTAAGGAAAAATAGCATAACTCAGCGATTTGAGCACTAATGATTGCTAAGGAAAAAATGCTCGACTTAGAGATTGGAGCCCAAATGCTGGCTAAAGGGGAAAACGCTCAACGCAGGGATTGGAGCCCAAGTGGTAGCTAAGGGAAAAAAATAACCTTGGGGATTCGAGCCCCAATGTCGGCTAAGGAAAACGCTTAACTCATGGATTGGAGCCCTAATGTTGGCTAAGGGGAAAACGCTCAACTCGGGGATTGGAGCCCCAAAAGTTAGCCAAAGGGAGAAACGCTCAACTCAGGATTGGAGCCCTAATGTTGGCTAAGGAATAAAAGCTCAACTCAGGAATTGGAGCCCTATTGTTGGCTAAAGACGAATCACGCTCAACTCAAGGATTGGAGCCTCGTGTTTGGCATAGGAAAAATGATCTACTTTGGAATTGGAGTCGTAATGTCGGAAAATGATCAACTCAAGGATTGTAGCCCTAATATTTGGTATGGGGAAAACGCTCAACTCAGGGATTTGATCCCTAATGTCAGCTAAAGCAAAAACGCTCAACTCAGGGATTGGAGCCCTAATGTCGGCTAAAGGGAAAACGCTCAACTCAATGATTGGAGCCCAAATGTTGGCTAAGGCAAAAATGCTCGACTTAGAGATTGGAGCCCAAATACTGGCTAACGGGGAATAACGCTCAGCGCAGGGATTGGAGCCCTAGTGTTGGGTAAGGGAAAACAGTGAACTTGGAGATTCAAGCCCAAATGTCGGCTAAGGAAGACGCTCAACTCAAGGATTGGAGCCCTAATGTTGGCTAAGGGGAAAACGCTCAACTCAGGGATTGGAGCCCAAATGTTAGCTAAAAAGAGGAAAATGCTCAACTCAGGGATTGGAGCCTTTATGTCGGTGGAGTCCTAACGTCGAATAAAGGGAAAACGCTCAACTCATGGATTGGTGCCCTAATGTTGGCTAATGGGAGAAACACTCAACTCGGGATTGGAGCCCTAATGTTGGCTAAGGAAAAATAGCTCAGCCCCGGCATTGGAGCTCTAATGTTGGCTAAGGAAAAAAAGCTCAGCTCCGGGATTGGAGCCTATTATTGGCTAAAGACGAATCACGCTCAACTCAGGGATTGGAGCCCTAGTATTGGCTAAGGAAAAATGCTCAACTTTGGAATTGAAGTCCTTATATCGGTTAAGGAAAACGCTCAACTCAGGGATTGGAACCCTAATGTCGGCTAAATGGAAAATGCTCAACCCATGGATTGGAGCCCTAATGTTGGCTAAAGAAAAATGTTCAACTCAAGGATTGGAGCCTAATGTTGGATAAACAGAAAAATGCTCAACTCAGGTAAAGGAGCCCAAATGTTGGTTAAAGTGGAAAATGCTCAACACAGGGATTGGAGCCCTAGGTTTGGCTAAGGGGAAAAATGCACAACTTAGGGATTGGAGCCCTAATATTGCCTAAAGGGGAATCACGCTCAACTTACGGATCGAAGCCCTAATGTTGGCTAAAAGGAAAACACTCAGCTCAAGGATTGGAGCGCAAATGTCGGCTAAAGGGAAAACGCTCAACTTAGGGATTGGAGCCCTAATACCGGCAATAGGTAAAACTCTCAACTCATGGATTGGAGCCCTAATGTTGGCTAATACAAAAAACGCTCAAATCAGGATTGGAGCCCTAATGTTAGCTTAGGAAAAAAAAGCTCAACTCAGCGATTTGAGCCCTAATGATGGCTAAGAAAAAAAAGCTCGACTTTGAGATTGGAGCCCAAATGCTGGCTAAAGGGGAATAACTCTCAACGCAGGGATTGGAGCCCTAATGTTGGCTAAGGGAAAACAATCAACTTGGGGATTCGTACCCAAAAAACGCTCAACTCATGGATAAGAGCCCTAATGTTAGATTAGAGGAAAACGCTAAACTCGGGATTGGAACGCTAATGTTAGCTTAAAAAAAGGAAAACGCTTAACTTAGAAATTTGAGCCCTAATGTCGGTGGAGCCTTAACGTCGGATAAAGGGGAAACGCTCAACTCATGGATTGGTGCCCAAATATTGGCTAAAGAGAGCTCAACTCAGGATTGGAGCCCTAATGTCTGCTAAGGAAAAAAAGCTCAACTCAGGGATTGGAGCCTTATTATTGGCTAAGGAGAATCACGCTCAACTCAGGGATTGGAGCCCTAGTGAAATGCTCAACTTTGGAATTGGAGTCCTAATGTCGGATAAGGAAAATGCTCAACACAAGGATTGGAGCCCTACTAATTGGTAAGGGGAAAACGTTCAACTCAAGGATTGGAGCTCAAATGTTAGCTAAAGAAAAAACGCTAAACTCAGGGATTGGATCCCTAATGTCGGCTAAAGGGAAAATGCTCAACTCATGGATTGGAGCCCTAATGTTGGCAAAAGGGAGAAACGCTCAACCTAGGATTGGAGCCCTAATGTTGGCTAAGGAAAAAAAGCTCAACTGAGGGATTAGAGCCCAATTTTTGGATAAAGACGAATCATGCTCAACTCATGGATTGGAGGCCTAGTGTTGGCTAAGGAAAACGTTCAACTTAGTGATTGGAGTCCTAATGTCGGCTAAGGAAAACGCTCAACTCAGGGATTGGAGCCCTAATAAATGCTGTAAGGGGAAAGCTCTCAACACAGGGATTGGATCCCTAATGTTAGCTAAAGAAAAAATTCTAAACTCGAGGTTTGGAGCCCAAATGTTGGCTGAGGACAAACGCTCAACTCAGGGATTGGAGGCCTAATGTTGGCTAAGAAAAAATGCTCAACTCAAGGATTGGAGCCCTAATGTTGGATAAACAGAAAAATGCTCAACTCAGGAATTGGAGCCCGAATGTTGGTTAATGTGGAAATACGCTCAAATCAGGGATTGGAGCCCTTGGTTTTGCTAAAGGAAAACGCTCCACTTAGGGATTGGAGCCCGAATATTGGCTAAAGGGGAATCACGCTCAACTCACGGATGGGAGCTCTAATGTTGGCTAAAAGAAAAACACTCATTTCAAGGATTGGAGCCCTAAGTCGGCTAATGGGAAAACGCTCAACTCAGGGATTGGAGCCCTAATGTCGGCTAAAGGGAAAACTCTCAACTCATGGATTGGAGCCCTACTTTATGCAAAAGCGAAAAAAGCTCAACTCACGGATTTGAGCCCTAATGTTGGCTAAGGAAAAAACGATCGACATAGAGATTGGAGCCCAAATGCTGGCTAAAGGGGAATAACGCTCAACGCATGGATTAGAGCCGTAGTGTTAGCTAAGGGAAAACAATGAGCTTGGGGATTCGACCCCAAATGTCGGGTAAGGAAGACGCTCAACTCAGGGATTGGAGCCGTAATGTTAGCTAAGGGGAAAATGCTCGACTCAATGATTGGATCCCAAATGTTAGCTAATAAAAGGAAAAGAGCTCAACTCAGGGATTGGAGCCCTAACGTCGGATAAAGGGAAAACGCTCAACTCATGGATTGGAGCTCTAATGGTGGCTAATGGGAGAAGTGTCAACTCGGGATTGGAGCCCTATTGTTGGCAAAAGACGAATCACGCTCAACTCAGGGATTGGAGCCCTAGCTTTGGCATAAGAAAAATGCTCAAGTTTGGAATTGTAGTCCTAATGTCGGATAAGGAAAATGCTCAACTCAAGGATTAAAACCCTAATATTTGGTAAAGGGAAAACGCTCAACTCAGGGATTGGATGCCTAATGTAAGCTAATGAAAAAATGCTCAACCCAAGGATTGGAGCCCCAATGTCGGCTAAAGAGAAAACGATGAACTCATGGATTGGAGCCCTAATGTTGGCTAAAGGGTTCGCTCAACCCAGGATTGGAGCCCTAATGTTGGCTAAGGAAAAAAAGCTCAACTCAGGAATTGGAGCCCTATTGTTGGCAAAAGACGAATCATGCTCAACTTAGGGATTGGAGCCCTAGTGTTGGCTAAGAAAAACGCTCAACTTAGGGATTGGAGTCCTAATGTCGGCTAAGGAAAATGCTCAACTCAGGTATTGGAGCCCTAATAATTGCTAAGGGGAAAACGCTCAACTCAGGGACTGGAGCCCTAATGTTAGCTATAGAAAAAACGCTAAACTCGGGGTTTGGAGCCCTAATGTTGGCTAAGGAAAAACGCTCAACTCAAGGATTGGAGCCCTAATGTTGGCAAAGGAAAAATGCTCAACTCAGGGATTAGAGCCCTAATGTTGGATAAACAGAAAATTGCTTAATTCAGGTATAGGACCCCAAATGTTGGTTAAAGTGGAAAATGCTCAACTCAAGGATTGGAGCCCTAGGTTTGACTAAAGGCAAAAACGCTCAACTTAGGGATTGGAGCCCTAATGTTGGCTAAGGAATAAAAGCCCAACTCAGGAACTTGGCCATGGTACGTGTCAAGACGTGGCCATGGCGCGACATTGCGCTACGTCGCTCCAAACCGCACCACGTCGCACCACGTCTATTGCTAACCAATGCTTAGAAACATGTCAAGCGCAATGATGTTGGTGGTCGTTGGCTGCGGTGGTGGAAAGTCATGGTGGTTCGAGCGGTAGCGTCGGGCGACCGCCGGAGGACACGTGTCAGGACATGGCCATGGCACGAGTCAAGACGTCGCAGGACGAGTTAGGACATGGCCATGGCACGTGTCAGGACGCGTCAGGACATGGCAATGGCACGTTTCAGGACGTCGCAGGACGCGTCAGGACATGGCCATGGCACATGTCAGGACGCGTCAGGACATGGAAGTGGCATGTGTCAGGACGCGTCAGGACATTGCCATGGCACGTGTCAGGACGCATCAGGACAAGGCCATGGCATGTGTCAGGACGCATCAGGACATGGCCATGGCACGTGTCAGGACTCGTCAGGGCATGGCAGGGCTTGGCCATGGCACAATCGGTACGTCGCAGGACATGGCAGGGCGTGGCCATGGCACGTGTCAAGACGCATCAGGACATGGCCATGGCACGTGTCAGGACGTGGCCATGGCACGAGTCGGGACGTCACAGGACATGGCAGGGCGTGGCCATGGCATGAGTCGGGACGTCGCAGGACATGGCAGGGCGTGGCCATGGCACGAGTCGGGACGTAGCTGGACGTGTCAGGACAAGGCCATGGAGCGTGTCAGGACGCGTCAGGACATGGCAGGGCGTGGCCATGGCACGAGTCAGGACGTCGCAGGGCATGGCAGGATATGGCCATGGTACGTGTCAGGACGCGTCCGGACATGGCCATGGCACGCGTCAGGACATGGCAGGGCGTGGCCATGGCATGACTCATGACGTCGCAGGACAAGGCAGGGCGTGGCCATGGCAAGAGTCAGGACGTCGCAGGACGCGTCAGGACATGGCCATGGCACGTGTCATGACGCGTCAGGACATGGCAGTGGCACGTGTCAGGACACGTCAGGACATGGCAGGGCGTGGCCATGGCATGACTCATGACGTCGCAAGACATGGCAGGGCGTGGCCATGGCAAGAGTCAGGACGTCGCAGGACGCATCAGGACATGGCCATGGCTTGGTCAGGACACATCAGGACATGCCATGGCACGTGTCAGGACGCGTCAGGAAATGGCAGGGCGTGGCCATGGCACGAGTCGGGACGTCACAGGACATGGCAGGGCGTGGCCATGGCATGAGTCGGGACGTCGCAGGACATGGCAGGGCGTGGCCATGGCACGAGTCGGGACGTCGCAGGACGTGTCAGGACAAGGCCATGGCACGTGTCAGGACGCGTCAGGACATGGCAGGGCGTGGCCATGGCACGAGTCAGGACGTCGCAGGGCATGGCAGGATATGGCCATGGTACGTGTCAGGACGCGTCCAAACATGGCCATGGCACGCGTCAGGACATGGCAGGGCGTGGCCATGGTATGACTCATGACGTCGCAGGACAAGGCAGGGCGTGGCCATGGCAAGAGTCAGGACGTCGCAGGACGCGTCAGGACATGGCAGTGGCACGTGTCAGGACACGTCAGGACATGGCAGGGCGTGGCCGTGGCATGACTCATGACGTCGCAAGACATGGCAGGGCGTGGCCATGGCATGAGTCAGGACGTCGCAGGACGCGTCAAGACATGGCCATGGCTTGGTCAGGACACATCAGGACATGCCATGGCACGTGTCAGGACGCGTCAGGAAATGGCAGGGCGTGGCCATGGCGCGAGTCGGGACGTCGCAGGACATGGCAGTGCGTGGCCATGGCACGTGTCAAGCCGCATCATGACATGGCCATGGCACGTGTCAGGACGCGTCAAGACATGGCAGGGCGTGGCCATTGCATGAGTCGGGACGTCGTAGGACATGGCAGGGCGTGGCCATGGCATGTGTCGAGATGTCGCAGGACATGGCAGGTGTTAGACCCCCAACTTGGACCCTCGGTTTATGTGGGTTGTGACAAGGATTATCATGATGGACTTGTTGCACGATCCTTAAAATTGGGGCATCACCATGACGGCAGCTCGGCATGACGGACTATGCGGGGCATGACAAATGCACCTTGGACGGACTCAAGGGCATTTCACTTGGACAAGGCGGGACAACACACTTGTGCGGCAAAGCTATGTCAAGCAGGGGCAAGACATAGCAGGACAAGGCATGGCAAGGCGAGGCATTCAATGACAAGCAATGTGGGCAAACTCGGCATCGGCTAGGGGCGGACTTGATCAGGCAAGGTGACTGGACAAGGACGGACAACTGCGGCAGCGGACTGGTGTGCGGCAAAGAGCTGAAGCAATGACATTGAGCGGGAGCAGTGTCAAAAGCTAAGGCTGGGCGCAATGCCAGCCTTAGGTGCGGATCAGCCTGGCCGAGGCGCACATGCAGTGCACATGGAAGCAGTTGGGCGGTTACTGCCACTACTACAAACATGCTGATCATGGGACAAACATGCTGATCATGGACCATGAAGTGTGCCCACGTTTTATACATGTTCCTGCATGATAACCCATCGGTTGGGGCTTGTCAACCGAAATGTAGCCTATAAATAGATGCCTATGTTAAGCCAAGAGGGGGATGAGAAAGAGTATTGTACTTAGCCTATAGTATTTGAGCAGGGGCCAAATCTGTCTAAGTTGGCTTCCTTAGGGTAGGAAGTCCTTTATTTCCTTCCAAGTTCACTTCGGGCAGAGAGTTAGGGAATTCTTTTGCTCTTCTTTTAGTTCAAAATAATGTCTCACATATCCTTTGAGAGCTCCCACGAAATTTCAAGAAAAAAAGAGAGGCAAAACTTTTGCTTTTACTATATTATATCCTTCATATCCTTATTGTTGTGATTCCTTGTGTTTTTTCCACCCATGGCTGAAGTTACCCATCCAAAACCACCTAAATTACTTCACAATAATGTCATATAGCTTTCATTCTCACTCCCCTTTGAGCTGGTCGAAAATCATATGATTTGTACTCATGATTAAAGCTAAAACACCATGTGAAGCTTTAGGAATGGCTTTCATTCTCACTTCCCTTTGAGCTGGACGAAAATCATATGAATTGTAGCTTATTATGACTCATGATTAAAGCTAAAACACCATGTGAAGCTTTAGGAATGGCTTGGGAATCTCCATCATTATTAGCCATGCTTTATGTTATTTTATTCCAAGTAAAAGCTAGTTGATACCCCCTCCCTTCTCTATATATTTAAGCCATTTAGGCCTTGTAATGCATCATATGTTGTAATCCCATTTATGCTCTTTGAGTATATTTCGAATTGATGTGAAGCTAATTCAAACAATTTCCTAATGAAATATCTCTAAAGTTGGCTACTTTTGAGTGTGTGTTAGGAGTCTAATTTCATACATTAGTAGTGATTATTTCTGTGTGAAAGAAGATAAAAGCCCCAAATTAAGATAAGAGTGTGTTTATCTCTTACCCCTGATTCGGTCATACTATATCCCCATTTTCCCTCACTTTATCTCTCACCATTTCCTCCATAAGATACACCATTTCCATCCCATAATAACACTTTCACATTCTGCCCATTTTATATCTATAGCAATCATAAGCTTGGGTATAACAGAGCCCTAATGTCGGTGGAGCCCTAACGTCGGAAAAATGGAAAACGCTCAACTCATGGATTTGACCCTTAATGTTGGCTAAAGGGAGAAACGCTCAACTCGGGATTGGAGCCCTAATGTTGGCTAAGGAAAAAAAGCTCAACTTAGGGATTGGAGCCCTATTGTTGGCTTAAGAGGAATCACGCTCAACTCAGGGATTGGAGCCCTAGTGTTGGCTTAGGAAAAATGCTCAACTTTGGAATCGGAGTCCTAATGTCGGCTAAGGAAAATGCTCAACTCAAGGATTAGAGCCCTAATATTTGGTAAGGGGAAAACGCTCAACTCAGGGATTGGATCCCTATTGTTAGCTAAAGAAAAAACGCTGAACTCAGGGATTCCAGCCCTAATGTCGGCTAAAGGGAAAACGCTAATCTCATGGATTGGAACCCTAATGTTGGCTAAAGGGAGAAACGCTCAACCCAGGATAGGAGCCCTAATGTTGGCTAAGGAAAAAAAGCTCAACTTAGGGATTGGAGCACAATTTTTGCCTAAAGACGAATCACGCTCAACTTAGGGATCGGAGCCCTAATGTTGGCTAATAAGAAAACACTCAGATCAAGGATTGGAGCCCTAATGTCTGCTAAAGGGAAAACCCTCAACTCAGAGATTGGAGCCCTAATGTCAGCTAAAGGGAAAACTCTTAACTCATGGATTGGAGCCCTAATGTTGGCTGAAGCGAAAAAAGCTCAACTCAGTATTGGAGCCCTAAGGTTGGCTAAGGAAAAATAGCATAACTCAGCGATGTGAGCACTAATGATTGCTAAGGAAAAAATGCTCGACTTAGAGATTGGAGCCCAAATGCTGGCTAAAAGGGAAAACGCTCAATGCGGGGATTGGAGCCCAAGTGTTGGCTAAGGGAAAACAATAACCTTGGGGATTCGAGCCCCAATGTCGGCTAAGGAAAACGCTTAACTCATGGATTGGAGCCCTAATGTTGGCTAAGGGGAAAACGCTCAACTCGGGGATTGGAGCCCCAAAAGTTAGCGAAAGGGAGAAACGCTCAACTCAGGATTGGAGCCCTAATGTTGGCTAAGGAATAAAAGCTCAACTCAGGAATTGGAGCCCTATTGTTGGCTAAAGACGAATCACGCTCAACTCAAGGATTGGAGCCTAGTGTTTGGCTTAGGAAAAATGATCTACTTTGGAATTGGAGTCGTAATGTCGGCTAAGGAAAATGATCAACTCAAGGATTGTAGCCCTAATATTTGGTATGGGGAAAACGCTCAACTCAGGGATTTGATCCCTAATGTCAGCTAAAGCAAAAACGCTCAACTCAGGGATTGGAGCCCTAATGTCGGCTAAAGGGAAAACGCTCAACTCAATGATTGGAGCCCAAATGTTGGCTAAGGCAAAAATGCTCGACTTAGAGATTGGAGCCCAAATACTGGCTAAAGGGGAATAACGCTCAGCGCAGGGATTGGAGCCCTAGTGTTGGGTAAGGGAAAACAGTGAACTTGGAGATTCAAGCCCAAATGTCGGCTAAGGAAGACGCTCAACTCAAGGATTGGAGCCCTAATGTTGGCTAAGGGGAAAACGCTCAACTCAGGGATTGGAGCCCAAATGTTAGCTAAAAAGAGGAAAATGCTCAACTCAGGGATTGGAGCCTTTATGTCGGTGGAGTCCTAACGTCGGATAAAGGGAAAACGCTCAACTCATGGATTGGAGCCCTAATGTTGGCTAATGGGAGAAACACTCAACTCGGGATTAGAGCCCTAATGTTGGCTAAGGAAAAAAAGCTCAGCTCCGGGATTGGAGCCCTAATGTTGGCTAAGGAAAAAAAGCTCAGCTCCGGGATTGGAGCCTATTATTGGCTAAAGACGAATCACGCTCAACTCAGGGATTGGAGCCCTAGTATTGGCTAAGGAAAAATGCTCAACTTTGGAATTGGAGTCCTTATATCGGTTAAGGAAAACGCTCAACTCAGGGATTGGAGCCCTAATGTCGGCTAAATGGAAAATGCTCAACCCATGGATTGGAGCCCTAATGTTGGCTAAAGAAAAATGTTCAACTCAAGGATTGGAGCCCTAATGTTGGATAAACAGAAAAATGCTCAACTCAGGTAAAGGAGCCCAAATGTTGGTTAAAGTGGAAAATGCTCAACTCAAGGATTGGAGCCCTAGGTTTGGCTAAGGGGAAAAATGCACAACTTAGGGATTGGAGCCCTAATATTGCCTAAAGGGGAATCACGCTCAACTTACGGATCGAAGCCCTAATGTTGGCTAAAAGGAAAACACTCAGCTCAAGGATTGGAGCGCAAATGTCGGCTAAAGGGAAAACGCTCAACTTAGGGATTGGAGCCCTAATACCGGCAATAGGTAAAACTCTCAACTCATGGATTGGAGCCCTAATGTTGGCTAATACAAAAAACGCTCAAATCAGGATTGGAGCCCTAATGTTAGCTTAGGAAAAAAAGCTCAACTCAGCGATTTGAGCCCTAATGATGGCTAAGAAAAAAAAGCTCGACTTTGAGATTGGAGCCCAAATGCTGGCTAAAGGGGAATAACTCTCAACGCAGGGATTGGAGCCCTAATGTTGGCTAAGGGAAAACAATCAACTTGGGGATTCGTACCCAAAAAACGCTCAACTCATGGATAAGAGCCCTAATGTTAGATTAGAGGAAAACGCTAAACTCGGGATTGGAACGCTAATGTTAGCTTAAAAAAAAGGAAAACGCTTAACTTAGAAATTTGAGCCCTAATGTCGGTGGAGCCTTAACGTCGGATAAAGGGGAAACGCTCAACTCATGGATTGGTGCCCAAATATTGGCTAAAGAGAGAAACGCTCAACTCAGGATTGGAGCCCTAATGTTGGCTAAGGAAAAAAAGCTCAACTCAGGGATTGGAGCCTTATTATTGGCTAAAGAGAATCACGCTCAACTCAGGGATTGGAGCCCTAGTGTTGGCTAAGGAAAAATGCTCAACTTTGGAATTGGAGTCCTAATGTCGGATAAGGAAAATGCTCAACACAAGGATTGGAGCCCTACTAATTGGTAAGGGGAAAACGTTCAACTCAAGGATTGGAGCCCAAATGTTAGCGAAAGAAAAAACGCTAAACTCAGGGATTGGATCCCTAATGTCGGCTAAAGGGAAAATGCTCAACTCATGGATTGGAGCCCTAATGTTGGCAAAAGGGAGAAACGCTCAACCCAGGATTGGAGCCCTAATGTTGGCTAAGGAAAAAAAGCTCAACTGAGGGATTAGAGCCCAATTTTTGGCTAAAGACGAATCATGCTCAACTCATGGATTGGAGCCCTAGTGTTGGCTAAGGAAAACGTTCAACTTAGGGATTGGAGTCCTAATGTCGGCTAAGGAAAACGCTCAACTCAGGGATTGGAGCCCTAATAAATGCTGTAAGGGGAAAACTCTCAACACAGGGATTGGATCCCTAATGTTAGCTAAAGAAAAAATTCTAAACTCGGGGTTTGGAGCCCAAATGTTGGCTGAGGACAAACGCTCAACTCAGGGATTGGAGGCCTAATGTTGGCTAAGGAAAAATGCTCAACTCAAGGATTGGAGCCCTAATGTTGGATAAACAGAAAAATGCTCAACTCAGGTATTGGAGCCCGAATGTTGGTTAAAGTGGAAAATGCTCGAATCAGGGATTGGAGCACTTGGTTTTGCTAAAGGAAAACGCTCTACTTAGGGATTGGAGCCTGAATATTGGCTAAAGGGGAATCACGCTCAACTCACGGATGGGAGCTCTAACGTTGGCTAAAAGAAAAACACTCATTTCAAGGATTGGAGCCCTAAGTCGGCTAATGGGAAAACGCTCAACTCAGGGATTGGAGCCCTAATGTCGGCTAAAGGGAAAACTCTCAACTCATGGATTGGAGCCCTACTTTTGGCAAAAGCGAAAAAAGCTCAACTCACGGATTTGAGCCCTAATGTTGGCTAAGGAAAAAACGATCGACATAGAGATTGGAGCCCAAATGCTGGCTAAAGGGGAATAACGCTCAACGCATGGATTAGAGCCGTAGTGTTAGCTAAGGGAAAACAATGAGCTTGGGGATTCGACCCCAAATGTCGGGTAAGGAAGACGCTCAACTCAGGGATTGGAGCCGTAATGTTAGCTAAGGGGAAAATGCTCGACTCAATGATTGGATCCCAAATGTTGGCTAAAAAAAGGAAAAGAGCTCAACTCAGGGATTGGAGCCCTAACGTCAGATAAAGGGAAAACGCTCAACTCATGGATTGGAGCTCTAATGGTGGCTAATGGAAGAAGTGTCAACTCGGGATTGGAGCCCTATTGTTGGCAAAAGACGAATCACGCTCAACTCAGGGATTGGAGCCCTAGCGTTGGCTTAGGAAAAATGCTCAAGTTTGGAATTGTAGTCCTAATGTCGGATAAGGAAAATGCTCAACTCAAGGATTAAAACCCTAATATTTGGTAAAGGGAAAACGCTCAAATCAGGAATTGGATGCCTAATGTAAGCTAATGAAAAAATGCTCAACCCGAGGATTGGAGCCCCAATGTCGGCTAATAAGAAAACGATGAACTCATGGATTGGAGCCCTAATGTTGGCTAAAGGGTTTGCTCAACCCAGGATTGGAGCCCTAATGTTGGCTAAGGAAAAAAAGCTCAACTCAGGAATTGGAGCCCTATTGATGGCAAAAGACGAATCATGCTCAACTCAGGGATTGGAGCCCTAATGTTGGCTAAGAAAAACGCTCAACTTAGGAATTGGAGTCCTAATGTCGGCAAAGGAAAATGCTCAACTCAGGTATTGGAGCCCAAATAATTTCTAAGGGGAAAACGCTCAACTCAGGGACTGGAGCCCTAATGTTAGCTATAGAAAAAACGCTAAACTCTCGGTTTGGAGCCCTAATGTTGGCTAAGGAAAACGCTCAACTCAAGGATTGGAGCTCTAATGTTGGCAAAGGAAAAATGCTCAACTCAGGGATTAGAGCCCTAATGTTGGATATACAAAAAATTGCTTAATTCACGTATAGGACCCCAAATGTTGGTTAAAGAGGAAAATGCTCAACTCAAGGATTGGAGTTCTAGGTTTGACTTAAGGCAAAAACGCTCAACTTAGGGATTGGAGCCCTAATGTCGGCTAAGGAAAACGCTCAACTCATGGATTGGAGCCCTAATGTTGGCTAAGGGGAAAACGCGCAACTCAGGGATTGGAGCCCTAATGTTAGCTAAAAAGAGGAAAATGCTCAACTCAGGGATTGGAGCCTTTATGTCGGTGGAGCCCTAACGTCAGATAAAGAGAAAACGCTCAACTCATGGATTGGATCCCTAATGTTGGCTAAAGGGAGAAACACTCAACTCGGGATTGGAGCCCTAGTGTTGGCTATGGAAAAAAGGCTAAACTCCGGGATTGGAGCCTATTATTGGCTAAAGACGAATCACGCTCAACTCAGGGATTGGAGCCCTAGTGTTGGCTAAGGAAAAATGCTCAACTTTGGAATTGGAGTCCTAATATCGGTTAAGGAAAACGCTCAACTCAGGGATTGGAGCCCTAATGTCAGCTAAATTGAAAATGCTCAACCCAGGGATTGGAGCCCTAATGTTGGCTAAAGAAAAATGCTCAACTCAAGGATAGGAGCCCAAATGTTGGATAAACAGAAAAATGCTCAACTCAGGTAAAGGAGCCCAAATGTTGGTTATAGTGGAAAATGTTCAACTCAGGGATTGGAGCCCTAAGTTTGGCTAAAGGGAAAAATGCACAACTTAGGGGTTGGAGCCCTAATATTGCCTAAATGGGAATCACGCTCAACTTACGGATCGAAGCCCTAATGTTGGCAAAAAGGAAAACACTCAGCTCAAGGATTGGAGCGCAAATGTCGGCTAAAGGGAAAGCGCTCAACTTTGAGATTGGAGCCCAAATGCTGGATAAAGGGGAATAACTCTCAACGCAGGGATTGGAGCCCTAATGTTGGCTAAGGGAAAACAATCTACTTGGGGATTCGTACCCGAAAAAGGCTCAACTTAAAAAAAGGAATACGCTCAACTTAGAGATTTGAGCCCTAATGCCGGTGGAGCCTTAACGTCGGATAAAGGGTAAACGCTCAACTCATGGATTGGTGCCCAAATATTGGCTAAAGAGAGAAACGCTCAACTCAGGATTGGAGCCCTAATGTTGGCTAAGGAAAAAAAGCTCAACTCAGGGATTGGAGCCTTATTGTTGGCTAAAGAGATTCATGCTCAACTCAGGGATTGGAGCCCTAGAGTTGGCAAAGGAAAAATGCTCAACTTTGGAATTGGAGTCCTAATGTCGGATAAGGAAAATGCTCAACATAAGGATTGGAGCCCTACTAATTGGTAAGGGGACTCAAATCAAGGATTGGAGCCAAATGTTAGCTAAAGAAAAAACGCTAAACTCAGGGATTGGAGCCCTAATGTCGGCTAATGGGAAAATGTTCAACTCATGGATTGGAGCCCTAATGTTTGAGAAAGGGAGAAACGCTCAACCCAGGATCGGAGCCCTAATGATGGCTAAGGAAAAAAAGCTCAACTAAGAGATTAGAGCCCTATTGTTGGCTAAAGACGAATCACGCTCAACTCATGGATTGGAGCCCTAGTGTTTGCTAAGGAAAAACGTTCAACCTAGGGATTAGAGTCCTAATGTCGACTAAGGAAAACGCTCAACTCAAGGATTGGAGCCCTAATAAATGTTGTAAGGGGAAAACGCTCAACTCATGGATTGGTGCCCAAATATTGGCTAAAGAGAGAAACGCTCAACTTAGGATTGGAGCCCTAATAGGAAAAAAAGCTCAACTCAGGGATTGGAACCTCATTGTTGGCTAAAGAGAATCACGCTCAACTCAGGGATTGGAGCCCAAGTGTTGGCTAAGGAAAAATGCTCAGCGATTGGAGCCCTAATGTTGGCTAAGGGAAAACGCTAAACTAAGGGATTGGAGCCCTAATGTTAGCTATAAAAAGGAAAGGGCTCAACTCAGGGATTGGAGCCCTAACGTCGGTGGAGCCCTAGCGTCGCAAAAAGGGAAAACGCTCAACTCTTGGATTTGACCCTTAATGTTGGCTAAAGGGAGAAACGCTCAACTCGGGATTGGAGCCCTAATGTTGGCTAAGGAAAAAAAGCTCAACTTAAGGATTGGAGCCCTATTGTTGGCTTAAGAGGAATCACGCTCAACTCAGGGATTGGAGCCCTGGTGTTGGCTTAGGAAAAATGCTCAACTTTGGAATCGGAGTCCTAATGTCGGCTAAGGAAAATGCTCAACTCAAGGATTAGAGCCCTAATGTAAGGGGAAAACGCTGAACTTAGGGATTGGATCCCTCATGTTAGCTGAAGAAAAAACGCTGAACTCAGGGATTCGAGCCCAAATGTGGGCTAAAGGGAAACGCTAATCTCATTGAAGCCCAAATGTTGGCTAAAGGGAGAAACGCTCAACCCAGTATAGGAGCCCAAATGCTGGCTAAGGAAAAAAAAGCTCACCTATGGGATTGGAGCACAATTTTTGGCTAATGAAGAATCACGCTCTACTTACGGATCGGAGCCCTAATGTTGGCTAATAGGAAAACACTCAGATCAAGGATTGGAGCCCTAGTGCCTGCTAAAGGGAAAACCTTCAACTCAGAGATTGGAACCCTAGTGTCGGCTAAAGGGAAAACTCTTATCTCATGGATTGGAGCCCTAATGTTGGCTGAAGCGAAAAAAGCTCAACTCTGGATTGGAGCTCAAATGTTGGCTAAGGAAAAAAAAGCTTAACTCAGCGATTGTAGCCCTAATGATTGCTAAGGAAAAAATGCTCGACTTAGAGATTGGAGCCCAAATGCTGGCTAAAGGGGAATAACGCTCAACTCAGGAATTGGAGCCCTATTGTTGGCTAAAGACGAATCACGCTCAACTCAAGGATTGGAGCCCTAGTGTTGGCTTAGGAAAAATTATCTACTTTGGAATTGGAGTCGTAATGTCGGCTAAGGAAAATGCTCAACTCAAGAATTGTAGCCCTAATATTTGGTATGGGGAAAACACTCAACTTAGGGATTGGATCTCTAATGTTAGCTAAAGAAAAAACGCTCAACTCAGGGATTGGATCCCTAATATCGGCTAAAGGGAAAACGCTCAACTCAAGGATTGGAGCCCTAATGTTGGCTAAGGAAAAAATGCTCGACTTAGAGATTGGAGCCCAAATGTTGGTTCAAGGGGAATAACGCTCAACGCAGGGATTGGAGCCCTAGTATTGGGTAAGGGAAAACAGTGAACTTGGGGATTCGAGCCCAAATGTCGGCTAAGGAAGACGCTCAACTCAGGGATTGGAGCCCTAATGTTGGCTAAGGGGAAAACGCTCAACTCAGGGATTGGAGCCCTAATGTTAGCTAAAAAGAGGAAAATGCTCAACTCAGGGATTGGAGCCTTTATGTCGGTGGAACCCTAACGTCAGATAAAGCGAAAATGCTCAACTCATGGATTGGATCCCTAATGTTGGCTAATGGGAGAAAAACTCAACTCGGGATTGGAGCCCTAATGTTGGCTAAGGAAAAAAAGCTCAGCTCCGGGATTGGAGCCTATTATTGGCTAAAGACGAATCACGCTCACCTCAGGGATTGGAGCCCTAGTGTTGGCTAAGGAAAAATGCTCAACTTTGAAATTGGAGTCCTAATATCGGTTAAGGAAAACGCTCAACTCAGGGATTGGAGCCCTAATGTCAGCTAAATTGAAAATTCTCAACCCATGGATTGAAGCCCTAATGTTGGCTAAAGAAAAATGCTCAACTCAAGGATTGGAGCCCAAATGCTGGATAAAAGAAAAATGCTCAACTTAGGTAAAGGAGCCCAAATGTTGGTTATAGTGGAAAATGCTCAACTCAGGGATTGGAGCCCTAGGTTTGGCTAATGGGAAAAATGCACAACTTAGGGATTGGAGCCCTAATATTGCCTAAAGGGGAATCACGCTCAACTTACGGATCGAAGCCCTAATGTTGGCAAAAAGGAAAACACTGAGCTCAAGGATTTGAGCGCAAATGTCGGCTAAAGGGAAAACGCTCAACTTAGGGATTGGAGTCCTAATGTCGGCTAAAGGTAAAACTCTCAACTCATGGAATGGAGCCCTAATGTTAGCTAAGGAAAAAATCTCAACTCAGCGATTTGAGCCATAATGATGGCTAAGAATAAAGCGCTCAACTTTGAGATTGGAGCCCAAATGCTGGATAAAGGGGAATAACTCTCAACGCAGGGATTGGAGCCCTAATGTTGGCTAAGGGAAAACAATCTACTTGGGGATTCGTACCCGAAAAACGCTCAACTTAAAAAAAGGAATACGCTCAACTTAGAGATTTGAGCCCTAATGCCGGTGGAGCCTTAACGTCGGATAAAGGGTAAACGCTCAACTCATGGATTGGTGCCCAAATATTGGCTAAAGAGAGAAACGCTCAACTCAGGATTGGAGCCCTAATGTTGGCTAAGGAAAAAAAGCTCAACTCAGGGATTGGAGCCTTATTGTTGGCTAAATAGAATCACGCTCAACTCAGGGATTGGAGCCCTAGTGTTGGCAAAGGAAAAATGCTCAACTTTGTAACTGGAGTCCTAATGTCGGATAAGGAAAATGCTCGATACAAGGATTGGAGCCCTACTAATTGGTAAGGGGACTCAACTCAAGGATTGGAGCCAAATGTTAGCTAAAGAAAAAATGCTAAACTCAGGGATTGGAGCCCTAATGTCGGCTAATGGGAAAATGCTCAACTCATGGATTGGAGCCCTAATATTGGCAAAAGAGAGAAACGCTCAACCCAGGATTGGAGCCCTAATGTTGGCTAAGGAAAAAAAGCTCAACTGAGAGATTAGAGCCCTATTGTTGGCTAAAGACGAATCACGCTCAACTCATTGATTGGAGCCCTAGTGTTTGCTAAGGAAAAACGTTCAACCTAGGGATTAGAGTCCTAATGTCGGCTAAGGAAAACGCTCAACTCAGGGATTGGAGCTCTAATAAATGTTGTAAGGGGAAAACTCTCAACACAGGGATTGGAACCCTAATGTTAGCTAAAGAAAAATTGCTAAACTCGGGGTTTGGAGCCCAAATGTTTGTTGAGGAAAAACGCTCAACACTGGGATTGCAGGCCTAATGTTGGCTAAGAAAAAATGCTCAACACAAGGTTTCGAGCCCTAATGTTGGATAAACAGAAAAATGCTCAACTCAGGTATTGGAGCCCAAATGTTGGTTAAAGTGGAAAATGCTCAACTCAGGGATTTGAGCCCTAGGTTTTGCTAAAGGGAAAACGCTCTACTTAGGGATTTGAGCCCGAATATTGGCTACAGGGGAATCACGCTCAACTCACGGATGGGAGCTCAAATGTTGGCTAAAAGAAAAACACTCAGTTCAAGGATTGGAGCATAAGCCGGCTAATGGGAAAATACTCAACTCAGGGATTGGAGCCCTAATGTCGGCTAAAGGGAAAACTCTCAACTCATGGATTGGAGCCTTACTGTTGGCAAAAGCGAATAAAGCTCAACTCACGGATTTAAGCCCTAATGTTGGCTAAGGAAAAAAAGATCGACATAGAGATTGGAGCCCAAATGCTTGCTAATGGGGAATAACGCTCAACGCATAGATTAGAGCCGTAGTGTTTGCTAAGGGAAAACAATGAGCTTGGGGATTCAAGCCCAAATGTCGGGTAAGGAAGACGCTCAACTCAGGGTTTTGAGCCGTAATGTTAGCTAAGGGGAAAATGCTCGACCCAGGTGTGACGAGACCGTAACTTAAACACGATGATCTGTCCGGCCTAGCGAACTTTCAATGCCAAAGTTAGCTAGTCAGCCTACCCGGAAGCTTAGTAGAACTTAAGAAAGACTAAGCTTGTAGAAACTTAGCGAAGGAAACTAGTAGTTGGAAGAAAGAACTCTTTTATTAAGAGAACTTTACAATGCTTTGAATGCTTACAACTTTGCTTAATTGCTTGATTTCTTGGTTGATTCCAAATGAATGCCTTAGGTGCCTATTTATAGTTGGCTACCTAAATGTCTAGACTTTTCCTAAGTATCTAGAATCTTCCTAAATGAATATCTAAGATATTTACACGAGGTTGCTGCCCTCTAGAAGCCTCCACGTGATTCTAGGCTTGTCTTCAACAATCTGCACAATTCTAGAGTCTTCTAGAGTCTTCTAGAGTGTTCTAGAGTCTTCTAGAGTCTTCTAGAGTCTTCTAGAGTCTTCTAGAGTCTTCTAGAGTCTTCTAGAGTTTTCTAGAGTCTTCTAGAGTCTTCTAGAGCCTTCTAGAGTCTTCCAGGACCTTCCGGGGTATTCCGGACTATTCCGGAAGCATTTTGGAGCTGCTTTGAGCTTGTTTTGGGGCGAAAATAGTGCCGTCCATGACATTCTCCCCCGCTCAATCTCGCGACGACCTCGGCGCGTGCTCCTTGTAAGCCTGGATGAGGTCTTGGAGATTCCACAAAGTTAGCTCATGCTCCCAGCTCGCCTCGCTGTCAGGAGACCCTTTCCACTTGACAAAGTATTCAATGTAGCTTGAGTGAGTCCCCCGTCTTGGAATGATACGGTGCGCAAGGATCTCTTCTGCTTCTTTCTCTGGCACCGTTGTGATGGCTGTTGGTGCTCGTTTAGACTCTCCTCGGCTTAGATCTTCCTTGTCTTGATGATATGGTTTCAAAAGACTCACATGGAAGACCGGATGCATTTCTAAATGTGATGGAAGAGTCAAGCGATAGGCTAGTTTGCCAATGCGTTTCTCTACTGGAAACGGTCCCTCGTAGCGCCTTACTAGCCCTTTATGCACCTGGCCGGATCTTCGACGCTGGTGAGGAAGGAGTTTTACCATGACCAAGTCTCCTTCCTCAAACTCCAAGTGACGCCTCTTAGCATCTGCCCATTTCTTCATTTTCTGTGCCGCCTTTGCTAAGTAGGCTTTTGCCAAGTCTGCCTTTTCGTGCCAGCCTTTGGCAAACTTGTATGCTGACGGATTGGGCCCTTTGTAACCAATGGCCAAAGTTTGTGGCGTCATCGGTTGTTGTCCTGTTGCTATCTCGAACGGACTTGCCCCTGTTGACTCGCTCTTCTGCAGATTATAAGAAAATTGGGCAATGTCCAATAACTTGGCCCAATCTTTCTGGTTGGCGCTGACAAAGTGGCGAAGATATAGCTCCAGCAAAGCATTCACCCGTTCCATTTGCCCATCAGTTTGAGGGTGAAAGGCTGTAGAGAAGTTGAGCTCGGACCCCATTATTTTAAAGAGCTCCATCCAGAACCTTCCCGTGAAGCGGGGGTCCCGGTCGCTGATAATGGTCTTTGGAATGCCCCAATACTTCACCACATACTTGAAAAATAATCGAGCAGCGTCCTCGGCAGTAAGCTTTGTTGGACCGGGAATGAATACGCCATATTTGCTGAAGCAGTCCACTACAACCATTATGTTGCTGCAGCCTTCGGACTTGGGTAGTGATGTGATGAAGTCCATGGAAATGCTTTCCCATGGCCTCTCTGCAATAGGCAATGGCTCCAAAAGACCCGCTGGTGGGCGTTGTTCAACCTTGTCTTGCTGGCACACAAGACAAGTTTTTACGTATAGCTCCACGTCGTCCCGTATGTGGGGCCAAAAGTATGCTCGTTCAATCAGCGCCATCGTCCTTTGGACTCCAGGATGGCCTGCCCATCTGGAGTCATGACTTTCCCGGATGATCTCCTTCCTTAAGCCTCCCCATTTTGGCACATAAACCCTATTTCCCTTGGTGAGGAGCAGCCCGTCCTCTAGCCAAAACTGGCGTGTCTTCCCTTGACGTGCCAATTCCAACAAATTTTTGGCTTGCGGGTCATGTTCCAGCCCCTCCTTGATGCGATCTACTATAGGGAAATTTGGGCTTGTGATGGAGGCAAGTTCGGCCTTTCTACTTAGTGCATCGGCCACGACATTACCCTTGCCCGGCTTGTACTCCATCACAAAATCAAACTCCGCTAAGAAAGCTTGCCACCGAATTTGTTTTGGTGTAAGCTTCTTCTGCTCAAGGAAGTAACTGGTGGCAACATTATCCGTCCTCATGATGAACTTGCTGCCCAGGAGATAATGTCTCCACGTCCGTAAACAATGCACTACAGCAGTCATCTCTTTCTCTTGGACTGTGTAGCGTTTCTCTGCATCATTCAGCTTACGACTTTCGTCAGCCACAGGGTGCCCTTCTTGCATTAGGACACCTCCCAGGGCAAAGTCAGAGGCGTCCGTCTGCACCTCGAAAGACTTGGTATGGTCGGGCAAAACCAATACCGGCTCCTTGATCATGGCGGCCTTTAACTCCTCAAATGCTGTTTGGGCCTTATCAGTCCACTCCCAGGTCCGGTTCTTCTTCAGTAGATCTGTGAGTGGCGCGGCGATGGAAGAGTAGCCTTTGATGAACTTCCGATAGTAGTTAGCCAAGCCAAGGAAAGACCGAAGTTCTGGAACTTTCTTCGGCGGCTCCCAATCCTGTATCGCCCGAATTTTGGACTCATCCATCCGTAGCTTTCCCTCACCAACAATGTGTCCTAAGAAGGAGACTTCTCGTCGAGCAAATGCACATTTCTCCTTCTTTACATAAAGCTCGTTCGTGCGGAGTACTTGGAAGACTTGTCTTAGATGATTTACATGATCCTCCAGTGTGTTGCTATAGATGACAATGTCGTCCAAGTACACCACTACGAACTTGTCTAAGAAAGGCTGTAGGACATGGTTCATGAGGGTGCAAAACGTTGCAGGCGCATTGGTGAGTCCGAAAGGCATCACAAGGAACTCATATGAGCCGTACCTTGTGACGCATGCTGTCTTAGGCTCGTCTCCCTCCACAATGCGGACCTGGTAGTACCCCGATCGCAAATCCAGCTTGGTGAACCAAAGAGCTTGCCCAAGCTGATCGAAAAGTCGGCAATGAGTGGTATCGGGTACTTATTCTTGACCGTGATCTTGTTAAGCGCCCGGTAGTCAATGCAAAGTCGAAGTGACCCGTCGTGCTTCTTCTGGAACAATACCGGCGCTCCATAAGGTGCTTTTGATGGACGAATATAGCCCATGTCCATCAACTCCTTCAGTTGCCTCCGTAATTCCTCAAGCTCCGGAGGCGCCATCCTATAAGGCACGGCAGCTGGCGGGGTGGCACCTGGTTCCAGCTCTATCTTATGATCCACCTCCCTTTTAGGTGGTAGCCTCTTTGGTAGCTCCGGTGGCATGACGTCTTGGAACTCCTCCAAAACGTGCTGGACCTCGGTTGGCATGGACTCGGTTGTAGGAATGGCAGCTTCTTCCTTTAAGGCAACAAGGTAGGTTGGCTCTTCCTTCTTGATGCCCTTTGAGAGTTGCATGGCTGAAATTTGTCTTCCTTGGAGTCGGGTTTCCCGCTCTAGTGGAACTAGATGGGTTTTGCCCTCCTCCAAGATGCATAAGGAGTTCGCAAAGGGAATTGGGACGGCCTTGACCCTGTCCATGAACTCAATACCCAAGACGAGTGGATAATCGTCCATGGTCGCGATCGAGAAGTTTATGTGGCCGTGCCAATTGCCTAAGTGAACCGGCACATTGCGGGCAACTCCAAATGTTTCTGTTGGTGCAGCATTAACGCCCTTGAGCCAACCTCGGCTTGTCTCGTACCGGATGCCATCTTCTTAGCCTGCTGGAAAGTGAGGAAGTTGCTGTCGGCTCCCGTGTCAACTAATGCCTTCACGGTATGCTCCCCAATCTTGGCCTCGGCAAACAACCTCCCTTTTTTCTCATTCTTGGGCACCTCAACTTTTGCCTGAATTGAGCTTAGAAGCCGCATGGCCCCAATCTTTGCTTCCTCCTGTTCGCGATCCTCGATTAAAGCAGAAAGCTTACTCTTTTTGGGGCACTCCCTTGCATAGTGCGGTCCATCACAAAAGAAACATCGGATAGGTTTAGGAGGGAAATCTCTACGTCCCTTGGCCCTTTCTGACGCCTCCTTGCCCTTAGGCGGGTCTCCCCCACTCTTTCCCTTGCCGCCCTTGTCCTTGGGTTTAGGTTTTTCCACTTTCCTAAACTCAATAAGGGACTCGGCAATGGATATGGCAGTGGTCAAGTCTTGGGCACCACGGCGTTGGATTTCAAGCCTTGCCCACTGCTGTAACCCGTCCATGAAGGCAAAGAAAGCTTCTTTATCAGGGTAGTCAGGGATTTCGAGAAGTACCTCTGTGAACTCTTTGACGTACTCCCGGATGGTTCCTTTGTGCTGCAAACGTCTTAGCTTGCCACGAGCTTCCTCCTCGACGTTGCTTGGGTAGAATTGCTTCTTGAGTTCTGCCTTAAAATCTGCCCAAGTGTCGATAGAGCAGGTGCCTTTCTCTATGTCGCTTTGTCTTCTCCTCCACCAAACCATTGCGGTGTCCTCGAGGAAAAGACTACCCATGTTTACCTTTAGAGCCTCGTCTTGCATGTCGAGAGCCCTAAAGTATTGCTCCATGCTCCAAACAAAGTTGTCTAGTTCCCTCGCGCTTCTAGACCCTTTGAAGTATTTGGGTCGGGGAACATCTCTAGTGGAAGGGGTAGTCCTTACCTCGGACGTTGTGGCAGTGCCTTGTGCAAGAGCCCTTTTGCACAAGCTGAGCTCCTCCTTGGTGTTCTCCAGCTCATGTGAAAGCCTCCCTAGCTCTTCCCTCATGAGCGAAATCTCGGCCTGGTGTTTCTCCTCCACCGCCTGAAGACATTGTGCCAGGACTTGATTCACGGCGGACTGCATCTCCTCCCGCAATCCGTCTAGGCCCTCCTCGACCCTTTGTTCGACCCCCTCGAACCTTTGGTCGACCTCCATGAACTTGTCCTGCCCATCGGCAATGGCCAACTCCACTTTGGCCAGCCTTGTCTCCAACTCCCCCATGGCGTCCCTGGAGCGAGACCTTTGGCCCTTAGATTTGTCCTTTTCGGTTTGGGTGATTTCACTGCCGCCTTCCATACTCCCTTAGATGTTCCAACGAACCTGATGCTCTGATACCAATTGTGACGAGACCGTAACTTAAACACGATGATCTGTCCGGCCTAGCGAACTTTCAATGCCAAAGTTAGCTAGTCAGCCTAAGAAAGACTAAGCTTGTAGAAACTTAGCGAAGGAAACTAGTAGTTGGAAGAAAGAACTCTTTTATTAAGAGAACTTTGAGAACTTTACAATGCTTTGAATGCTTACAACTTTGCTTAATTGCTTGATTTCTTGCTTGATTCCAAATGAATGCCTTAGGTGCCTATTTATAGTTGGCTACCTAAATGTCTAGACTTTTCCTAAGTATCTAGAATCTTCCTAAATGAATATCTAAGATATTTACACAAGGTTGCTGCCCTCTAGAAGCCTCCACATGATTCTAGGCTTGTCTTCAACAATCTGCACAATTCTAGAGTCTTCTAGAGTCTTCTAGAGTCTTCTAGAGTCTTCTAGAGTCTTCTAGAGTTTTCTAGAGTCTTCTAGAGTCTTCTAGAGCCTTCTAGAGTCTTCCAGGACCTTCCGGGGTATTCCGGACTGTTCCGGAAGCATTTTGGAGCTGCTTTGAGGCGAAAATAGTGCCGTCCATGACACAGGGATTGGATCCCAAATGTTAGCTAAAAAAAAGGAAAAGAGCTCAACTCAGCGATTGGAGCCCTAACGTCGGATAAAGGGAAAACGCTCAACTCATGGATTG